>LR738553.1:0-290961 GCA_902685375.1 Neostethus bicornis | reverse complement strand
AAATAGTCCTTTGACTTCTGACAGCCAAAAGTTGCTGTTCAGGGGCTGAAAACACAATTTTGACATTTTGTTTAAAACTCACTGTGAAGGGTCTATTTTGCAAATAACAAGTTAGAAATGATCAAAAATAAACATTTCTAGAAGTTTCTTTATGTTTTAAAAGCAATATGTAAAGAAAATTCAAGTTTGAAATTTGCTGTTTTCAGCAGAAGACTGAGGAAAAAGGCTGGTTGTAAAAAACTTCAAAACACTAATTTTCTTGTTTGGAACTAAGTGCAGACAATAGTATTAGTAAAGTTAGCCTATTCTAAGTGGGTTTTAACAGATTTTAACATTCTCCCCTCTGACAAGCCTTAAAATCATCTTCTGACTTCTGACAGCCAAAAGTTGCTGTTCAGGGGCTGAAAACACAATTTTGACATTTTGTTTAAAACTCACTGTGAAGGGTCTATTTTGCAAATAACAAGTTAGAAATGATCAAAAATAAACATTTCTAGAAGTTTCTTTATCTTTTAAAAGCAATATGTAAAGAAAATTCAAGTTTGAAATTTGCTGTTTTCAGCAGAAGGACTGAGGAAAAAGGCTGGTTGTAAAAAACTTCAAAACACTAATTTTCTTGTTTGGAACTAAGTGCAGACAATAGTATTAGTAAAGTTAGCCTATTCTAAGTGGGTTTTAACAGATTTTAACATTCTCCCCTCTGACAAGCCTTAAAATCATCTTCTGACTTCTGACAGCCAAAAGTTGCTGTTCAGGGGCTGAAAACACAATTTTGACATTTTGTTTAAAACTCACTGTGAAGGGTCTATTTTGCAAATAACAAGTTAGAAATGATCAAAAATAAACATTTCTAGAGTTTCTTTATGTTTTAAAAGCAATATGTAAAGAAAATTCAAGTTTGAAATTTGCTGTTTTCAGCAGAAGACTGAGGAAAAAGGCTGGTTGTAAAAAACTTCAAAACACTAATTTTCTTGTTTGGAACTAAGTGCAGATAATAGTATTAGTAAAGTTAGCCTATTCTAAGTGGGTTTTAACAGATTTTAACATTCTCCACTGTGACAAGCCTTAAAATCATCTTCTGACTTCTGACAGCCAAAAGTTGCTGTTCAGGGGCTGAAAACACAATTTTGACATTTTGTTTAAAACTCACTGTGAAGGGTCTATTTTGCAAATAACAAGTTAGAAATGATCAAAAATAAACATTTCTAGAAGTTTCTTTATGTTTTAAAAGCAATATGTAAAGAAAATTCAAGTTTGAAATTTGCTGTTTTCAGCAGAAGACTGAGGAAAAAGGCTGGTTGTAAAAAACTTCAAAACACTAATTTTCTTGTTTGGAACTAAGTGCAGACAATAGTATTAGTAAAGTTAGCCTATTCTAAGTGGGTTTTAACAGATTTTAACATTCTCCCCTCTGACAAGCCTTAAAATCATCTTCTGACTTCTGACAGCCAAAAGTTGCTGTTCAGGGGCTGAAAACACAATTTTGACATTTTGTTTAAAACTCACTGTGAAGGGTCTATTTTGCAAATAACAAGTTAGAAATGATCAAAAATAAACATTTCTAGATGTTTCTTTATTTTTTAAAAGCAATATGTAAAGAAAATTCAAGTTTGAAATTTGCTGTTTTCAGCAGAAGACTGAGGAAAAAGGCTGGTTGTAAAAAACTTCAAAACACTAATTTTCTTGTTTGGAACTAAGTGCAGACAATAGTATTAGTAAAGTTAGCCTATTCTAAGTGGGTTTTAACAGATTTTAACATTCTCCCCTCTGACAAGCCTTAAAATCATCTTCTGACTTCTGACAGCCAAAAGTTGCTGTTCAGGGGCTGAAAACACAATTTTGACATTTTGTTTAAAACTCACTGTGAAGGGTCTATTTTGCAAATAACAAGTTAGAAATGATCAAAAATAAACATTTCTAGAAGTTTCTTTATCTTTTAAAAGCAATATGTAAAGAAAATTCAAGTTTGAAATTTGCTGTTTTCAGCAGAAGACTGAGGAAAAAGGCTGGTTGTAAAAAACTTCAAAACACTAATTTTCTTGTTTGGAACTAAGTGCAGACAATAGTATTAGTAAACTTAGCCTATTCTAAGTGGGTTTTAACAGAAATTAACATTCTCCCCTCTGACAAGCCTTAAAATCATCTTCTGACTTCTGACAGCCAAAAGTTGCTGTTCAGGGGCTGAAAACACAATTTTGATATTTTGTTTAAAACTCACTGTGAAGGGTCTATTTTGCAAATAACAAGTTAGAAATGATCAAAAATAAACATTTCTAGAAGTTTCTTTATGTTTTAAAAGCAATATGTAAAGAAAATTCAAGTTTGAAATTTGCTGTTTTCAGCAGAAGACTGAGGAAAAAGGCTGGTTGTAAAAAACTTCAAAACACTAATTTTCTTGTTTGGAACTAAGTGCAGACAATAGTATTAGTAAAGTTAGCCTATTCTAAGTGGGTTTTAACAGATTTTAACATTCTCCCCTCTGACAAGCCTTAAAATCATCTTCTGACTTCTGACAGCCAAAAGTTGCTGTTCAGGGGCTGAAAACACAATTTTGACATTTTGTTTAAAACTCACTGTGAAGGGTCTATTTTGCAAATAACAAGTTAGAAATGATCAAAAATAAACATTTCTAGATGTTTCTTTATCTTTTAAAAGCAATATGTAAAGAAAATTCAAGTTTGAAATTTGCTGTTTTCAGCAGAAGACTGAGGAAAAAGGCTGGTTGTAAAAAACTTCAAAACACTAATTTTCTTGTTTGGAACTAAGTGCAGACAATAGTATTAGTAAAGTTAGCCTATTCTAAGTGGGTTTTAACAGATTTTAACATTCTCCCCTCTGACAAGCCTTAAAATCATCTTCTGACTTCTGACAGCCAAAAGTTGCTGTTCAGGGGCTGAAAACACAATTTTGACATTTTGTTTAAAACTCACTGTGAAGGGTCTATTTTGCAAATAACAAGTTAGAAATGATCAAAAATAAACATTTCTAGAAGTTTCTTTATGTTTTAAAAGCAATATGTAAAGAAAATTCAAGTTTGAAATTTGCTGTTTTCAGCAGAAGACTGAGGAAAAAGGCTGGTTGTAAAAAACTTCAAAACACTAATTTTCTTGTTTGGAACTAAGTGCAGACAATAGTATTAGTAAAGTTAGCCTATTCTAAGTGGGTTTTAACAGATTTTAACATTCTCCCCTCTGACAAGCCTTAAAATCATCTTCTGACTTCTGACAGCCAAAAGTTGCTGTTCAGGGGCTGAAAACACAATTTTGACATTTTGTTTAAAACTCACTGTGAAGGGTCGATTTTGCAAATAACAAGTTAGAAATGATCAAAAATAAACATTTCTAGAAGTTTCTTTATGTTTTAAAAGCAATATGTAAAGAAAATTCAAGTTTGAAATTTGCTGTTGTCAGCAGAAGACTGAGGAAAAAGGCTGGTTGTAAAAAACTTCAAAACACTAATTTTCTTGTTTGGAACTAAGTGCAGACAATAGTATTAGTAAAGTTAGCCTATTCTAAGTGGGTTTTAACAGATTTTAACATTCTCCACTGTGACAAGCCTTAAAATCATCTTCTGACTTCTGACAGCCAAAAGTTGCTGTTCAGGGGCTGAAAACACAATTTTGACATTTTGTTTAAAACTCACTGTGAAGGGTCTATTTTGCAAATAACAAGTTAGAAATGATCAAAAATAAACATTTCTAGATGTTTCTTTATGTTTTAAAAGCAATATGTAAAGAAAATTCAAGTTTGAAATTTGCTGTTTTCAGCAGAAGACTGAGGAAAAAGGCTGGTTGTAAAAAACTTCAAAACACTAATTTTCTTGTTTGGAACTAAGTGCAGACAATAGTATTAGTAAAGTTAGCCTATTCTAAGTGGGTTTTAACAGATTTTAACATTCTCCCCTCTGACAAGCCTTAAAATCATCTTCTGACTTCTGACAGCCAAAAGTTGCTGTTCAGGGGCTGAAAACACAATTTTGACATTTTGTTTAAAACTCACTGTGAAGGGTCTATTTTGCAAATAACAAGTTAGAAATGATCAAAAATAAACATTTCTAGAAGTTTCTTTATGTTTTAAAAGCAATATGTAAAGAAAATTCAAGTTTGAAATTTGCTGTTGTCAGCAGAAGACTGAGGAAAAAGGCTGGTTGTAAAAAACTTCAAAACACTAATTTTCTTGTTTGGAACTAAGTGCAGACAATAGTATTAGTAAAGTTAGCCTATTCTAAGTGGGTTTTAACAGATTTTAACATTCTCCCCTCTGACAAGCCTTAAAATCATCTTCTGACTTCTGACAGCCAAAAGTTGCTGTTCAGGGGCTGAAAACACAATTTTGACATTTTGTTTAAAACTCACTGTGAAGGGTCTATTTTGCAAATAACAAGTTAGAAATGATCAAAAATAAACATTTCTAGAAGTTTCTTTATGTTTTAAAAGCAATATGTAAAGAAAATTCAAGTTTGAAATTTGCTGTTTTCAGCAGAAGACTGAGGAAAAAGGCTGGTTGTAAAAAACTTCAAAACACTAATTTTCTTGTTTGGAACTAAGTGCACACAATAGTATTAGTAAAGTTAGCCTATTCTAAGTGGGTTTTAACAGATTTTAACATTCTCCCCTCTGACAAGCCTTAAATCATCTTCTGACTTCTGACAGCCAAAAGTTGCTGTTCAGGGGCTGAAAACACAATTTTGACATTTTGTTTAAAACTCACTGTGAAGGGTCTATTTTGCAAATAACAAGAGAGAGATTATTGACCCACCTTATGTCAAAAATAATGATTGATGACCTAGAGAGGTCACAGGTCAAAAACTTTATGTCAAAATTATGATTGATGACATGAACTTGATATGAACTTAGGTGTGTATGAGCCTTTAATGACCATAAGGGTCATAGGTCAAAAACTAAATGTCAAAATTGTGATGGATAGTCAGAACTTTGTGTCAGAAGGAGCATATGATGGGGAATGAATGACCATAGCGGTCATAGGTCAAAAACTAAATGTCAAAAATGAATTGATGACGGTCGAAAACTTTCAATGAACTAGGCTCTCTGAAACTTAATGTCAATTTTGATGGATAACCCCAGGACTAAACGTCAATCCTGATGGATGGGTCAGATTCTCTGAAACTAAGAAACTTTATGTCATTTTTGATTGAATAACCCCAGGACTAAACGTCAGTCCTGATGGATGGGTCAGATTTCTCTCTAAAGCCTATGTGAGGGGTGGGGGTTAATGAATGAATCTACTAGCGATGTTATCCCACAATTTAAATGATTCTTTTTATTTTTATTGAATTTGATTGTATTTGATAGAATTGTATACAAAAGTGTTTTTATTTTTAAAAAATAAGAGTCGATTGCTACAAGGGACAAGGATGTGTTCAGCCGGCATTGTAAAGCACAGTTCTGCATGCTTCTCCGCTAACTGAAGGAGCCCTGCTTTTTCACACACACGCACACTGAAGACTTCCACTTTTTCACACAAACACACACACACACACACACACACACACACACACACACACACACACACACACACACACACACACACACACACACACACACACACACACACACACACACACACACACACAACCTCCCCCTGGCATTCCGTTGTTTACTGAAGAGGTTGTGTCGGTCATTTATCTGCTTCGGCAGGATCAGGCCCCAACAACCGAGAATGTTTAAAATAAGATCAGGCCCCAACAACCGAGAATGTTTAAAATAAGTGAGAGAAAAAAGGAGAGTATAAGCAGTTAAAGTATACCAAAATGTTTTTGGGGGCTAAAGTTGTCATATGATGAGTGGACAACCTTCTGCATGCATTCTTTGCTCAGTGAAGAATCCCACTTTTACACACACACACACACACACACACACGCACGCACCCTTGCACACACACACACACACACACGACCTCCCCTCTACACTCCTGCACACACACACACACACACACACACACACACACACACACACACACACACACACACACACACGCACGCACGCACGCACCCTTGCACACACACACACACACACACGACCTCCCCTCTACACTCCTGCACACACACACACACACACACACACACACACACACACACACACACACACACACACACACACACACACACACACACACACACACACACACACACACACATTCCTAGGGGCAATTTGGTGACACATTCTTTTATCTCAATATTTATAATATTATTCCATAATTGAGGTCCAACAAAAGACAGACAGCTTTGTCTGAGTCCTTTTTTGGCTTTAAGGAAAATAAATTTACAGTCATATCTAAAATTATATATTATTTTTTTAAGTTTAAAATATTTTTGTATGAATCACTTGAAGCAACGCAGGGTTAAACTTCTCTAACAAAAATTAAATTGAAGAAAAGCAAAAATGTCAAAAGCTCATGATGAAGAAATGTTTAAGATATCGATGTTTAGACATTTAAAAATGTCAGTGGAAAGACGGATTATGATCAGAGAGAGAGAGAGAGAGAGAGAGAGAGAGAGAGGTGACATTCTTCCCAATAAGTTTCTTCATAAGGGAAACTTCATTCAAGCTTCTTTGAAACCAACTTGTGAAACAGCATTGAAAAACAGAAAAGTTTACCATCTCACACACACACACACACACACACACACACACACACACACACACACACACACACACACACACACACACACACACACACACACACACACACACACACACACACACACACACACATACACACACACACACACACATACACACACACACACACACACACACACACACACACATACACACACACACACACACATCAACCCCCATCAGACACACACGCTGATGGGTAAGTTATTTTTAGTTTGTAGATGATCATTTCATCAGAACGGAAACAAATTCTTAACAATATGTCAAATGATGTTAGAGAGACCGGTGAACATCCGTATCAGTTTGATTCAGTTTAAGTCAAAGAGAAAGGTGGAGCTGGAAGGATAGAGAGCTGCAGTGATTTTACTGATTCCTACTGTTTTGTTTTTTTTTTTTACTTTTTTTACTGATTCCTACTGTTTTGTTTTTTTTTTTTACTTTTTTTACTGATTGACTTTTTTACATTTTTTTTTTTTAGAAGCACTTTATCATTTTTAGTCTTTTTACTTGTTTTATTCTTTCTTATCTGTTTTAATCTTTTATTTTGAACTGTTGTTGTGTGTCCTGATGTGTGAATGGGAGCAACAGATGCCAAGACAATTTCCCTCAGGATTAATAAAGTATTTGTCATTGTCAGGTTTTCGCTAAGAGGTCCAGGATTCAAGTCCCAGATGAAGCCCAAAACCCCTGGGAGGGCTCAGCCTTCAGCTACTGGCACTAGCCAAAGAATTTATTGTGATGACATAAACTTTCTAACTTTTCAGCAAAAGACTCGCTTGTAAAAACTGAAGTGATCAATAGTGAACATTTTCAAATTTGATGGTAATTTTGATTTTTGTCTGTCGAATTTTGATGGTCCGTCGAAATTTTACTAAACTCAATGAGAGATGAGAGGGCCCTTATTATTATTTTTCTTTAGCAACTCAGAAAATTGGTTGAAATGAAAAAACTTGCGCTTGTTTGTCCAAAGAAGAAAGTTGAGCTTATTTATCAATAAACTTTTTTAACAGGTAATGTTCCGACTAGAATTAATAACAATACGGTTTTTAAAAAAGAGGACTTACAAACTTGGCAAAAGAATAAAGGCCGGTAATTGTGCTATGCTGAGGAAATTATTTTTATCTGATTTTATCTTTCATTCACAGTAAAATGTCATGTTTATACATTTATACAGTTTTAATTCCAGTTTTGAGACGGTGAATTTCCCCCTCCTATTGGTTTTTAATCAGTCACAACCCATGAACACTTGCACGATACAGCGTAAATCTTGTTTAAGGCTGCAGTTCCAGAGTAAATTTCATCAGACGTTGGTATGCAAACATGACATGGAAAAACTATAGAACAGATCCATGGGCGCCTACGTATGTGTTTGTAGCATTTACCGCGAACGTAACAAACGTTTCTGTAAATTGTCGACGTAAACTTAATTTTTGTCTAGTTTTAAAAACAATGCGGTTGATAATCAAGAAATGAAACCACTCACTTATAGATGATAATAATAAAAAAGCTTTAAATTGGAAAAAAAACTTAATCAATATAAATAAATTTTCAGACTAACAAAAGGAAACTTTTTTTTTAGTTTAAACCATCACTTTACTATAAAAGCCAATACTGCAGACAGTTTATGGTTTTTTAAACATCTGGGGAGAAAACAGGTAAGAAAACCCTCTTCAACACTGCATTTTAAAACTTAAAGGTTTCACCTCACTTCTTAAAACTTGCCGTGAAGTTGAATTTATCCGCTGACATAGAATTAATCTGTCTTAAAACATAACCGTATAAAAAGTTAATTAATTTATGTCACTAAAATCGTTACACTAACACATCAACAGCCAATCAAAGTAAAACTAGACCTCACGTAGTTGTGTTCCTCCTTCTTCTTTTTCCATTTAGTTTGTCCCTCCATCAGGGAGCTTTATCACATCATCAAAGGCAATTTTCTCAGCTTATATTGTGTACATTTTTTATTGTAAACACTGTTAGGAGTAAAACAAATACTACCTGCATTCATCTCGAAAACATTTAAATATCGCACAACACTTGTATATACTTCCTACCAATCATGAGAAATGTTAAACAGCAATGCAGCAATCAAAACTCCGAAATGTGTGTGTTTTTAGCAGCAGGAGACAATTTATGGTACCCAGTGGTACCATAAATTGTAGTGGAGGTGCAAACTTATGGACTATTGAGAGTTTTTTTTTTTTTTTTTACAAGTTAAACAGCAGTTAGATGCCTTTTAAAAAGAATCATAAATGAGGTGTTTTCCCCACGCTTCTACACATTGCAGATTTGGTCAGTTTTAGTTCAAGTGACCATAACGAATGTGAAAAGCAGATAGTTTTAAGATTTATGATTGTAATGGAGACCAAATCATATTTTAGTGATGCTTCAGTTTTAATCCATCAACCTTTATACAAATACATCCAAAGGTAGATGTCATCGTATGAAAGTAATGAGAACTGAGACAGGAAATGAAACTTGATCAGTCAATTTGTTTCTGTCTGTTTTAAAAGATGAAACTTGGGTACCATTAAATCTATTTTATTAGATTATACAGACGTCCGGGCCTTATCAACCTCTTTAGGGTGCACATGATGTATGCCTTCACGCGTCCGAGCTGAAGAGGCATCGAGGCTCAGTCACAGGGTTTTTATTCTGTTATCAGTTTGTCATCAGAGTGCCCCTCACCCCTCAAAAGTCCACAACTGCAGCAGTCCTTCATGGAATTTTCTCTTCTTTCGGTGTCTCTTCCAGGCAGGGGTAACAGTTGATTAATGTGACAGCAGTCATGAGCAGGAGGGTGCAATTACTGTGTTCCTCGGCAATTCACATGAGCAGGGTGCATCTGGACACATAAAAAGTATATCTTGCCCACACAGGCATTAGCGCAGCTACAGCGTCTTAAGAGCGCTGTCAGAAAATGTTCTACACAGTTTTAATGTAATAATGTAAATATAAGTTTTGGTGGAACCAAAGCTACTTTCTTTACCAGTTTATTACCCCTAAACAGTTCAACTAAAGTTCAGAGTAATCTCAACCTCAGAATCTGATAAAACGTGGAGGATGGGGAGATTGGTAGCCTGTTCCTTCACACTCCCTAAACCACCTGGCTTGCCAGACAACACAGAAACATAGTAAGACACAGGATCATTGTTACACCATCAAGAGAAACTAAAATATCCAGATTTTAATAATCTTTGCTAAATTCTACCGGTTAATATAAAACTTCCATCACATAGTAAAGGACTCATTTCCCTCTATCCTTTACTACTCAAACTACAAACAATTTCTTATATTGTGCCACAAAAAAAAGAGTGTGCCTAGAGCATAATAAATAACAACTTGAACAAGTACAGAAAGAGACACAGCAAAATTAATTTCCCCATAGAGGAATCAATACTGCGGTTTAAAAAATACGTTGTGACAACAACTCTTAAAAGAGACATTAATAATAATTTCAGCCTTTGACAAAAAGTTGTTGAATCTTGGACTTTACTGCTCGTCAGGTTTACCGAAATGTAGATTTTAGTATGTTAGTTTCATAAAAAATACTATTAATTTACCATACGATTAATTACTTAGTTTGAAAATTGAGTTGTCTTTATAGTGTAAAGATAGATATTTTACCCTTTTTTTTTTTAAAAAAAGTAAGTTTTGTAGATAAGCTAACAGATGCAGCCATCTGCCAAGTTTCATCTTTTAAAACAGACAGAAACAAATTGACTGATCAAGTTTCATTTCCTGTCTCAGTTCTCATTACTTTCATACGATGACATCTACCTTTGGATGTATTTGTATAAAGGTTGATGGATTAAAACTGAAGCATCACTAAAATATGATTTGGTCTCCATTACAATCATAAATCTTAAAACTATCTGCTTTTCACATTCGTTATGGTCACTTGAACTAAAACTGACAAAATTAGCAATGTGTAGAAGCGTGGGGAAAACACCTCATTTATGATTCTTTTTAAAAGGCATCTAACTGCTGTTTAACTTGTAAAAAAAAAAAACTCTCAATAGTCCACAAGTTTGCACCTCCACTACTCTCCTGCTGCTAAAAACACACACATTTCGGAGTTTTGATTGCTGCATTGCTGTTTAACATTTCTCATGATTGGTAGGAAGTATATACAAGTGTTGTGCGATATTTAAATGTTTTCGAGATGAATGCAGGTAGTATTTGTTTTACTCCTAACAGTGTTTACAATAAAAAATGTACACAATATAAGCTGAGAAAATTGCCTTTGATGATGTGATAAAGCTCCCTGATGGGGGGACAAACTAAATGGAAAAAGAAGAAGGAGGAACACAACTACGTGAGGTCTAGTTTTACTTTGATTGGCTGTTGATGTGTTAGTGTAACGATTTTAGTGACATAAATTAATTAACTTTTTATACGGTTATGTTTTAAGACAGATTAATTCTATGTCAGCGGATAAATTCAACTTCACGGCAAGTTTTAAGAAGTGAGGTGAAACCTTTAAGTTTTAAAATGCAGTGTTGAAGAGGGTTTTCTTACCTGTTTTCTCCCCAGATGTTTAAAAAACCATAAACTGTCTGCAGTATTGGCTTTTATAGTAAAGTGATGGTTTAAACTAAAAAAAAAGTTTCCTTTTGTTTAGTCTGAAAATTTATTTATATTGATTAAGTTTTTTTTCCAATTTAAAGCTTTTTTATTATTATCATCTATAAGTGAGTGGTTTCATTTCTTGATTATCAACCGCATTGTTTTTAAAACTAGACAAAATTTAAGTTTACGTCGACAATTTACAGAAACGTTTGTTACGTTCGCGGTAAATGCTACAAACACATACGTAGGCGCCCATGGATCTGTTCTATAGTTTTTCCATGTCATGTTTGCATACCAACGTCTGATGAAATTTACTCTGGAACTGCAGCCTTAAACAAGATTTACGCTGTATCGTGCAAGTGTTCATGGGTTGTGACTGATTAAAAACCAATAGGAGGGGGAAATTCACCGTCTCAAAACTGGAATTAAAACTGTATAAATGTATAAACATGACATTTTACTGTGAATGAAAGATAAAATCAGATAAAAATAATTTCCTCAGCATAGCACAATTACCGGTCTTTATTCTTTTGCCAAGTTTGTAAGTCCTCTTTTTTAAAAACCGTATTGTTATTAATTCTAGTCGGAACATTACCTGTTAAAAAAGTTTATTGATAAATAAGCTCAACTTTCTTCTTTGGACAAACAAGCGCAAGTTTTTTCATTTCAACCAATTTTCTGAGTTGCTAAAGAAAAATAATAATAAGGGCCCTCTCATCTCTCACTGAGTTTAGTAAAATTTTGACGGACCATCAAAATTCGACGGACAAAAATCAAAATTACCATCAAATTTGAAAATGTTCACTATTGATCACTTCAGTTTTTACAAGCGAGTCTTTTGCTGAAAAGTTAGAAAGTTTATGTCATCACAACAAATTCTTTGGCTGGTGCCAGTAGCTGAAGGCTGAGCCCTCCCAGGGGTTTTAACAAGTGGGCTTCATCTGGGACTTGAATCCTGGACCTCTTAGCGAAAACCTGACAATGACAAATACTTTATTATTCCTGAGGGAAATTGTCTTGGCATCTGTTGCTCCCATTCACACATCAGGACACACAACAACAGTTCAAAATAAAAGATTAAAACAGATAAGAAAGAATAAAACAAGTAAAAAGACTAAAAATGATAAAGTGCTTCTAAAAAAAAAAAATGTAAAAAAGTCAATCAGTAAAAAAAGTAAAAAAAAAAAAAACAAAACAGTAGGAATCAGTAAAATCACTGCAGCTCTCTATCCTTCCAGCTCCACCTTTCTCTTTGACTTAAACTGAATCAAACTGATACGGATGTTCACCGGTTTCTCTAACATCATTTGACATATTGTTAAGAATTTGTTTCCGTTCTGATGAAATGATCATCTACAAACTAAAAATAACTTACCCATCAGCGTGTGTGTCTGATGGGGGTTGATGTGTGTATGTGTGTGTGTGTGTGTGTGTGTGTGTGTGTGTGTGTGTGTGTGTGTGTGAGATGGTAAACTTTTCTGTTTTTCAATGCTGTTTCACAAGTTGGTTTCAAAGAAGCTTGAATGAAGTTTCCCTTATGAAGAAACTTATTGGGAAGAATGTCACCTCTCTCTCTCTCTCTCTCTCTCTCTCTGATCATAATCCGTCTTTCCACTGACATTTTTAAATGTCTAAACATCGATATCTTAAACATTTCTTCATCATGAGCTTTTGACATTTTTGCTTTTCTTCAATTTAATTTTTGTTAGAGAAGTTTAACCCTGCGTTGCTTCAAGTGATTCATACAAAAATATTTTAAACTTAAAAAAATAATATATAATTTTAGATATGACTGTAAATTTATTTTCCTTAAAGCCAAAAAAGGACTCAGACAAAGCTGTCTGTCTTTTGTTGGACCTCAATTATGGAATAATATTATAAATATTGAGATAAAAGAATGTGTCACCAAATTGCCCCTAGGAATGTGTGTGTGTGTGTGTGTGTGTGTGTGTGTGTCACTGCAACAGACTTGCGACCTGTTCGGGTTGTACCCTGCCGCTCGCCTTTCGGGATGAAGGCGTGGTTCGGAGAGCGGCTGGGGTCTTATTTTATAGACGAGTGGGAGGTGCAAAGTCGGCGGGGCTTAGAACATCAAAGCTCTCTTTGTCTGAACAACATCGGTCCAGTTTCTGCAGCTGCGAAAAAGATTTGAAATCTTAACGCCGGCCTCCTCCATTTTCTCGTCCCAAGCTTTCAACGGTAACGCCAGCTGTCGTTGGAAAAGCCCGCATTCTGCGCTGAATTTCTCCAATACAAGCATATCTTCCTCCGCACGCTCGTCTTTGTTTCTACGTCGACTGGCTCTGTAAAACCACCGGCTGGGTCCGTTTTTCTTTCTCCACCATCTCGGGCTTTCCATCATCATCATCCTCCGCTGTACGAGGTAGAAGCAGTCTCATAATACCCCAATCAGACGAACTCATGAAAGCCGTATTCTGCACGGGCTCGGGGGTCACCCCCGGCGCATTCTGTGGCACATTCTGTGGTGCATTCTGCGGCGCATTCTGCGGCACATTCTGGTACAGAACAAGTTCCCCCACCTTGTACTTAAAAAAGTAGCCGAAGCTCCCTTCAAATCCGTAGGGCTCCAAAGACCACTCATCGTGCAGAGCCTCGCTCGGAGGACACTGCGTTCTGCAGACAAACATCTGCTCCTTCCGGGGTGCAGTCGGCGTTCGGTTCTGCTCAAAAACGACGACGGGAGTCTCGCATATGATCGAAGAAGTGGGTACGTGAGCCATGGTTTAATCCTTTTTAAATTTATCTTCAGATTTGTAAGTCATTTTCAGAAACTTTTATCGATTAATATATACACGCTAGCGCCACCCCCCCCCCCCCCCCCTTCTACACGTGGCTCAAAACGAGTGGCTCATCTATAGTCATACGAGTGACGGACCTATTGGTTGTACAATTCCCCCTCTCCATTCTCCTGACAATCCGGCTTTAAAAAATTTGCACCATCTCAGACACGTTAACGTTAGGTAAAAAGCAAATGACACAGAAATAAAAATTGTCAAACAAACCGACACAAGGTTAATACGCTCCTTTTTTTTTTTTTTTCTCTCTCTTATTTTTTCTTTACTTATATTTTTTTTTATATTCAAGAATTTATTTAAATTCTAGGAAAGAAAAAAAAGTTTCAAACATTCGTTTTCTTGTTTTGGACTAAACGCAGACGTTAGTTTGAATAAAAGTCAACACTTTTCCACTGAGCAGGAGGGGTGGGTGCGTGTGTGTGTGTGTGTGTGTGTGTGTGTGTGCAGGAGTGTAGAGGGGAGGTCGTGTGTGTGTGTGTGTGTGTGCAAGGGTGCGTGCGTGTGTGTGTGTGTGTGTGTGTAAAAGTGGGATTCTTCACTGAGCAAAGAATGCATGCAGAAGGTTGTCCACTCATCATATGACAACTTTAGCCCCCAAAAACATTTTGGTATACTTTAACTGCTTATACTCTCCTTTTTTCTCTCACTTATTTTAAACATTCTCGGTTGTTGGGGCCTGATCTTATTTTAAACATTCTCGGTTGTTGGGGCCTGATCCTGCCGAAGCAGATAAATGACCGACACAACCTCTTCAGTAAACAACGGAATGCCAGGGGGAGGTTGTGTGTGTGTGTGTGTGTGTGTGTGTGTGTGTGTGTGAAAAAGTGGAAGTCTTCAGTGTGCGTGTGTGTGAAAAAGCAGGGCTCCTTCAGTTAGCGGAGAAGCATGCAGAACTGTGCTTTACAATGCCGGCTGAACACATCCTTGTCCCTTGTAGCAATCGACTCTTATTTTTTAAAAATAAAAACACTTTTGTATACAATTCTATCAAATACAATCAAATTCAATAAAAATAAAAAGAATCATTTAAATTGTGGGATAACATCGCTAGTAGATTCATTCATTAACCCCCACCCCTCACATAGGCTTTAGAGAGAAATCTGACCCATCCATCAGGACTGACGTTTAGTCCTGGGGTTATTCAATCAAAAATGACATAAAGTTTCTTAGTTTCAGAGAATCTGACCCATCCATCAGGATTGACGTTTAGTCCTGGGGTTATCCATCAAAATTGACATTAAGTTTCAGAGAGCCTAGTTCATTGAAAGTTTTCGACCGTCATCAATTCATTTTTGACATTTAGTTTTTGACCTATGACCCTTATGGTCATTAAAGGCTCATACACACCTAAGTTCATATCAAGTTCATGTCATCAATCATGATTTTGACATAAAGTTTTTGACCTGTGACCTCTCTAGGTCATCAATCATTATTTTTGACATAAGGTGGGTCAATAATCTCTCTAACAAGTTAGAAATGATCAAAAATAAACATTTCTAGAAGTTTCTTTATGTTTTAAAAGCAATATGTAAAGAAAATTCAAGTTTGAAATTTGCTGTTGTCAGCAGAAGACTGAGGAAAATGGCTGGTTGTAAAAAACTTCAAAACACTAATTTTCTTGTTTGGAACTAAGTGCACACAATAGTATTAGTAAAGTTAGCCTATTCTAGGTGGGTTTTAACAGATTTTAACATTCTCCCCTCTTACAAGCCTTAAATCATCTTTTGACTTCTGACAGCCAAAAGTTGCTGTTCAGGGGCTGAAAACACAATTTTGACATTTTGTTTAAAACTCACTGTTACGGTCTATTTTGCAAATAACAAGTTAGAAATGATCAAAAATAAACATTTCTAGAAGTTTCTTTATGTTTTAAAATCAATATGTAGAGAAAATTCAAGTTTGAAATTTGCTGTTTTCAGCAGAAGACTGAGGAAAAAGGCTTGTTGTAAAAAAATTTCAAAACACTAATTTTCTTGTTTGGAACTAAGTGCAGATAATAGTATTAGTAAAGTTAGCCTATTCTAAGTGTGTTTTAACAGATTTTAACATTCTCCACTTAGACAAGCCTTAAAAAAATCTTCTGACTCCTGACTTACAAAAGTTGCTGTTTAGGGGCTGAAAACACATTTTTGACATTTTGTTGTTAATTCAATATGAAGGGTCTATTTTGCAAATAACAAGTTAGAAATGATCAAAAATAAACATTTCCAGAAGTTTCTTTATGTTTTAAAAGCAATATGTAAAGAAAATTCAAGTTTAAAATTCCTGTTTTCAGCAGAAGTCTGAGGAAAAAGGCTGGTTGTAAAAAACTTCAAAACAATAATTTTCTTTTTTGGAACTAAGTGCACACAATAGTATTAGTAAAGTTAGCCTATTCTAAGTGGGTTTTAACAGATTTTAACATTCTCCCCTCTGACAAGCCTTAAAAACATCTTCTGACTTCTGACAGCCAAAAGTTGTTGTTCAGGGGCTGAAAACACAATTTTGACATTTTGTTTAAAACTCACTGTTACGGTCTATTTTGCAAATAACAAGTTAGAAATGATCAAAAATAAACATTTCTAGATGTTTCTTTATGTTTTAAAAGCAATATGTAAAGAAAATTAGAGTTTGAAATTTGCTGCAGTAGAGTGTGGAAAAAGGCTGGTTGTAAAAAACTTTAAAACAATTATTTTCTTGTTTGGAACTAAGTGCACACAATAGTATTAGTAAAGTTAGCCTATTCTAAGTGGGTTTTAACAGATTTTAACATTCTCCACTGTGACAGGCCTTAAAATCATCTTCTGACTTCTGACAGCCAAAAGTTGCTGTTCAGGGGCTGAAAACACAATTTTGACATTTTGTTTAAAACTCACTGTGAAGGGACTATTTTGCAAATAACAAGTTAGAAATGATCAAATATAAACATTTCTAGAAGTTTCTTTATGTTTTAAAAGCAATATGTAAAGAAAATTCAAGTTTGAAATTTGCTGTTCTCAGCAAAAGAGTGAGGAAAAAGGCTAGTTGTAAAAAACTTCAAAACACTAATTTTCTTGTTTGGAACTAATTGCACACAATTGTCTTAGTAAAGTTAGCCTATTCTAAGTGGGTTTTAACAGACTTTAACATTCTCCACTCTGACAAGCCTTAGAATAATCTTCTGACTTCTGACAGCCAAAAGTTGCTGTTCAGGGGCTGAAAACACAATTTTTACATTTTGTTGTTAATTCATTATGAAGGGTCTATTTTGCAAATAACAAGTTAGAAATGATCAAAAATAAACATTTCTAGAAGTTTCTTTATGTTTCAAAAGCAATATGTAATGAAAATTCAAGTTTGAAATTTGCTGTTTTCAGCAGAAGACTGAGGAAAAAGGCTGGTTGTAAAAAACTTCAAAACACTAATTTTCTTGTTTGGAACTAAGTGCAGACAATAGTATTAGTAAAGTTAGCCTATTCTAAGTGGGTTTTAACAGAAATTAACATTCTCCACTCTGACAAGCCTTAAAATCATCTTCTGACTTCTGACAGCCAAAAGTTGCTGTTCAGGGACTGAAAACACAATTTTGACATTTTGTTTAAAACTCACTGTGAAGGTCTATTTTGCAAATAACAAGTTAGAAATGATAAAAAATAAACATTTCTAGTTGTTTCTTTATGTTTTAAAAGCAATATGTAAAGCAAATTCAAGTTTGAAATTTGCTGTTTTCAGCAGGAGACTGAGGAAAAAGGCTGGTTGTAAAAAACTTCAAAACAATAATTTTCTTTTTTGGAACTAAGTGCACACAATAGTATTAGTAAACTTAGCCTATTCTAAGTGGGTTTTAACAGATTTTAACATTCTCCCCTCTGACAAGCCTTAAAAACATCTTCTGACTTCTGACTTACAAAAGTTGCTGTTCAGGGGCTGAAAACACATTTTTGACATTTTGTTTAAAACTCACTGTTATGGTCTATTTTGCAAATAACAAGTTAGAAATGATCAAAAATAAACATTTCTAGATGTTTCTTTATGTTTTAAAAGCAATATGTAAAGAAAATTAGAGTTTGAAATTTGCTGCAGTAGAGTGTGGAAAAAGGCTGGTTGTAAAAAACTTTAAAACAATTATTTTCTTGTTTGGAACTAAGTGCACACAATAGTATTAGTAAAGTTAGCCTATTCTAAGTGGGTTTTAACAGATTTTAACATTCTCCACTGTGACAAGCCTTAAAATCATCTTCTGACTTCTGACAGCCAAAAGTTGTTGTTCAGGGGCTGAAAACACAATTTTGACATTTTGTTTAAAACTCACTGTTACGGTCTATTTTGCAAATAACAAGTCAGAAATGATCAAAAATAAACATTTCTAGAAGTTTCTTTATGTTTTAAAAGCAATATGTAAAGAAAATTCAAGTTTGAAATTTGCTGTTTTCAGCAGACGACTGAGGAAAAAGGCTGGTTGTAAAAAACTTCAAAACACTAATTTTCTTGTTTGGAACTAAGTGCACACAATAGTATTAGTAAAGTTAGCCTATTCTAAGTGGGTTTTAACAGATTTTAACATTCTCCCCTCTGACAAGCCTTAGAATCATCTTCTGACTTCTGACTTACAAAAGTTGCTGTTCAGGGGCTGAAAGCACATTTTTGATATTTTGTTTAAAACTCACTGTGAAGGGTCTATTTTGCAAATAAGAAGTTAGAAATGATCAAAAATAAACATTTCTAGAAGTTTCTTTATGTTTCAAAAGCAATATGTAATGAAAATTCAAGTTTGAAATTTGCTGTTTTCAGCAGAAGACTGAGGAAAAAGGCTGGTTGTAAAAAACTTCAAAACACTAATTTTATGGTTTGGACCTAAGTGCACACGATAGTTTTAGTAAAGTTAGCCTATTCTAAGTTGGTTTTAACCAGAGGTGTCAAGTATCGAAGTTAGACTACTTCGTTACCTTAAGTAGAAAATCTTGTTATCTTTACTTTAACGAAGTAATTATTTTTTTGTCTACTTTTTACTTTTACTCACTAATGCAATTATCTGTACTTTTACGTCGTTAATTTTATAAAAAGTAGTCGCTACTTTCTCCATTTTGTCACCGTTAAAAAGCCGCGACTGTTTTTCGGAGTTTTTTTTTTTTTTTTGTGAACGCTGAATGCATCAATCAAAGGAACAGATGAATTATTGGCTGAAAGGTCCAGTCAATCAATTCTTTGGGGCGAGTAGCACTGCCCACAAACTTTTAAAAAGCAGGAACGTCAATTTCCGTGTTAGAGACTTGTTGCGGGCTCGGAAATCAAAGTGTTTCTGATGCTGCAACACTGAACTTTGATTGAATTATCAGTTTTTTAAAAAAAAACAACAGCAAAGAAATGTTTTATTATTATTATTTTCAGTCTGCGGTTATTGTAAATGTCTTTGCTGAAGATGGTATCTTTATAAAAATAACTTTGATCTGTGACGCACTATTTTATCTTTAGAAACAAAGCTAATTGAACTGATTAATCCATAAATAGTAGTGGATAAAGTATTTGTGCTTACAAGCATCCAAAATGTTAGTGATTAGTTTATAAAAACTGACTGAGGAGATTAAAACTACACATCGCTTAGATTTTGTATAATGTAGATGTTTGGGTTAACATTAAAAAAAAAAACCTTATATGTACACATATATATGTAGATATATAAATGTATAAATACCGTCTCCCAAGTCCCGCCCCTACTGGTTTCTTTCTGGGTTTCTTAAAATCTTATTTCCCTGGTTATTTTTTCATTTTTACAGTTCTTAAAATTTTAGAAAAAGAATCCAAGGATTTTGCCTCCTGTGTGTTTCCTTCACTTCCACTGCCTTAGGAGTGCATGTAAAGGGTGTTATTTTGTCAATGGGCGTGGTTTTACTGGGTGTACAATATTTTTGTAAAATACGATAATTTTACGTCATTACGATAATCCGGCACCTACCAGCTGGCAACGCTGGCAACGCTGGTGTCACGCAGGCTGTATGTGGCACTCCCAACCTTAGCAACTTGTGAAAGACTATTCAGTATTGCCTCAAAGAACTTTGAAAACTAGCTGCCTTCAAGGCTTGAAAAAGCCTTTTGGTCATTTTTTTTTCCATTTATTTATTTTTTACATTGAGTGTGTTTGTGTCTGCTGAAGTTGGTTAAATCAGGTGATGCAGAGTGAAGCTTGGTAGCTGAAGGGACGTTACATAATGTCCTGCTTATGATAATACATTTGATTGTGTTCATTAATCGATTTCCAATAAAAATTATTAAGAAATAAATGTTTCTGATTCATAAAGTTTCACACCAAAACACTTTCATTTATTATCATATTTTCTGCTCCTTAAAGCATATGATAATAGTTAAAAAATACAGTATGTTCATACACTTTTGTTAACAATATTCCTTTTTTTCTGAAAATTACTTTTACTTTTTTTTACTTTAAGTAGTTTTAAAATAGGTTACTTTTACTTTTACTTAAGTAGAAAACTTGAGTTGATTCTTCTACTTTTACTAAAGTAGTTTTTTAACTCGGTATTTATACTTCTTCTTGAGTAGAAAATGTTGGTACTTTTGACACCTCTGGTTTTAACAGGTTTTAACATTCTCCCCTCTGTCAAGCCTTAAAATCATCTTCTGACTTCTGACTACAGGACCTTCTCACATCAGTCTGTACAGCATCCTGCAGCACATTAGTAATGGGAGATTTCAACCTTCATGTCGACTGCCCCACTAATCATCCTGCTGCAGAATTCCTGGAACTCCTGGACTGTCTACACCTCACACAGCATGTAACGGCTGCCACACATACAAAAGGCCACACCCTGGATCTGATTAGAACAGACACTGCTCCTGTCACCAACTTGCAAGTGTACGACCTCGGCGTGTCTGATCATAAGGTCATCACCATGGAGTTACCTTTAGCAGGGTTTTCCCCCAAAACAGCACGCCAAATCCATTTCAGAAATTATAAAGCAATAGATAATAACCTCCTCAAGCAGGACATACAAAACATCTCACCGGTTACACAGTTAATGTTGATAAACAGATCAGTTGACCCAGTGGCGGCTGGTGACGTGTGGCGCAGGGGCGCCGCCCCCCCCGACCTGATCACCAAAAAATATATATGTATATATATATATATACATATATACAAACATGTATGTGTTTATAAGTATGCAAAACTGTCGAGTGTGAAGATGCATTTTACATGCATTTTAATAATGTTTTACACTGTTTTATTTTATTTTCTTACTTCCTGTGCAAACCGGAACGAGGGAGCGGGGCAGGTACGCCCTACCAGAAAAACGTATTAGTGTGTATGTGGCTTCCGGCTTTTATGGAAAAAACATGACGTCAGCTCTAAATTTTTTTCCATTCATGTGTATTGCAAACCATAACCACGCCCGTGGGGCGCAGATATTTCCGCCCATCGGGTGTGTAATAGGTTATCCTCTCTGTCAGTCTGTTACCTGAACCAATCAATTAGCTATAAGCTGACCTGTAAATCCCACCCACGCCACGCCCTTTCTTTTCACTGCGGAATTCTGGGAGTCTTCATCATAGCGTCGGAAGCTAGTTCAGTTGCTAACAACGCTAGTGGCTTTTAAAAAGAGAATTCAGTGTCGTCCCTTCTACAGAATCTGTTTCCTAAGCGTTCTGAAGAAGAAAAAAGGAGAGTGAAGAAGATTGGAAACCCCAGATTTGACTGTGCAACAAAACAGTGGAGATCGCGGCCGTTTTTTATGTGAGAGGATTTTTTTCCTGCTGTCTATGAAAAGTGGCGGTGGCTGACTGAATGCAACATGAGAAACACTTTTTTTTGTTTCCCCTGCTTATTGTTCAGTTCAGCAGCAACTGAAAAGGTGTGGATATCAACAGGGGTGAGTGACTTGAAGCATTTGTCTGAAAAGTGCAAACGTCATGAAACTTGCCACACCCA
This sequence comes from Neostethus bicornis, assembly GCA_902685375.1. Classification (NCBI taxonomy): domain Eukaryota; kingdom Metazoa; phylum Chordata; class Actinopteri; order Atheriniformes; family Phallostethidae; genus Neostethus; species Neostethus bicornis. The sequence goes on along the minus strand of LR738553.1, from coordinate 269,033 downwards.
TCTTGATAGTAGCTATAAGCTAGGTGTTTTTGGCAGTAGTAACATCCTGGCACAATTAAATGAAGGCTACCGAACTGGCATAAGGAAACATAATGAAGAAGTCACCAAAAACAGACACATATTGTCACAAATAATTTTATATTTATTTTATATATATATATATTTAAATATACTTTTATATAATATATCTAAAAAAAAAAAGTTTGTGTGTGTTTGAAAAATGTGCGCCCGCCCGCCCCCCAGTTTTTTTTTTTACCACCAGCCGCCACTGAGTTGACCACTATAACTCCAGTCTTCACTCCCTACTTGAGTTACATGCACCCACCAGGATTCGAACAGTTACCTTTTCCAGGTCAGCACCTTGGTACACACCTGAGCTGAGAAGGATGAAGACAGCTGAACGTACCCTTGAGCGGAAATTTCTCTCTAGTGGTCTGCTTGTACACAAGCAATCATACCGAGACCATCAAAAGGTCTATTCTAGAGCATCTCTGGTAATGCCAAACACTTATTCAAAACAATCAATTTTTTGCTCAAATCTCCCTCACATCCACACACGGACCTCAGTACAGATCAGTGCAACAAGTTTATGGACTTTTTCGCAAATAAAGTAGCCTCAATCCGGTCCAACCTTTCGACAACAACCCAGCCTCTCTCTGAAATCACTCCTCAAAAGACATTAAACACCTTCTCTGTTTTCTCAAATGTTACTCGGATACAAGTCATGAAATGCATGAATACCTCCACATGCTCTCTGGATCCTCTGCCTACTTCACTGCTCACATCCAACATTACAGCCATCAGTCCTTTAATCACTGCCATCATAAACCAGTCACTACAGTCTGGCCGAGTCCCTACAGTCCTTAAAACGGTGGTTATACACCCCCATCTGAAAAAGCCCTCACTGGACCCCGACATTCTTACACACAATAGACCTATTTCAAACTTACCGTTCTTATCCAAAGTCTTGGAAAAAGTTGTTGCAATCCAACTTCATCATCACCTTCATTCCCATAATATCTATGACAAATTTCAATCTGGTTTCCGATCTGCACACGGTACAGAGACTGCTCTGGTTCGCGTCATGAACGACCTGCTCATTACCGCTGACCAAGGCTCCCCGTCTCTTCTCGTCTTACTGGACTTATCAGCGGCTTTTGACACCGTGGACCACGACATCCTGCTCCACAGACTTCGCACTGTGGTGGGCCTTACTGGGACCACCCTTGACTGGTTCCAGTCATACCTCTCCGGCAGGTCAGAGTTTGTGGCCTTGGGGCAGAGCAAATCACTTCCACGTATAGTCAGCTGTGGAGTGCCACAAGGGTCTGTCCTTGGTCCAACCCTGTTCACTATTTACATACTTCCTCTTAGTCAAATTATTCATAGACATAATCTTTCATTCCACTCATATGCAGACGACACACAACTGTATATAAAAATGAACACTGCTCTACGTTCAGCTCTGCCATCTGTGCTTTCGGTTTGCCTGGAGGAGATTAAGACATGGATGTCTGAAAACTTTCTCCAACTCAATAGCAGCAAAACAGAAGCCATTCTCATCAGCACGCCTCACCAAACCCAGTCACTTTCCCTCGATAGTATCCCCATTTTTAGACACAGCATCCCTCTGTCATCCTCTGTAAAAAACCTTGGAGTCAAAATGGATTCTAACCTCACCTATGACTCTCACATTCACCATCTCTGCAAGGTTTCCTTCCTCCATCTTAAAAATATAGCCAAGCTACGTCCATGTCTTTCCAAACCTGACGCTGAGAGGTTGATTCACGCTTTCATCTCCTCCAGGCTGGATTACTGCAATGCCCTCCTTGTAGGGATCCCATGCAGGGGCTTACAAAAGCTCCAGCACATCCAGAACTGCGCTGCCCGGATCCTGATAAGGAGGCGCAAATATGACCACATCACTCCCATCCTCAAATCCCTCCACTGGCTACCCGTTAAATACAGAATTCAGTACAAGGTCTGCCTCCTCACCCATCAGTGCATACACGGCACTGCACCTGTCTATCTCCAAGAACTCCTAACCCTCCATACCACTGTCCGAGACCTGCGCTCCTCCTCCTCCTACTGCCTGCATCAACCAAGGACCAAACTCTCCACTATGGGGGACAGGGCCTTTCAGGCAACTGCTCCAGGGCACTGGAACGATCTTCCCGAGAGCTTGAGCGCTCCACAGAGCGTTGAGGCTTTTAAGAAAAGACTGAAGACATTTTTATTTCTAAAGGCTTTTCAGTAAAGTTTTTAGTGTTGTTTTTTGTGTTGTGGTTTTATTTAATTTAGCTGTTTGTTGTTTCTTTTGGTCATTGTAGCACTTTGAGATCTCCACTGGAGATAGAAAGTGCTTTACAAATAAAATTTTTATTATTATTATAATATGTAAAGAAAATTCAAGTTTGAAATTTGCTGTTTTCAGCAGAAGAGTAAGGAAAAAGGCTGGTTGTAAAAAACTTCAAAACACTAATTTTCTTGTTTGGAACTAAGTGCACACAATAGTATTAGTAAAGTTAGCCTATTCTAAGTTGGTTTTAACAGTTTTTAACATTCTCCCCTCTGCCAAGCCTTAGAATCATCTTCTGACTTCTGAGAGCCAAAAGTTACTGTTCAGGGGCTGAAAACACATTTTTGACATTTTTGCTATTAATTTGATATGAATGGTCTTGTTTGCACAAAACAAGGTAGAAATAATAAAAAATGAACATTTCTAGTTGTTTCTTTATGTTTTAAAAGCAATATGTAAAGAAAATTCAAGTTTGAAATTTACTGTTTTTGCTAGAACACTAATTTTCTTGTTTGGAACTAAGTGCACAAAATAGTTTTAGTAATGTTAGCCTATTCTAAGTTGGTTTTAACAGTTTTTAACATTCTCCCCTCTGACAAGCCTTAGAATCATCATCTGACTTCTGACTTGCAAAAGTTGCTGTTCAGGGGCTGAAAACACAACTTTGACATTTTGCTTTTTTTTTTTTTTTTTTATTAAAATTTTTATTTGATGTACCAACTAATACAAAGCGATATCAGATTAAATAAATATGTACATCAGTTGTTTTGGTTTTACAACAGTAAACAAAAAAAGAACAAAATACCAACAAACAAAAAATAACCAATCCAATGGCACACACCTCAAATATATCGCTTTGTTAACAATTCGGTACAACATTTGTAAAGTACTATAAGTAAATGAGATAAGATAGGTACTAACTTCGTGTGTGTAAGAGAAAGAGAAGAAATGTAACAAAAGAAAAAAGTAAAAAAAAACAAAAATAAGGTACCGTATTTTCCGCACTATAAGGCGCACCTAAAAACTTTAAGTTTTCTCCAAAGTCCACGGTGTGCCTTTTAACCCGGAGCGCCTTATATATGGATTGATATTGAGCTACAACAAGTATTGCAACGGCGGTAAGCAGCCGCTGACTCCCTTTCCCCCGTAAAAGAAGTAGTGCACGGCGCATGCTGGGATACATGAAAGGGCGGCTCATTTCCATTTGTGTGTTTGTGTAAAGACCCGGAAATGGCTCCTACCAAGAGACACTGTGACACCGCAGAGTTTAAACTCAAGGCGATCGGTCACGCAGTAGAACACGGGAATATAGCCACAGCTAGTGGTGAGATCGGGCTTAAAAAATCCAGCCCGACCCAACCCTGCGGATATTAAAATCGCGGGCTTGCGGTAAAAAATAATATTATTTATAAAAATTTATAAATCGGAACATTTTCAAGAACACACTTTTTTAATTAAAAAAGAAATCACACTATCTAACACACTTGCCTAAAACACTTGTCTGTGATGGCCTGCTTAGGGCGAAGAGGAAAGATGGTCTTTGAAACAAATGATAAAATAGATTTTTAACGATCATCACTTTTGCCAGTCCAGCCGTTTAAAAATGCCTCTTCAGCGTCAAGGTGCCAGTCTTTTTGGTGTCGTATGAAGGCAAAGCGCCACATTGACTACATCCAGAGAAGCCAACGCAAGTTTCTGTAGCATTTTGAACAATAAAGTTGAATCTTTTCCACACCTCACTCTTACCGGTGCGTGTTTGTCTTTTCAGTTCTCCTGCCTTTAGTTTATCCTTAACTTCTTACTCCTTCATATCGGGGATCCTCCTTAACTTCTTACTCCTTCATATTGGGGATACCAGTTCAAAATAAATAAAATAAAGACGTCCGCAGGAGAGGATTACCAAATTAAGAGGAGGCGTTCACGTGCGCAGAGGATGAGCTGGCTCTGCGGATCCTGTTTAGTAGTTAAACATTACTTCTCTGTTTTATACAAATTAAATAATTTTATAACAAGTATTTCTTAGTTTAGTACACACACCTCGTTTTAGTTTACATTTTATAAACATATATTTATTTAAAAAAAAAAAAAGAGTCAGCGAGAGAGCAGCCTGAACCCGACCCGACCCGAAGTAATGATTGACATTTTTAGGCCTGACCCGAATTTTGGGTCGGGCTTAAGATCTTATATCTGGCCACAGCGACAGACTTTAACATCAATGAATCAATGGTGAGGAAGTGGAGGAAGCAAGACGATGCGCTGCGCCAAGTAAACAAGACTAAACAGAGTTTCCACGGAACAAAGCGAGATGGCCACAGTTAGAGGACAAAGTGGAACAGCCTTTACTGGAGCGCCTTATAATGCGATGTGCGTTATGTATGGAAAAAGTTTTAAAAATAGTAATTTATTGAAGGTGCGCCTTATAATGCAGTGCGCCTTATAGGGCAGAACATACAGTAGACAAAGATCAGTGAAACAAACTAGAGAGATGTTAAAGAAATATATGAATGATTGCCATTTTTTCTGAAAAATGCTGACATTACCCGGTTTTGAATGCCTAATTTTCTCCAATCTCAAGAAAGACATTACCTCATTGAGCCATTGTATGTTTGATGGGGCAGTACTTGATTTCCAGTGCAACAGGAGATGCCGTCTGGCAACTAAAGATGTAAATGGGAGCCCTTGTATTTGCAGAGACGAATATTGTGTGCAGTCCTCAGGAAGACCAAAAATCGCCACGTGTGGGGTTATGGCAACAGTTTTCGAAAAGATCTTTGACAGAGAATCAAAATATGTTTGCCAGAATGTTTGGAGGCACGTACAAGAAAAAAACATGTGCGTCAAGTCGCAAGGAGACCCACCGCATCTGTCGCAAACGTCCGCCACAGCAGAGAAGATTTTAGCCAACCTTGCTTTAGAATAGTGGCATCTGAAAATAACCTTGAATCGTATTAAAGTCAGCCGGGCACAAATTGAAGTCTTATGAATAGTTTTTAGTGCAGAGTCCCACCAGCTGTCCTCAAACGTTATCCCCAACTCGCACTCCCAAGCCCTTCTTGTGTTGGCAGATAAATGCCCATCATGAGACTGAACAGTGTTGTAAATCTTTGAAATTAGGGATTTTTGTGATGGGTCATACTGAAGAAATTCAACCCAAACCTGATCTGGTGGAAGATGAGGAAAACTAGTAAATAAGGATTTTGTGCAATGCCTAATTTGAAAGTATCTGAAAAGATGAGATGGTGGAAGATTAAAATCAGCACCAAGTAAAAAAGTAAAATATTCTGTCTTTATAAAAGTCTTTAAAGCACGTCAGCCCTTTATCATGCCACACAAAAAAACTGCATCAGTAAAGGCTGGCTTAAATATGTGATTCTTCAATAATGGCGACAAAGGAGTGGGAGATGTAAAAGTCAAATTGTTTCCGAAACTGAAACCAGATTTTCAAAGTAGGGATCACCACAGGGTTGCTAGTAAGGCCAGAGGGGTTAAGAGAAATTGAGCCAGTCAACAGAGCAGGAAGTGATGAGGAGGAACACGATTGTGCTTCCAACTGACACCAACTGACAAAAAATTTGCAGCGTAGAGAGATTTATAAGATTGACCAATATTGACACCTAAATATCTAAAGCCTGACAAACTAAATTTGAGTGGAAAGTCTGATGGAATTAGTTGCGTGGCCAGTTTATTAACTGGACAACATTCACTCTTTGTGATATTGATCTTATACCCTGAAAAATGGCCAAATCCATGAAAAAAGGAGAGGATAACAGGGAACGCAGTTTTGGGATCAGAAACATACAGCAGCAGGTCGTCAGCATAGAGTGAGAGCTTAAATTCTACGCGTGATCGAATAATACCGGTAAAAAATTGGGGACGACCTCATATGGATAGATAACGCCTCTATGGCGATCGCAAACAGAAGCGGTGATAAGGGACACCCCTGTCTACACCCTCTTCTTAGAGTAAACTGACTGGATGAAATCTTACTGGTAACAATACTGGCCGTTGGTAACGTGTGGAGAAGAATTTATACATGATATGAACTTTTTTCCAAAGCCAAATTTTCTCAAGATTGAAAATAGGTAGCGCCATTCAACTCTGTCAAACGCTTTTTCCGCATCGACTGATATAACTACTTCAGGCACATTCGCAGTTTCCTTAGAATAGATTACATTTAATAAAGTTCGAATATTGTAAAAAAGTTGGCGCCCTTTTATAAAGCCTGCCTGTTCCTCAGCGATAATCGTCAGGAGAACCTTTTCCAAGTGACGAGCGAGTGCTTTTGCGGAATTTTGGCATCTACATTCATCAATGAGATGGGCCTGTAAGAAGTGCACAATTCAGAATCTTTGTCTTTCTTCAAAAGAAGACTGATAGAGGCCTGTCTTAAAGTTGGGGGAAGAGAGCCACCTGATAAATACTCCAAATACACAGAGTGCAGCAGCGGAAGGAGTTTGGCTTGAAATGTCCTGAAAAATTCAGCCGGAAAGCCATCGGGGCCCTGTGCCTTGTTACATTGCATGCTTTGTAACGCCGCAGAAAGTTCTTGGATTGTTAAGTCAGAGTCTAACTGAGCTAGTAGGTCTGAATTAATTTTTGGAAAATTAAGATCATCTAAAAAAGCATGCATATCTGTAACATCTGCGGAGAGTTCTGAAGTATACAAAGATTCATACAAAGAAGAGAAGACAGAGTTAATGACGATGGGATCCTCCACTACTACTCCCGACCCATTTTTAATGCGAGGTATTATTCTGGATGCTGCCTGACGGCGTAACTGATGAGCTATAAGTTTACCTGACTTATCGCCATGCTCATAATATCTAGAGCGAGAATGGAGGAGTAAACGCTCGGCTTCATTGGTGGTGAGCAGGTCCAGCTCTGTCTATAAGGCAACTCAACGTTTTAACAAATCAGTGGAATGGGCCACAGCAAACTGTTGGTCAATAGAACCTATTTCAGTTGACAAATCCTGAATTTTAGATACCCTCATCTTTTTTACATGGGCCGAATAAGAAATAATCCGGCCCTGTGGCAAATAGGCCTTCAGAGATTCCCATAGTAGTGCCTCTGAAACTGGTTCTGTATCAGAACTAAAATCATCAATCGCATTCGTGATCATTTTACAAAACGTATCGTCTGATAGAAGTGACGTATTAAATCTCCACTGTGCTGGATAGCCAGATTCTGGTGACATTTGAATATCCAAGGATACAGGGGCATGATCTGAGATAATAATAGGATGATACTCTGTATTCGCCACTTTAGGTGGAAGTCTAACATCTCTGAAAAAATAACCAATGCAAGAGAAACTGTGGTGTACAGGAGAGTAGAAGGAATATTGTCTGCTAGTAGGATTGCGATACCTCCAGGGATCGACATAACTACCATCAGACATGAATAGCTTAAGAGTTTTTGCCATCTGAGACTCAAAAGACCCTTGGTGTAGAGCGGTCTAATTTAGAGTCTATAATGGAATTCATGTCCCCTCCAAAAATCAAATAGTGGTTATTTAAAGATGGCAAATTCGCAAACACCCTGTTCATGAAACTAGGACTATCAAAATTTGGTGCATATATGTTAACCAGTAAGACAGGCATGCGGGATAGTGTACCTAAAACAATCAAGTACCTGCCATCCTTATCAAAAATAGTCTTGGTCAGTGTAAACTGGGCCGATTTACCAATCAAAATGGCAACCCCTCTGGCCTTAGAGTTGAAACTAGAATGATAAACATCAGCAACCCAGGGGCACCTCAGTCTTGAATGATCATTTTTTCTCATGTGGGTCTCCTGCAAAACGACAACATCAATTTCAAACGTTTTAAGTGAGAAAAAACCTTGACCGTTTAACAGCACTCCCCAAACCTTTAATGTTCCAGCTAACAAATCTAGTGTTTGAAGCTATACCGTTAGCCATGACCAATAAATTTCAAAAGGGTAAAAATGAATGAAATTTTCCATCCTCCCAAAAAACAAAACAAAAAAACAAACAAAAAAGGGCAAAGTTAGAAGAGAAAAAAGAAAAGAAAAAGAAAAGAAATATATATATATACATATATATATATAAATGATAAAGTACACCCTTATCTAAGTTCTTAAACAAAAATCCGCCCCATCCCCACCCCCTTTTGCACTTACCACCACCCTGTCCCCAATCGACAGGATACCAGTGCCGACTACACAAGGAGTCAGAGAAAAGTTAAGAAAAAACCTCAGGGCTACAAACCAGACAGTCATCCTAACGGCTCTAAACTAAAAAGAAGCTCCTGCAAATTAAGTCTTTAGAAGTAATAAACATACATATGCGGCAGGGCATTTTTCAGACAACTTTTGTGATAATTTAAAGAAAGACATGATTACAACAATATATAGAACCAGAAAGCAACATTACATAACATTCTAAACCTTATTGTTGCATCAAATATATAATCAAGTTACAAACAACAGCTGTGGCATGACAAATAAAGTATGGCAGATCTATAAGTAATTAAGTTTGCAGCAACGAACCAGATCTACTGGAGAGTCCTCAGAAAGGTGTTCGCTTCTTCTGGAGACGTGAACTCCTCGGTGATACCGTTGCTTGTGATCCAAAGGCGTGCTGGATGCAGTAAACCAAAACAAATACCGGGAATTTCCTTAAGCCGGCGTTGAACCTCGTTAAAAGCAGAGCGAGCTTTTGCTGTACGTGCTGTGTAATCCGGGTAAACCGAGACCATCGCGTTGCCAACCTGCACCCGTTGCTGGACCCTGGCGCGTTTTAAAATATCCACGCAGTCCGAATGATAATGTAAACGCGCTATGACGGTGCGAGGACGTTCACCAGGTTTTGGTTTCAGTTGAGATGATCTGTGTGCTCGGTCCAACAGCGGTTGTTTGTCCAGATTGAAAGCATCTTTCAGCAGCGTGGAGATGGTAGCTGTAGAGACAGGGTCAGTTTCTTCAGGCAGTCCCAAAATCCTGATGTTATTACATCGAGACCTTGCCTCCAAATCATCACATTTACTCTCCAGAGAGACAACTTGAGCACTCAGCTTTTCCACAGATGCTTTCAGCAAAATAACATCGTCTGTGCAGGACGATAGAGGCCCCTCCATGTCCTGCATGGTGCTCTTTAATGCGCTCATGTCGGCCTTAATGGCCGCCATGCTAACACTTAGCTCGGCTCTCACTGTCTGCAGCTCCGTCGTTATCTGAGCCATATTAGCTGTCATAGCCGCCGTGAGTTCCACTCTAAACATCCCTGCCATCTCCTCCCTTAAGCACGCGAGAAGATCAGCTTTAAAGTCTGCCGACATCATGTCAGGGGCACGAGCGGTGGCTGCTCCCAGAGATTGCGGCAGAAAAGGCGGAGCGGGATCCATTCAGAGCCGAGGTCGCAACTTTAGCCACAGTACTGGGTATTCTTGTTTTTGGGAAGCATATCAGCGTTCAATCCAACAAAATGAGTCACAGTTAGAAAATAAAGTCTTGCCACAGAGTCAATAAAACGCGACAATAAACGTTTAAAAAGCGGTTTGCAGGAGCTCTTAAGAGACACAACCTACTCCATTTGTTGCCAACCCGGAAGTCCGACATTTTGCTTTTAATTCACTATGAATGGTCTAGTTTGCACAAAACAAAATAGAAATGATAAAAAATGAACATTTCTAGATAAATCGATTCTGCCATTCTGAAACCCTTTGACCTCACTTTTTCATTTGGATCCCTCTCATTCACACACGAACTCTGTTTTACTCTGACTAATCTTCATTCCTCTTCTTTCTAGTGCAAACCTCCACCTCTCCAGATTTTCCTCCACCTCTTCCCTCCTCTCACTACAGATCACAATGTCATCTGCAAACATCATTGTCCATGGAAATTCCTGTCTGACCTCGTCTGCTGTTTGCTATGGTGATGGACAGAATGACAAAGGGCTCAGAACAGATCCTTGGTGCAGTCCCACCCCTACACTGAACTCCTCTATCTCACCTACAGCACACCTCATCCCCGTCTTACAGCCCTCATACATGTCCTGAACCACTCTATCATACTTCTCTGTCACACCAGACTTCCTCATACAATACCATAGTTCTTCTCTAGGTACCCTGTCATACACTTTCTCTAGATCTACGAAGACACAGTGCGAAGACACACAATAGGTTTAGTAAAGTTAATCTATTCTAAGTTGGTTTTTAACATTTTCCCTGTACCCAGAAAACACTTTTTCAAATATTTACAGCTAAAGCACTTTATTCGATTAAAGCAGTGCGACACTCAAGCACTGCAGCTGTCATGTTTGGAGGGTGTGGTTATAAAACATATTTACAATAGACGGCAAATATCTTTACTTTATGCCATGCTTGTTTCTACAGACAAGGAATCTAGTTTTGATAAATGATAGCATGGAGTTCAAATATTAAAGAAAACATCGGTGAAGCTGAGTGGGCAAGCGTGCTTTAGAGCACAAACACACACAATAAACACAAGATTAAAACTTTTGCAGCATAAATGGTTAATGAGGACATACATAACCCCTGAGAAACTGAACAAATGGTCCCCTGGCATTCCAGATACTTGTGTAAAATGTCTGACCATTCGAGAGAGGCCTCGAATGGTGACATACCAGTTGCAGTGGAGACCAGGGAGTTATGGGAATACTCAACCCAAGGAAGATACATGCTCCAAGTGGTGGAATTGGAAGATGCAACAGTCAGTTTTCGTGGTCTTGAAATCGATTCTGCCATTCTGAAACCCTTCTGCCATTGTTGGTGAAAAAAACCCAGTAGATATTTTAGATTTTTCTGTTAAAGGTTCTGGGTCTGGCTCTAGTGTAACTTTTGTTGACATGCTGAGGGTTGCTTCCGCTTATGTCAAGTGAGTATCCAATCACAAGACGCGTACATGTCACGCGTACATGTCACGTTCAGGACCTTTGTGAAGGCTTAAACATCAACAACTCATGATCTGATTGGCTGTCAGAAACTACAGGTGCCCGTTTACTGTGCAGTAAGCAGGGCCCGCACTGCTCGATCTGAAGGCCTGGAGGCAGATTTCATCCAGCGTAGCGACACTAGCGAGCTGAATTCTGATTGGATAAAAACTTTAACCTAACGTTACAACACTGAAAGCTGTATAACCAAATGAAGAAAATGGAACCAGATGGAAAAATACAGAAATCACGTGCTTTAGTTTCCAATGAAAATAAAGAAAAACATCACAACAAAGTCTTTGACTATGAAAAGGAGTCTTTAAACACTGAAAACGAAAAATAAAAAATATTTTATTTTAAAGCACTGAAAACTCTACAGTAGAATCCTTCAGGATATCACAATCATTCTCCTTCTTCCGGCATTTCCCTCTAGGGGTCGCCACAGCAAGTCAGTTTCTTCCATCTTACCCTAAAACAATCACTCTCCTTCTGACAAAACAGTTGCAGCAAATCAGTCTGCAGAGCGTGTTATTTTTGGTTCGCGCGAACCGTTTATTTAGACACTGTGCGCTTCACGGAGGCACACACATTTTAATGCGAGCAGTGATGTTGGTCTTCTTTTATACAGCACATTAAAGTTTGGAGTTTTTTTTTTGTGGGGATTCTCAGAATAGATCTGAGGTGTAGGTCTGTTAGGTTGGAGCTTTGGCTGGCTTTGTTGATTTTCATGACGCTGAAGGTCTGTTCACACATGTAGGTCGAGGCGAACAAAGCCAACATCATCTGTGTTTTCCGCCGGAGATTTGGAAACACAGCTTCATTGAGTGAAGCATAAAAGTCATTTAGTTTCAGAGAGCTGAACTTCTCTTTTAAGACTGAGTCTTAAAAGAAGGGTCAAAGGGTGAAGTGCAAACGTAGTAATACGCTGACACTTCACCTCAAACAAAGCCAATATAGCTAAAGTGCACCATCTAGTGAGGACACATTAAAATTGAGGGGAAAAAAACATTAACAAGGTTTGTTTATTTAAACTTTTTCAAGTTCGCCGGGCTGGATTAAACCGTTTCGCGGGCAGTAAGTGGCTCGCGGACAATAGTTTGCCCATGCCTGCCTTCGATCGAATGAAAAACACATTTCAGTTTGTTTTCCAGCAGTCTCTGTCAGACCTGACGAACATGAACCTGATGCTCCTCTTTGTTCCTCAAAAAAACCAAAATGTCATCTAGGTAGACAAACACAAAACGATTGAGAAAATCCTGCAGCACGTCATTAATCAGAGACTGAAATACAGCTGGAGCATTAGCTAGCCTGAATGGCATAACCAAATATTCAAAGTGTCCAAGGGGCGTCTTGAAAGCCGTTTTCCACTCATCACCTTGCTTATACGCACCAGATGATAAGCATTTCTGAGGTCCAATTTTGTAAATATGGTGGATCCCTGGAGGGCTGTAAAAGCTAAATCCAGGTGTGGCAGAGGGTATTTGTTTTTAACAATGACCTCATTGAGTCCACGATAATCAACACAAGGGCTTAGCGATGAATCTTTCTTGGGAACAAAAGAGAAACCAGCACCGAGTGGGGAAGTGGAGGGCTGTATCAAACCAGAGGCTAGGGACTCTTTAATATACTTCTCCATAGCCTCCCCTTCAGCCCTGGACAAATTTTACAACCTGCTGGTAGGTAGTTTAGCACCAGGAGTCAAAACTATGGAACAGTCATATGGACGATGAGGGGGCAGGGACAGAGCCTTCTTCAAGGCTTCTAGGTTGGGTTCCACTGGAGAATTGTCTCTATTTGCTGGAGTTAGTGCAGATGCAAGACAGTTAGCATGACAGTTGTTGCTCCCGCTACTCACCCTTCCTTCTGTCCAGTCAATAACAGGGTTGTGCTGGAACAACCAGGGAAAACCAAGGATCAAAGGCTCATCTGCACCCCCATGCTTACTGATGAGCCCTGTCTTTTGGCCGTGTTGGACAAGATGCCAGAAGTGACCCGGCTTTCGACAATACAGACATTCTCCTACCAGCCTTCGTCTTTGGGGTTAAGTGCGCTCCTCCAAGCAGCATGGGTTTGGGAGCAGGGGGAGCAGGAGTGGGCCAGTTGTCTGGACCAAAAGCGACTGGAGAGGGACTGGCTTGTACCCCTGGAGAGGCTGCTGTAAACCGATTCCACAGGCCCCCCCGTTCTCTGCGGCACGTTCGGAGGCGATTTTCAATCCTGTTGGCTAGAGAGACCAGAGAATCCAAGTTGGGAGGTTTATCCTTGGACATGAGCTCATCCTTTAATTGCTCACTCAAACCCTTCTTAAAGGCTGCCCGCGAGGCCTGGTCGGTCCAGTCTACTTCAGCTGCCAAAGTCCAGAACTCGATAGAATAATCCGAAACAGATCGGGGACCTTGTGATAAAGACATCAATCGAGATGAAGCATCAGATTGATAATCTGGGTGATTAAATACACGTTTGACTTCCTTCACAAAAGCCACATAGCTGGTTTGGTCCATAGGCCTATTGGAGAATCTAGCTTCAGCCCACTTGAGTGCTTTTCCTCTCATAAGTCCCAACATGTATCGAATCCTGCTGATGTCTGAGGCAAAACTGTTTGGTCTTTGATCAAAAACAGCGCCACATTGGAACAAAAATACCCGGCATAAGTCAGACTGACCTGAGAATGGTTCTGGATCTGTAGTAACAAAATCCCATGTTGCTGGTAATTCAACTGGGGAGCTGGATTGAGCTGCTGCCCTGTCAGCTTGGAGAGACAGATACTCTGCGAGTTGATGAGTGAGTTCAGACACTTGTTGCTGATTTACTTCAAACAAGGTGAAAATACTTTGGTCATGCTGTCCCAGTGGTATTCCCTGATGAGAAACAGTATTGTGAATAACTCTCTGGTCTGGGTTTGTGTCAGTAGGGTCCATGTTATGGCCAGATCGTTCAGTTATAATGTGGAGCTGAGGCCAAAAATATACCCTTGACACAACAGACAGGCTTAGATGAAAAAATCACAACCAGATTTATTAGATTGATAAAAAGTCCAAATTAAAGAAGATGAGTTTCAGGTGTGGCATGTTGCAGCTCCTGGCTGGGTCCGCCCAACTCCACACATACACACACAGAAAAACAGGGACAAGAGGGAGGGGGGAAACAGGACACAGAAGGAACAGACACAGAGCAAACAGATTACTCTCCTGACAGTGATTGCGGAAGATCTCTTCACTTAAATGATGTTTGTTTTTATTTGTGTATTGATTTTACTTTGTTTATTTTCTGTCTATATTGTCCCTTGTATGTATAAAATCCATGATTAACAGAAAGATTAATCAACTTTCTCAGTTGCTTATGCTTTAAACAGACAAGACCCCTCTGAAGAATTTTAATGCTGATATTGAAGCTATGGTGTAGAATGATATTAGTTTGTCCTTCCAGTTTTCAGCCTCGTAGTCCTAGGGAGAGCTTTGGCCCTGTGGGATTCGAACCCGGTTCTCCCGGTCGAAAGACAATAATTCTACCACTAGGCCGACGCCCCCTGGGACTGGGTTAGGGTTAGGTTTTCTACAATCAAGCATTTTCTTTTGATTGTAGAAAATGCTTCAACATGATGTTCCGTTCCGTTGTCTTCCGCTTTTCTGCGGCCGGGTTACGGGGGCAACGGTCTCAGACGGGAAGCCCAGGCTTCTCTCACCCCAGCTGCATCCTCCAACTCATCCGGAAGGATCCCGAGTTGTTCCCCGGCCAGCTGTGAGACACAGTCTCTCCAGCGGGTCTGGGGTCTGCCCCTTGGTCTCCTTCCGGTGGGACGTGGCCAAAAAACCTCACCAGTGAGGCACTCGGGGGGAATCCTCGCCAGATGCCCGAACCACCCCATCTGGCTCCTCTCGACCTGAAGGAAGAGCGGCTCGACACCGAGCTCTTCCCAGATGGCAGAGATCCTGACCCGATCTCTGAGTGAGAGCCCAGCCATCATGCGGAGGAAGCTCATTTTGGCCGCTTGTATTCGCGATCTCATTCTTTTGTTGACCAGCCACAACTGGCTACCATGAGTGAGGGTAGGAATGTAGATCCTGGTTACCATGGTGAGGGCAGGAACGTAGATCCTGGTTACCACGGTGAGCGTAGGAATGTAGATCCTGGTTACAACGGTGAGGGCAGGAACGTAGATCCTGGTTACCACGGTGAGGGTAGGAACGTGGATCCTGGTTACCATGGTGAGGGTAGGAACGTGGATCCTGGTTACCATGGTGAGGGTAGGAACATAGATCCTGGTTACCATGGTGAGGGTAGGAACGTAGATCCTGGTTACCATGGTGAGGGTAGGAACGTGGATCCTGGTTACCATGGTGAGGGTAGGAACATAGATCCTGGTTACCATGGTGAGGGCAGGAACGTAGATCCTGGTTACCACGGTGAGCATAGGAATGTAGATCCTGGTTACAACGGTGAGGGCAGGAACGTAGATCCTGGTTACCACGGTGAGGGTAGGAATGTAGATCCTGGTTACCATGGTGAGGGTAGGAACGTGGATCCTGGTTACCATGGTGAGGGTAGGAACATAGATCCTGGTAACCATGGTGAGGGTAGGAACGTAGATCCTGGTTATCATGGTGAGGGTAGGAACGCAGATTGACTTGTAAATCGAAAGCTTTGCTTTTCGGCTCAGCTCTTTCTTCACCATCGCAGACTGATGCAGCGTCCTAGTTATTGCTGACACTACACCGACCCGACTGTCGATCGCCCGCTCCATCCCTCTCCCACTCGTGAAAAAGACCCTGAGATACTTAAACTCCTCCACTTTGGGCAGGATCTAAGCGGAAGATGTAATCATGATATAATCATCATCCGCAAAAAGCAGAGATCCGATCCTGAGGTCACCAAACCGGATCCCTCCAACGCCTCGGCTGCGCCTAGATATTCTGTCCATAAAAGTGATGAACAGAATCGGTGACAAAGGGCAGCCTTGGCGGAATCCAACTCTCACTGGAAATGGAATCGACACACTATGCGGACCAAGCTCTGGCTCCGGTCGTACAAAGACCGGACAGCCCATACCTGGGGCTCCGAGACTCCATACTCCCGGGGCACCCCCCTAGGGACGCAATCGAACGCCTTCTCCAGATCCACAAAACACATGTAGACTGGTTGGGCAAACTCCCATGACCCCTCCAGGATCCTGAAGAGGGTAAAGAGCTGGTCCGTAGTTCCACGTCCGGGACGGAAACCACACTGCTCCTCTTCAATCCGAGACTCGACAATCCGACGGACCCTCCTCTCCAGTACTCCCGAATAGACCTTCCCAGGGAGGCTGAGGAGTGTGATCCCTCGGTAGTTGGAACACACACCCCGACCCCCCTTCTTATAAAGAGGGACCACCACCCCAGTCTGCCAATCCAGAGGCACTGTCCCCGATGTCCATGCAATGGTGCAAAGGCATGTCAGCCAAGACAGCCCAACACCATCCAGAGCCTTTAGGAGCTCCGGGCGGATCTCATCCACCCCCGGAGCCCGGCCGCCGCGGAGGTTTAAGACCACCTCGGCAACCTCGACAGCAGAGATAGGAAGATGCATCCCGGATTCCAAAGACTCTACTTCCTCATCGGAAGACATGTTGGTGAAATTGAGGAGGTCTTCAAAGTATTCTTTCCACCGATCCAAAACGTCCCGAGTTGAGGTCAGCAGCTCCCTGTCCCCACCGTAAACGGTGTTGATGGTGCACTGCTTGCCTCTCCTGAGCCGCCGGATGGTGGACCAGAATTTCTTTAAAGCCATTCAGAAGTTGTTTTCCATGGTCCCGCCGAACTCCTCCCAAGCTTTGCCTCAGTGACCACCGAAGCTGCATTCCGCTTCACCCACCGATACCTGTCAGCTGCCTCAGGAGTCCCACAGGCCAAAAAGGCCCGGTAAGACTCTTTCTTCAGCTTGACGGCATCCCTCACCACTGGTGTCCGCCAGCGGGTTCAGGCGTTGCCGCCACGACAGGCACCGATGACCTTGCCTCCACAGCTCCGGCTTGCCGCCTCGACAATAGAGGTACGGAACAGAGTCCACTCTGACTCGATGTCCCCCACCTCCTCCGGTAACTGTGAGAAGCTCTGCCAGAGGTGTGAGTTGAAACTCTCTCTGACGGAAGGATCAACCAGACGTTCCCAGCAGACCCTCACAGTTGGACCCTATCATAATAGCAGGGATGAGATATGGAGCAGAAGACAATGGAACTCGGGTCTTCTTGAAAACTATAGAATGTGATTTTCAATCAGCAGGAAAAGTGGGCATGGACTGTATTCTCCAACTACTTTTCTTGTTTTTATAACTCTAGTGGTGTTAATTTGGCTGCTTCCTCAATAGTTAGAGTTAAAACGTTAATTTATAAAGAGATTGGGTCAGCCATCTTTCAAAGGATTTTATTGAAGACACAAACTTCAAACTTTACGGAAAATCATCTAACAGGCAAAAAGCTGAATGTGTTTACAGACCTGTATTTAGAAAAATGAGAAATGAGGTTGAAAAAGAATGATTAGAATTTCTCTTAGTAAGACAGACAGACTGGTGGTGACCTGTCCAGAGTGTATCCCACCTCTCACCTCCTAGGTCGCTGCTACAAGCTCTGGCAGCTGTAACCAATTAAAGATGGAGAGATTTTGAAGATACCAGATGATTATTGTATCTCCTGCTCTTACTCGGCTAAACATGGCATCACAAAGGATGGATTATGATTTAAATGTTCAGATGATTCTTCTGATGTAATCAAATTATTAAAGAGTTACAAAGTATATGGACAATCAGAAACTTTTTGAATTCCTGGACGGATCTTGAAGCTGAATTTTTTTAGAGAGTAAAGGAAACCCTTCCATGTTGCCCATTCCACTCCCACTGAACCGTGTGTTAAATCCATTCCATAACGATAGATGCCGTTAGGATTAGCTTGGTGACAGTCTTTATACCAAAAGCCTCCCAGGCTTTGTTTGGCACAGTTTTTTTCAGATGAATCCTGGTCTTTGTCAAACGTGGAGAATTTTTCCCTATTATGATATGCCAGGGAGTCTCCTGCAGACTCTATCAAAGAAAGACTTGAATGTCAGACTGGAGACAAAGTGAATGTACTAAACTTGATAATCAGAATAATTTGTTCAGTCATGTAGAAGAATGTTTTAAAGAATCTGAGGTTATGTTCCAAGAGGTGCAGTCACAAAAGACAGTGCTTCTCAAATAGTGGGGCGTGCCCCCAGGGGGGGGGGCGCAATGCCAGGGCTGGTGTGTGTGACCCTGTGGAACATGTTTTTTTTTTGCCGTACTAGAATAAAATGTAATTGTACATCCACTACAGTTGTTGTAGTTTGTAGTTTAAATAAGATTTTTTTTGTTTAAATTTTAAGTTAATTGATGCACTTTAAATCTTTTCTGTTTCAGACTAAAAAACAATGTAAATAAAGCTGTTCTTTGTTGTACGTTGCTTTTTCTGTTTTCTTTAATGTTAATGAGAATACAATGTTATGCAGAGGTGTACTCATAACCAGGGGTCCCCAACATTTTCTGTGCACGAACCGGTTTAGTGTCTGATAATATTGTCAAAAAACTGGCTTTTTTAATCAATAAAAATAAACTTAAATCCACTTTGTCTTCGGGAAAAAATTTATTAGCAACATCTTTATAACATGGAAATCTTCTCTCTGCTTGAATGCACTCTCGTTGCTGTGGTAACGCACTGTGGTTGCTATGGTAACGGTAAATATACCTTCAAAATAAAAGACATCACAAAAACAAAGTGATAAAAATACTAGTTAGGCTCGTCACAGTAAGACTAGACCAATCAGAGTTCTGAGTTTGTTTTGCTGAAACCAGACAGTCCCATCTTGACCTAAAACCTCAGGAGTGTTTCTAAAGTCCAGTCTGCTTCGTAACTCTGTAACTCCGCTTAGCAAAGCAGCTTCTTATTTTAAACTCTTTAAACTCATTTTGCTAGTTTAGGAGTTTAAATTTAATGTGATGATGCGTCATTGCTGAGTCATTGATGGATGTAAGGAAGAACATCTGGTGACTTTTCAAAATAAAACATCACTATGGCTCAAATAATAAACCAAATGGAAATAATGGAAGTTATTTCTTCTTTCTGTGTGGCCCGGTACCACATGACCCACGGCCCGGTACCGGTCTGCAACCTGGTGGTTGGAGACCATTGCTTATAACAGTTTTATAGACAAATGATTCCAATTATAGTCACGGTGGAGAGTGGGGGTGTGGGCGTGCGAAATATTTTGTTATTCCTGGGGGCGGGGGTGCAACAAGATATCATTGTAAAAAGACAAGAACAGGGGTGTCAAAGTCACATACACAAAGGGCCAAAAAAAAAAAGATTTCCTCTAAGCTGAGGGCCAGACTGGTTCAGTCAGTCATCTTCTTATCCGTCTGTCCCTTTCGGGGTTACGGTGGGTGCCGGAGCCCATCCCGGTTGATTTAAGGCTAAGGGCAGGGTACACCCCGAACTGATCACCAGTCTGTCGCGTGGCCACACACACACACACACACACACACACACACACACACACACACACTGGGGGCAATTTGACACCGGCCACGGGGGGATCATGCAAACTCCGCACAGAAAGGACAGTGTTCCAAGCCTCGTCCCCACCCGGGACTTGAACCCAAGACCTTCCTGCTGTGAGGCCACTGTGCTACCCACTGTGCCACCGTGCTCCCCCAGACTGGTTCAATGTTTATTAAAACATATTGAAATTATTGCACATAGTCTATTGAACCAATACAACAAACAACAGCAAAACAAAACCAGAACAAAATTTTTACATACTTATTCATCCCGCTACCAGAAAATTTGTGTGCTGCATTAATTATAATAATAATAATAAATTGTATTTATACAGCACTTTTCAGGACTCTCAAAGATGCTCCACACATGTATTATTTATTCACTCCATACCAGGTGATGGTAAGCTACTGTTGTAGCCACAGCTGCCCTGGGGCATGCTGACAGAAGCGAGGCTGCCATTTTGCGCCATCGGCCCTTCTGACCATTACCAACCAATCACACACACACCACTCAGACTAGGCAACATGGGTGCATGTCTTGTCCAGGGACACAACGGCAATTTTTTAATCTTATTGGCCGTCCCACTGTGGCACCTGGGGTTCCGGTGGTCTCCAATCCGAGTACAGCCCAGACCCAGCCTGCTTAGCTTGTGAGGCCTGACTTAATCAGTCTTTAAGTAGCGAAGTAGAACTACTTGGTTACTTTACTCAAGTAGAAAATCTCATTATCTGTACTTTAACAAAGTAATTATTTTTTTGTCTACTTTTTACTTTTACTCACTACTTTCTTATGCAATTATCTGTACTTTTACCTCGTTATTTTTTAGAAAGTAGTCGCTACTTTTGCCATTTTGTCACTGTTAAAAATAAAGAAAAAAGTCAATAAAAACCAATCTGGATCAATTGCGCCATTTGATTTGAATGTGGTTGGATGAGGAGAACTAACGCAATCTCAATACGACTTCCTCTTGCTTCATCACTTCAACACGTGACACACAGCCCCCCCTGCTGTGTTCCAGGTGTCACGCAGGGGAGGACACCTATGTGGCACTCCCAACCTTAGAAACTTGTTAAAGACTATTCAATATTGCCTCAAAGAACTTTGAAAACTACCTGCCTTAAAAAAGCCTTTTGGTTATTTTTTTTTTATTTTTTATTTTTTTACATTGAGTGTGTTTGTGTCTGCTGAAGTTGGTTAAATTAGGTGATGCAGAGTGAAGCTTGGTAACTGAAGGGATGTTACATAATGCCCTGCTTATGTTAATACATTTGATTGTGTTCATTAATTGATTTCCAATAAAGATTATTAAGAAATAAATGTTTCTGATTCATGAAGTTTCACACCACAACACTTTAATTTAGCTATCATATTTTCTGCTCCTTGAAGCATGTGATAATGGTTAAAAATATGTTCATATGCTTTTGTTAATAATATTTTTTTTTTCTGAAAATTACTTTTTTACTTTAAGTAGTTTTGGCAATAGGTTACTTTTCACTTTTACTTGAGTAGAAAACTTCAGTTGATTCTTCTACTTTTACTAAAGAAGTTTTTTAACTCTGTATCTATACTTCTACTTGAGTAGAAAATATTGGTACTTTTGACACCTCTGATGAGTTCAGTGGGATTCGACCCGGCAAACTTCCGGTTCTAGGGCGATCATTCTACCACTGAGCTCTCACCTCCCCAAAAATGCACTTCCCTCAAAGAAAAAACACGTGTCCTGTATATTAAATGAATAAAGCAATATTTTGTTGTGGCTCTGTCATTAACTTAAGAAGGAGAACATTTCTAACAGGCAAACAAGTAAATGTCCCTTAAAAAGTGTCATGTGCCCAATGATCCTAGCAATCACTGCTGTCAAACACAAAAATGTGAAAACAAAAAAGAAATAACCAAATGATTGGTATTCTTTCTCATGGCTCTTATCTGAAAGTTTTCTCGAGTTAATTCAACTGAAAAATAGATAGAAATAAATAAACTACAAAAATCTATGGCACACAGACAAAACAATACTTCCTTCAAAGAAAAAATAGGTCTTGTAGAAACAACTGTAAAAATATGCCTGAATTAATGCAACCAAACCTTTTATTTTGAAAACTAATTTAGAAATAAGATATTTGTACAAATTATTGTGTTCAAATTTTTACAACACTGTAGAAAGTGTCGTAAAAACAACATTGTTAATAGGTTTGTGCATGCACATTACACACCTGTTGATTCAAAATCAGAATGATTTTATTTATGAAGAATATCAGAGACTACGAACCTGCTATGGTACAGGTGTGCAAAAAAAATAAAATAATAACAATAATAAAGATAAAAAATAAAATACTTTTAACAAAACTAAGAGTGCTCAGAAAGAAAAAGTAAAAGTAGTGCAATGTCATAGAAAATAATAGAAAATAATAAAGATTGTAAAGTGACAAGAGGGAAGAGACTAAGAGATGTAGGGATCCAGGTTAAAAAGTGACTAAGAGATGTGGAGATCCAGGTTATAAAGTGATTAAGAGATGTGGGGATCCAGGTTATAAAGTGATTAATAGATGTGGGTATCCAGGTTATAAAGTGACTAAGAGATGTTTGGATCCAGGTTATAAAGTGATTAGGAGATGTGGGGATCCAGGTTATAAAGTGACTAAGAGATGTGGGGAACCAGGTTATAAAGTGACTAAGAGATGTGGGGATCCAGGTTATAAAGAGACTAAGAGTGGTGTGGATCCAGATTATATAGTGATTAAGAGATGTGCGTATCCAGGTTACAAAGTGACTAAGAGATGTGGGGATCCAGGTTATAAAGTGACTAAGAGATGTTTGGATCCAGGTTATAAAGTGATTAGGAGATTTGGGGATCCAGGTTATAAAGTGATTGGGAGATGTGGGGATCCAGGTTATAAAGTAACTAAGAGATGTGGGGATCCAGGTTATAAAGAGACTAAGAGATGTGGGGATCCAGGTTATAAAGTGATTAGGAGATGTGGGGATCCAGGTTATAAAGTGACTAAGAGATGTGGGGATCCAGGTTATAAAGTGATTAGGAGATGTGGGGATCCAGGTTATAAAGTTACGAAGAGATGTGGGGATCCAGGTTATAAAGTGATTAAGAGATGTGGGGATCCAGGTTATAAAGTGACTAAGAGATGTGGGGATCCAGGTTATAAAGAGACTAAGAGTTGTGTGGATACGGATTATATAGTGATTAAGAGATATGCGTATCCAGGTTATAAAGTGACTAAGAGATGTGGGGATCCAGGTTATAAAGTGACTAAGAGATGTGGGGATCCAGGTTATAAAGTGACTAAGATATGTGGGGATCCAGGTTATAAAGTGACTAAGAGATGTGGGGATCCAGGTTATAAAGAGACTAAGAGTTGTGTGGATCCAGATTATATAGTGATTAAGAGATGTGCGTATCCAGGTTATAAAGTGAATAAGAGATGTGGGGATCCAGGTTATAAAGTGACTAAGAGATGTGGGGATCCAGGTTATAAAGTGATTAGGAGATGTGGGGATCCAGGTTATAAAGTGACTAAGAGATGTGGGGATCCAGGTTATAAAGAGACTAAGAGTTGTGTGGATCCAGATTATATAGTGATTAAGAGATGTGCGTATCCAGGTTATAAAGTGACTAAGAGATGTGGGGATCCAGGTTATAAAGTGACTAAGAGATGTGGGGATCCAGGTTATAAAGTGACTGAGAGATGTGGGGATCCAGGCTATAAAGAGACTAAGAGATGTGAGGATCCAGGTTATAAAGTGACTTAGAGATGTGGGGATCCAGGATATAAAGTGACTAAGAGATATGGGGATCCAGGTTATAAAGTGACTAAGAGATGTGGGGATCCAGGTTATAAAGTGACTAAGATATGTGGGGATCCAGGTTATAAAGTGTTTAAGAGATATGGGGATCCAGGTTATAAATTGACTGAGAGATGTGGGGATCCAGGTTATAAAGTGATTAAGAGATGTGGGGATCCAGGTTATAAAGTGACTAAGAGATGTGGGGATCCAGGTTATAAAGTGACTAAGTGATGTGGGGATCCAGGTTATAAAGTGTCTAAGAGATGTGGGGATCCAGGTTATAAAGTGACTAAGAGATGTGGGGATCCAGGTTATAAAGTGACTAAGAGATGTGGGGATCCAGGTTATAAAGAGACTAAGAGATGTGGGGATCCAGATTATAAAGCAGGGGTCACCAACTTCTTTGGTACTGAGGGCTACTTTGAGGGCACTGAGTGATGCAAAGGGCACCACTACATTTGCAGCCATTAAAACAAATCATCACGTCTGTTACACTTAGTAACACATCTGTAACAGTATTTCAGTATATTAAAATTTATCTTTGCCATGGTACTTACATTTTGCCACCAACATCTGGCATTTGTTTTGTTGTCAGTGGGCGGCCTGGCATCGTATGCTCTTCACCAGTGTACTGTTATCTTGGATGTAAGTTGACACTGCAACTCTGAGTGATTCTTGCAGATGTGCATCAGTGAGGCGGGTTCTGTGTTTATTCTTAATGAAGTTCATGTCAGAAAAGGCTGATTCACACTGATAGGTTGAACCAAACATGCTGGCAACCTTCATGGCTGCTGTGCATACACCACTGTACTTTTCAGTGTCTGCAAGGCACCAAAAGTTCGATGCGGCCTGGTTGGCTTTGAGGTGGAGGTCATTTTGCAATGTTACAATTTCAATCTCCACCTGTCCAATATCCAAGTTGAACGTTGCACTTAGTTTCTCAGCAATGCATGTTGTATCCACATGCATGAAAGGATTGGTAATAAATGACACACATGGCTCAAGCTGATCAAAGTCACAAAACCTGTTCTCAAACTCTTGCCAGGGTCAGGGTCAAGTCAGTCCTTGACTGACCAAGGACTAAGAATCCTTAGTCAGTCAAGGATTCTAGACTAAGTCCTGACCGCAGTCAGGGACTGCGGTCAAGTGAGCCACGGTTCACTCCGCTGCGATTCACGTGCGCACGCCCCAAATGTCTTTTTCACAGGTAGTCAACTTTGAGGAGCGATAAGATCACTTTTATCCATTTTGCCTGTGAAAAGACTTTTAAACGGGCGCGCACACGTGAATGGCGGAGTGAACCGCGGCTCACTTGACCGCGGTCTCTAAATGAGGCTTCAGTTGCTTTTTCAGAGTTTTTTTACCGGCCTCGTAAAAAAAGACTGCTGTTTGGCCAAAGCTGCCTTTAACTGACAGACTTTTTCCGTCCGTACCGCGCTGCCAGGTGGGTAGTTAGCATAGTAGCTTTTGTGACATGAATTGAAATTTCTCTCCACGTTGTGCCGCTTGGCTGTCGCCACAGTCGCACCGCAGATGAGACAAACACAGTTTTGTTTTACGTTGGTGAAAAAGAATTTTTGCTCCCATTCACTGTGAAAATTATAAGTTCTCTTCCTTTTTTCTGCCATGTTTTGTGGGTAAAAAACGTGCTCGCAATCTCATCTATGTAAAACTGGTTTGTCATACGCATTTGAGTGACCTCCGACGTCACTCTATGTCAGAGTTCGTGTATTAAACTTTTTTTGTGATTTTTTTTTTTTTTACTTTTTTATGTATTAGTTTTTAAATTTACATCACTGTAAATGAAATTAAAAAAGAATAGCAACTCAATTAAATAAAATTTTAGAGATCTAATTTGTGATTAGTGCTATTTTTAGAACTGGCCTGCGGGCACCGTGTTGGTGACCCCTGTTATAAAGTGACTAAGAGATGTGGGGATCCAGGTTGTAAAGTGACTAAGAGATGTGGGTATCCAGGTTATAAAGTGGCTAAGAGTTGTGTGGATCCAGGTTATAAAGTGATTAAGAGATGTGGGGATCCAGGTTATAAATCCACAAATTTCCCCGGTGAGGGATGAATAGAGTAATTCATTATTATTATTATTAAAGCATTCATTAGTCCAACGGCAGAAGGAAAGAAGCTGTTTTTGTGGCAGGACGTTCTGGTCTGAATGGACCGGAGCCTCCCGCCCGAGGGGAGTCGCTCAAAAAGTACATGTCCAGGGTGGGAAGGGTCAGCTGCTATCCGACCCGCACGCCCCCGAGTCCTGGAGATGTACAGGTCTTCGAGAGATGGAAGGCTGCAGCCGATCACCTTCTCTGCGGAGCGCACAATGTGCTGCAGTCTGTGTTTGTCCCTGGCTGTGGCTCCAGCGTCCAACACGGTGATGGAGGAGGTGAGGATGGACTCGATGATGGCTGTGTAAAACTGCACCAACATCTGGGCGGGCAGCTTCGCTTTCTTCAGCTGCCGCAGAAAGTACATCCTCTGCTGGGCCTTTTTGATCAGGGAGCTGATGGATGGCTCCCACTTTAGGTCCTGTGTGATAGTAGTGCCGAGGAAGCGGAAAGAGTCTACAGTGGTGATGGGGGAGTCTGTCAGTGCAAGGGGGGTAAAGGGAGCTGTGAGTTTCCTAAAGTCCACAATCATCTCCACTCTCTTCTGAGCGTTGAGCTCCAGGCTGTTGTTGCTGCACCAGGACACCAGCCGGTCTACCTCCATCCTGTAGGCCGACTCATCACCATCAGAGATGAGCCCAATGAGGGTGGTGTCATCTGGAAACTTGATCAGTTTGACAGAGTCATGGCTGGAGGTGCAGCAGTTAGTGTACAGGGAGAAGAGCAGGGGAGAGAGGACACAGCCCTGTGGAGATCCTGTGCTGATAGTCCGAGAGGTGGAGACATTCTTCCCCAGCCGCATGCACTGCCTCCAGTCTGTCAGGAAGTCAGTAATCCACCTGCAAGTGGAGTCAGGCACGTTGAGCTGAGAGAGCTTGTCCTGAAGCAGGGCCAGGTGTTGAATGGAATGTATAGCTGGGAATGGATTTTCACAGCTATGCTGATGATACACAGCTTTACATCGCCATGTCTCCTGATGACCTGAAACCTATTAACGTTCTCTTAAATTGTATTTTAGATATAAAGTCCTGGATGGCAGAGAACTTCTTACAGGTCAACCCGGGCAAAACTGACGTTTTAATTGTTGGTCCTAAAGACAAGCGAGAGATGATTTTACCCAGATTGCACCCTTTTACACCAATTGTGTAAGAACACCCATTTTGTAACACCCATTGTGTAAGAAATTTGGGCGTTCTATTTGACTCTGAACTGAATTTTATTCCACATATAAAAAACGTCACAAAGATGGGATTTTATAATCTTAAAAACATAGCCAGACCCCGCACATTTCTCTCTCTTGCCAGCACTGAGGTTCAGATGCATGCTTTTATTTCTAGTAGAATAGATTATTGTAATGCCCTGCTCTCTGGTCTCCCCAAAAAAAGTTTTTTTTTCAGCTACTCCAGAACTCGGCGGCTTGAGTTCTAACAAGGACCAGGGGCCGGGAACACATTACCCCAGTTTTGAAATCACTACATTGCCTCCCTGTGCGTTTCAGGATCGATTTTAAGGTTCTTTTAATGTTTTTTAAAGGTCTTAACGGTCTTGGGCCTTCTTATTTATCTGACCACCTTGTGAGGTATGACCCTTCACGGACCCTGAGGTCTTCTGGTATCGGCCTTTTAATGGTACCACATGTTAGAACAAAAACTCACGGTGAGGCCTCATTCCAGTATTACGGTCCTCGCCTGTGGAATAACCTGGCAGAGGATCTCAGGGCCGTAGAGTCTGTTCATGTTTTTAAGAAGAGGCTGAAAATCCACCTTTTTAACTTGACTTTTACCTCATTTTTACTTTTGTTTAAGATGTTTTTTATGTCTGTTTACTTTCCTAATTTGATACAGTTTTATTTTTCTGATTCAGCTTTTTATTTTTAGGAGTTTTACTGGTTTTAGTTTTAATTTTATGTCTTAACTCAATGTTTTCTAATGGAGATCCCCTATTCCATCAGCTCTGAGTGTGTTTAGGAGTTGTGAGGGGTGTGTGTGTGTGTGTGTTTAGGAGTTTTGAGGTGTGTGTGTGTGTGTTTAGGAGTAATGAGGTGTGTGTGTGTGTTTAGGACTTATGAGAGGTGTGTGTGTGTTTAGGAGTTATGAGGTGTGTGTGTGTTTAGGAATTATGAGGTGTGTGTGTGTTTAGGAGTTATGAGAGGTGTGTGTGTGTTTAGGAGTTATGAGGTGTGTGTGTGTTTAGGAGTTATGAGGTGTGTGTGTGTTTAGGAGTTATGAGGTGTGTGTTTGTGTTTAGGAGTTTTGAAATGTGTGTATGTGTTTAGGAGTTATGAGGGGTGTGTGTGTTTAGGAGTTATGAGGTGTGTGTGTGTTTAGGAGTTTTGAGGTGGGTGTGTGTTTAGGAGTTTTGAGGTGTGTGTTTGTGTTTAGGAGTTATGAGTTGTGTGTGTTTAGGAGTTTTGAGGTGTGTGTGTGTGTGTTTAGGAGTTATGAGGGGTGTGTGTGTGTTTAGGAGTTATGAGGTGTGTGTGTGTTTAGGAGTTATGAGGTTTGTGTGTGTTTAGGAGTTATGAGGTGTGTGTATGTTTAGGAGTGTTGAGGTGTGTGTGTGTTTAGGAGTTATGAGGGGTGTGTGTGTTTAGGAGTTATGAGGTGTGTGTGTGTTTAGGAGTTATGAGGTTTGTGTGTGTTTAGGAGTTATGAGGTGTGTGTTTGTGTTTAGGAGTTTTGAGGTGTGTGTGTGTTTAGGAGTTATGAGGGGTGTGTGTGTGTTTAGGAGTTATGAGGTGTGTGTGTGTTTAGGAGTTATGAGGTTTGTGTGTGTTTAGGAGTTATGAGGTGTGTGTTTGTGTTTAGGAGTTTTGAGGTGTGTGTGTGTTTAGGAGTTATGAGGGGTGTGTGTGTTTAGGAGTTATGAGGTGTGTGTGTGTTTAGGAGTTATGAGGGGTGTGTCTGTGTTTAGGAGTTATGAGGTGTGTGTGTTTAGGAGTTTTGAGGTGTGTGTGTGTTTAGGAGTGTTGAGGTGTGTGTTTGTGTTTAGGAGTTATGAGGTGTGTGTGTGTTTAGGAGTGTTGAGGTGTGTGTTTGTGTTTAGGAGTTTTGAGGTTTGTGTGTGTTTAGGAGTTTTGAGGTGTGTGTGTGTTTAGGAGTTATGAGGTGTGTGTTTGTGTTTAGGAGTTATGAGGTGTGTGTGTTTAGGAGTTTTGAGGTGTGTGTTTGTGTTTAGGAGTTTTGAGGTTTGTGTGTGTTTAGGAGTTTTGAGGTGTGTGTGTGTTTAGGAGTTATGAGGTGTGTGTTTGTGTTTAGGAGTTATGAGGTGTGTGTGTTTAGGAGTTTTGAGGTGTGTGTGTGTTTAGGAGTGTTGAGGTGTGTGTTTGTGTTTAGGAGTTTTGAGGTGTGTGTGTGTTTAGGAGTGTTGAGGTGTGTGTTTGTGTTTAGGAGTTTTGAGGTTTGTGTGTGTTTAGGAGTTTTGAGGTGTGTGTGTGTTTAGGAGTTATGAGGTGTGTGTTTGTTTTTAGGAGTTATGAGGTGTGTGTGTTTAGGAGTTTTGAGGTGTGTGTGTGTTTAGGAGTGTTGAGGTGTGTGTTTGTGTTTAGGAGTTTTGAGGTGTGTGTGTGTTTAGGAGTGTTGAGGTGTGTGTTTGTGTTTAGGAGTTTTGAGGTGTGTGTGTGTTTAGGAGTTTTGAGGTGTGTGTGTGTTTAGGAGTTATGAGGTGTGTGTTTGTGTTTAGGAGTTGTGAGGTGTGTGTGTGTTTAGGAGTTATGAGGGGTGTGTGTGTGTTTAGGAGTTTTGAGGTGTGTGTTTGTGTTTAGGAGTTATGAGGTGTGTGTGTTTAGGAGTTTTGAGGTGTGTGTGTGTTTAGGAGTGTTGAGGTGTGTGTTTGTGTTTAGGAGTTTTGAGGTGTGTGTGTGTTTAGGAGTGTTGAGGTGTGTGTTTGTGTTTAGGAGTTTTGAGGTTTGTGTGTGTTTAGGAGTTTTGAGGTGTGTGTGTGTTTAGGAGTTATGAGGTGTGTGTTTGTGTTTAGGAGTTATGAGGTGTGTGTGTTTAGGAGTTTTGAGGTGTGTGTGTGTTTAGGAGTGTTGAGGTGTGTGTTTGTGTTTAGGAGTTTTGAGGTGTGTGTGTGTTTAGGAGTGTTGAGGTGTGTGTTTGTGTTTAGGAGTTTTGAGGTGTGTGTGTGTTTAGGAGTTTTGAGGTGTGTGTTTGTGTTTAGGAGTTATGAGGTGTGTGTGTGTTTAGGAGTTGTGAGGTGTGTGTGTGTTTAGGAGTTATGAGGGGTGTGTGTGTGTTTAGGAGTTTTGAGGTGTGTGTTTGTGTTTAGGAGTTATGAGGTGTGTGTGTTTAGGAGTTATGAGGTGTGTGTGTTTAGGAGTTATGAGGGGTGTGTGTGTGTTTAGGAGTTATGAGGGGTGTGTTTGTGTTTAGGAGTTTTGAGGTGTG
This sequence comes from Neostethus bicornis, assembly GCA_902685375.1. NCBI lineage: Eukaryota > Metazoa > Chordata > Actinopteri > Atheriniformes > Phallostethidae > Neostethus > Neostethus bicornis. The sequence goes on along the minus strand of LR738553.1, from coordinate 238,982 downwards.
TGTTTGTTTTTAGGAGTTATGAGGTGTGTGTGTGTTTAGGAGTTATGAGGGGTGTGTGTGTGTTTAGGAGTTATGAGGGATGTGTGTGTGTTTTTTTTTTAATGATCTGAATTTTTAATGCTGTTTGAGTTTTTATCTGTTTTTTCAGCACTTTGTGTAACTTTTTGTTGTAAAAGTGCTTTACAAATTAAATTTGATTTGACTTGAATGCAGAGCTGAAGTCCACAAACAGGATCCTAGCATAAGTTCATCCTAGCATAGCGAGACATCAAAGAAGGGTCAGGAGTTGTGCTTTTGAAGCCGTCATAGCTGCTTGTGACTTTTCACTTTTCATTCAGTCTGTCAGGTTAAATGATTATTCTTACTAATGTTGTTCCGTTCCGTCATCTTCCGCTTGTTCCGGGATCGGGTCGCGGGGGCAACAGCCTCAAACGGGCAGCCCAGGCCTCTCTCTCCCCGGCCGCATCCTCTAGCTCACCTGGAAGGATCCTGAGTCGTTCCCCGGCCAGCTGTGAGACATAGTCTCTCCAGCGGGTTCGGGCTCTGCCCCTTGGTCTCCTCCCGGTGGGACGTGTCCGAAACACCTCGCCTGCAAGGCGCTCGGGGGGCATCCTGACCAGATGCCCGAACCACCCCATCTGGCTCCTCTTGACCTGGAGGAAGAGCGGCTCGACACCGAGCTCCTCCCGGATGGCAGAGCTCCTCACCCGATCTCTGAGTGAGAGCCAAGCCATCCTGCGGAGGAAGCTCATTTCGGCCGCTTGTACTCGCGATCTCATTCTTTCGGTCACCACCCACAGCTGATGACCATGGGTGAGGATTGGAATGTAGATCCTGGTTACCATGGTGAGGGTTGGAATGTAGATCGACTTGTAAATCAAGAGCTTTGCTTTTCGGCTCAGCTCTCTCTTCACCATGACGGACCGATGCAGCGTCCTAGTTATTGCTGATGCCGCACCGATCCGCTTGTCGATCTCCCGCTCCATCCTTCCCCCGCTCGTGAACAAGACCCCGAGATACTTAAACTCCTCCACTTGGGGCAGGACCCTGTCCCTGACCCGCAGGGGGCATTCCACCCTTTTCTGGGCGAGGACCATGGTCTCGGATTTGGAGGCGCTAATTCCCATCCCGGCCGTTTCCCACTCGGCAGTAAATCGATCCAGCGAGAAATGGAGATCACGGTCCGATGAAGCCAACTGGACCACATCATCCGCAAAAAGCAGAGATCCGATCCTGAGGTCACCAAACTGGATCCCTCCAACGCCTCGGCTGCGCCTAGATATTCTGTCCATAAAGGTGACCCTTGTCATACTAATGTCGTGTTTAATAATATTTCCCAGACTTCCTGCAGGTGAGCCGTGAGTTTTATTGTTAAAGTTTAGTTCTTTCAGTACAGGCTAAGCCGGTGGTTCCCAGCCAGGTCAATTGCTGTCTACCGGTAGATCGCGAACAGGTCCAGAGTCTACCGCGAGATGAAAATTACATGACAATTTTTTTTTCATGACAGAGAGTTAGTGCTGTCATTTTAGTGACTTTGACGCTAAATTTATGACCATTCAGTGGCTCAAAAAAGCAACTAGCGACAAGCTAGCGCTTTTTCCTGTGTTATAGAGGGCTTTCACTCACGTGACAAAAACTCAGAGGGCAGCCAGAATTAGGATAAAACTATCAAAGCAGTTTTCTGTTTTTCAGTTTTTTAATCTTAAGGTGCGATTGAGAGGTCCAATTAGTTTTTCCTTATCATTGGAGTGATATGGCAGAAAAATTGGCTGGTCTTGGGGCAGAAGTAAAGAGATGATATTTAGAAAAACTACCGTTTGTTGAATTCTCACGTGATGTCACCAACCCAGAAGTATGCAAAAAAGGACTTCAGACCTGCAGCTGATTAGAAACTCGGAGTAAATTGTAGAAATCAATCTGTGCTTGTTTGAGAATAAATGATTTAGAATTGTATAAGGATATTTTCACCAGACAGATGGAGTTTTTCTAAATCAAAGAAAATCTTATTTCTGAAGCACTTTTCTAACACAAAGTTACTCAAAGTGCTGAACAGAACAAATAAAAACTCAAGCAACATTAAAATCTACATAATAAAAAAAAAGTCAAAAACAAGCATCCATCAAAAATCACACACTCACATAAAACACTGAACAAATGCATAAACGTTCAGATAGCCTCCCTCCCCCGCCCCCAACACACACACTACTCCCAATCCCTATGTCACCTGAACGGCTAGCTACTGTCTTTTTAACTGAAATGAAAATAAGCATCCGGCCTGATGCTGAGAGGAAATAATAACTGGGGATCGATCCACACCAGGAGTCGGCCTGCCCTTGACTTCTTCTTCTTCGTTCGGGATTTCCCTTCAGGGGTCGCCACAGCAACTCAGTTTTTTCCATCTAACCCTATCTGCTGCATCCTCTTTGGTCACACCAACTATCTTCATGTCTTCCTTCACTGCGTCCATGAACCTCCTCTTTGGCCTTCCTCCAGTCCTCTTTCCTGGTGGTTCAAAATCCAGCATCCTTGACTGCTTGACTCCTTGACTCCAGCATCGGCCTGTCCTTGACTGCAGTGGCCAAAACCACAGGGGTTCACCCAGCTCCAGGAGACACAGGCACCCACAGAAGCCACCTGCCTAATGTGAGGCACCTGCACCGCCCAGGCCAGTCAGACACATAAAGAGAAAAATCCCATAAATCGTCTCTTTTCTTCCACTCCAAGACCAGATAATTTTTCTACTATATCATGTAAATGGCGCGAAAAACTAATTGCATATCTGAATAGCACCAAAAGATGAAGAAAAGGAAATGAAAAAAATACTAATCTATCACTCCCAAATGGCCGACTTCCGGGTTAGTGACGTCAAGTGAGACTTCTGGGGTCTGTGACATGAGCAGGTTATTGAACCTGTTCTTAATGACTAACACCTGTGCTCTCTTGTGGTCATTCCCCCTCCTAGAGAACAGCCAGTTGCTACTTTTCTTACTGATGAGTTGGTAACACTCCGGAACTTGACGAACAGTAGTAAGCAGCTACGATTGTAGCCGCTACAAACCATTAAACGACAACATGGCTGAGGGGAAACAAGCTAAGACCTACCATTTTCACCCCGAGTCAGAGCAAGATTATTTTTTTGTTTATTCAAACTTAAAACCTGTTTGTTTAATTTGCAATGCAATAGTGGGATTGGCAAAGAAATTAATTCTGGAGCGGCGTTTCAAATCAGACACAGGAACTACGAGAGAGATTTTCTAGCAAAAACACTTTTAAGTGCCACAAAAGTGAGTGAGTTGAAAGCACATCTGGCAGCGTGGCAGTCAACTTTCACAAAACCGAAGGCTCAGAGTAAGGCTGCAACTATTGCTTCTTATCAGGTCAGTCACATCAATGCCCAACATAACAAGCCATTCAAAGTCGGTGGTATTGTGAAGGTAACCTTTCTCTCGGCTGCAGATAGCCTTTTTGATCAGTTTAAAATGAAACCGAGATCACTGACGCCATTAATGAACTGCAACTGTCCTGCAATATAGCGACAAGGCAATGTGAGGGAATGGCTGTGGATCTGGAGGAATAACTCAGCATTGGAAATATCTGTGGTGGTTTGCAATGTTGTGCAGGACTGCTAGATCTCAAGAGATTTGCTAGTTGAAAAGTAGATCTTGGGACAAAAAAGGTTGGGCACCCCTGGGCTGAGCAGTCAGGATTTCAGCTTTTTACTGGTGTTTTTTTGTTTTTGTTTTTTTACAGTTAATTTCCTTTTTCATTTTGAAATTTTGACCTCCCTCTTGTTACAGGTGTCTCGACTTCCCCTCCTCATGTTCTTGTTTGTTCTGGTGATTGCCAGTTCCTTTCCTATAGTGCAGTGCTTCTCAATTATTTCCTGTTGCGCCCCCCCTTGGAAGAAGAAAAACATTTAGCGCCTTCCCACTCTCCGCTGTGACTATAATTAGTATGATTTGTCGATGAAATTGTTATAAGTACACCTCCGCATAACATTGTATCCTCATTAACATTAAAGAAAGCAACGTACAACAAAGAACAGCTTTATTAATATTGTTTTTTAGTCTGTAACAGAAAGGTCACCAACCTTTTCCACGCCACGGACCGGTTCGTGTCTGACAATATTTTCACGTAGTGGTCTAAAGGTGATAAGACCACCCTGAAAAAACTGGCTTTTTAAAATCAATAATAATAAACTGAAATCCACTTTGTCTTCACGAGAAAATTTATTAGCAGCGTCTTTATAAGGTGGAAACATTTTCTCTGCTCGAACGCGCTCTTGTTGCCATGGTAATGGTAAATTATACCTTCAAAATAAAAGACATCACAAAACTAAAGTGAATAAAAATAGCAGTTTTGTGCGGCCCAGTACCAGTCCACGGCCCGGTGGTTGGGGACCACTGATTTAAAGTGCATCAATTAACTTGAAATTAAAAAAAATTAAATTCTTATTTAAACTATAAATAAGAATAATTTTTGAAAAAGTGAACCATTTGATACTGAAAAATAAATTAAATAAAATCAATAAATTTAAATTGATCAGCAACATTTCCTCAGGAGCAAAAAATATTAAACACTTTAATCTACAGTATATATATAAAAAAAACCCGAATCAAACAATTTGTGTGTTTTTTTTTTTTTTTAATGAAAATAAGGAAGTCAGAATTAGTGGCTACAATGAGCACGTTTTGCACTGCACAGCTTTTCAAAGCGGGGTTTGAAGCATGATACAGCATCTCTCAGCCCCTGCTCAATGTTTAGCTGGGACCTGTACTTGGTCTTCTATTACAGCAAAAAAACAAAAAAACAACATGTTCCACAGGGTCACACGCACGCCCCTGCGTATACACCGGTGGGGCACGGCATTGTGCTAGTCCTGGTGGTTCCAAACCCACCATCCTTCTTCCTATGTACTCTCTCTCCTCTGTACATGTCCAAACCATCTCAGTCTAGCCTCTCTGACTTTGTCTTCAAAACCTCTAACATGTGCTGTTCCCCTGATGTACTCATTTCTAATCTTGTCCATCCTGGTCACTCCCAGAGAGATCCTCAGCATCTTCATCTCTGCTACCTCCATCTCTGCTTCCTGTCTTTTCTTCAGTGCTACTATTTCTAGACCAAAGAGCATCGGCGGTCTCACCACGGTTTTGTACACTTTCCCTTTCATTCTAGCTGAAACTCTTCTGTCACACATCATACCTGATACTTTCCTCCACCCGTTCTCGTCTGCCTGAACATGCTTCTTCACCTCTTTTCCACACTCTCCATTGCTCTGGACTGTTGATCCTAGATACTTAAAATCTTCCACCTTCTTTATCTCTTCTCCCTGTAACCTTACTTTTCCATTTGGATCCCTCTCATTTACACACATGTACTCTGTCTTATTCTGACTAATCTTCGTTCCTCTTCTTTCTAGTGCAAACCTCCACCTCTCCAGCTTTTCCTCCACCTCTTCCCTCCTCTCACTACAGATCACAATGTCATCTGTAAACATCATTGTCGATGTCTGACCTCACTGTCTGACCTCGTTTGTCAGCCTGTCCATCACCATAGCAAACAGCAAAGGGCTCAGAGCAGATCCTTGGTGCAGTCCCACCCCCACACTGAACTCCTCTGTCTCACCTACAGCACACCTCACCACTGTCTTACAGCCCTCATACATGTCCTGAACCACTCTTACATACTTCTCTGTCACACCAGACTTCCTCATACAATACCATAGTTCTTCTCTAGGTACCCTGTCATACAATTTCTCTAGATCTACGAAGACACAGTGCAGCTCCCTCTGACTTTTGTTTGAGTTCTTTTTTTTTCTTTTTTGAGATCTTTTGAGTGGTTTCTAGAAATAAATCTGTTTTGGTTGAAACTGCATATGTCCACGTGTGCTCATGTGCCTGCAACCCGACACTTAACCTGACATACTAAGTGAGCTTGAAGCCAGTGATATGCTTTTTTTTTTGCTAACATTCAGATGGATTTTATTTTGTTTTGTTCTTCTGGATTGTTACAGACAACAACAATTTGAGAAACTAACTCATCAAAATGGTGAGTTTCCTGTTTATCAAAACATGACAATGTGGCTGCAACATATGGATTTGTTACAACAGCCACATAGGTTCACCTAAAATCTGAAAAAAAAATTCTTTTTGGACTAAAACATTCAAGTCAAACATTGGGGACAAGGAAAATCATCCTGCCACAGCTAAGTTAATCAGGTGATAATGTCATCTTGTCCCGCCTGAGTTGTTAATCTGAGTAGCGAGAAATTGCAGAAAAAGAAACAGCCAAGTCACAGGAGAAGACAAACCAAAAATTCACCACTTTGAGGCTAAAAGCCAGCAGGAAAAAAAAAATAAGGCAAAAAAACCTACACAAAGTTGGAGAGGCAGCTGGTAAGATAAATAACTTTTAAGAGGACTGTGAAACTCCTACTTTTTTCTTTCTGAGCACTCTTTGTTTTGTTAAAATTATTTTTATTTATTTTGTTTTTTATTGTTTTTTATTATTTTTATCTTATATTATTTTTATCTTATATTATTGCACACCTGTATCAAAGCAAGTTCCTAGTCTCTGATATTCTTCATTGACCTGGCAATAAAAGCATTCTGATTCTGATTCTGATTTAGTATGGTGTACAGCTACAAAGACTATGTAATGCTGGATGCCAAGCTAATAAAATCAATCACTCATTTGAATGCTTTGTCTTATTTATTTTTTTTAGTTGTTTACAGGTTTTTCACCTGCTTTTGCACAAACTGCTTAAAATCAAGAACTGCTTATCAATAAAATCATCAAGAATGAAAATAAAACAGATGAAAGAAAAGCAAGTTGTAATTTTTGTGTGGAATCCAGTCACTCTTGTATAGGTACCCACTTGCCCTCTCAGGCTCAAGAGTTAAAAAGACAGCTTAACAGTAACAATCTACAAATAGATCTTAGGAGGATTTTTAGAAGTTTTGCTCGATTATTTCCCCCAAAGTGTGACAACCAAACGTTCTTCCAGCAAAGCAAAACAAGAAAAATTTAGTTTTTCTGTTTTGCTTTTATTTTAATATAATTTAAACATAAAGCCTGCATTGTTTTTCTGTACGGTGACAGCATCAGCGTTGAAGTTGAAAAGTTTTTAATGGGATAAATGTTTTATTTTTTTTAAGGAAACTGGATTAAAATGTTTTTGTGGGCTTTTAAGGTTGTGAAAACAGAATGTGCTGAAAAATTCAAAGTCTTGCTGCCCAAACCACAAAAAGTCTGAAGAAAGTGGAAGGGTGAGAGTGGAAGGGACATTCCTTACCTACTGTTCCTTTCTTTATGTACCCTTGAACATAGAGTTGGTATCCATTTTTCTCAGTTTCAACTAGAAATGAAGAGTACTCAGCGAGCATTCTATTTCCGTCGAAGTCCTCCATATCTACCAGTAAATTGTTAGCTCTCTTTGATAGCCAATGGATGTTCTCTAAACCTGCTCACAGTCACAAAGAAAACAACAGAGTTTAATGTCGTCATTCTTTTCATAGCTGCCACACTAGGTTCAATCAGGGTCTTTCACACGTCTGTCCTGCAAGAAATGTTGCATTCCATCAGATCATGCAACAGCCTGCTCTTTACTAAACCTGGGAGATGAGTAACACGTTGTTTAATTTGTTTACAATAATACTAAAGTATCTTAATCTTTCCATAAGAGGACATTTCTCACCTAGCCAGTACTCTCCAGTAGCATTCCCAAAACCATTCTTGTACTGATCCCAGGGTCTGTAGAAGTTCACTGAGCCATCCATCCTCCTCTGGATCACCTGAAAACACAAGATCAAGATGTGGAACAGTTTAAATCACACGCTGTCAGATTTCCGGGACAAATGAGTAAAACATCCTCGTTCTGCTTCTGGGACTGTGCCACACGTTTATCCTGCCACCACTTTCATAATGAGAGGGGAAATAAAAACAGAACCGAATTTCAGCAGACACCAGCCTCACCGTCCAGCCTCCCTGAAGGGTCTCCATGTCACAGTAAACCTGTAGATAATATACACACTTTAACACTTCCAGCACCTTTACATAATACCATCAGGATTACCTGACAGGTAAGGAATACCTGGGTGGGATGCATTTTAACGGGATAGATAATGTACACCCCACTGGGTTTAGTCTTATCTTTCATGCGGATGGAATGACAATCCTTTGGGGTTTCATAGCAGGAAATCCCCATGGGAACCATGAGGAGGAGGAGAAGAAGGACTGATGGCATCTGAAAATGAAATGAGTTTACATTACATTCATGTGGGAGAGTCTGCAATGTGCTTCATAAGATCAAGTTATTATTTACTACAGAGGAATATAAAGCAGTGGAACCATGCTGTGGAGGTTCACTGGCTGCTCTCAAATGTACTTTGCATTCAACCTCAGATGTCTCAGTGACAGTCTGACTCTTATTAACACCCAGTCTTTCTGTGGGTATATTTCACAACTGTGGAAGTCTTTTTGTCCATCCGAAAGATTACACACATCAAAACGTTGTATTTTTGTGTCCTTCCAGTTTGTGACTTAAGTGTTTTTTTGATTTGGAAACTTGAACACCAACAAAACCTCGGTCACTGTTTAATTTCTTCTAGTTGTTCTACCCGATGAGGCCTTGTAAATGTGATCTGTGTCTCCTAGCATGAGTACTTCCTGTCTGAGTACAAACATGAAATTAAAACTAATATATGACAAAGTGAGTACTGTTTTAGTTTTAAACTTACCATTATTGTGGCAACATCAAGGCGATAAAGACCTGATGAAGAAGCTGAACGTTCAATGTCTTTGCTAAAGCTGAACTGATGCGTCTTCTCACACTCATCACTTATTACCTACAGGAGGCCAAGAGGCAATGCTAGAACTGTCCAATCAGGTTTTAGCTTCATATCATGAATCAGCTTTTCCAGTAAAACATGACTTCTAAAAATACCATCAAACAGGTCGTAGGGAAACTTATGTCACAAGACAGCCATCTGACACAAAAACAAATTTAAGGTTGAAAAATGGAAAAAATAAGAAAACAAAAAACATTGTAGTCGACTGTGGTCAATAAATGAATAATTTAATCCGTTTTGCAGCATGTCAGTTTTTGTCCATGTCTATGGGTCAGCATTGACTCCAACAGTTGCCATTTTCTCTGAGACACAAGTGAACTTTTATTTTTTCTCTGAAAGGTATCTGTAACAGTGGCTGTGACTCCAATTTGTCAGACATGTGTCTTATTTTAGTTTTTGTCACTTCTTCAGAGATTTAAAAAAAAAAAAAAACTCTTTTGAGTTTACTTGGTCATTTGTTGAGCCATTAGCATGGAAACAAGATCCTCTTTTGAACCACTTATTCATAACGGTGTTGCGGGGGTCCCGCAGCCTATCCCGGTATTTTGGAGCGTCCAAAGAAGCCATAAGAAACCCAGACAAACATGGGGAGAACATGCAAACTCCAAACAGATAGACCAGTGTTTTGAAGCTTCGCTCCCACACCGTAACTCAAAAGAAGAAGAAAAAGAAGAAAAAAAAACTTTATTTGTCCCACAATGGGGAAATTGCAGCATGCAACAGAATAGAAAAAAGGTCCCGACAAGTATGCACAGACAAAACAAAAACAAAAAGGCTAAATAGACTAAGGACAGAAACATGCATTCATAGTGAGTGAGCTACCGCACAGTTCTGGTGAGAAATAGCAAAAAGAGCACATGGTTCAGATTGCTCATTGTGGAGTCTCACAGCACAAGGAAAGAAAGACCTCCTGAATCTCTCCTTCACACAGCGAGGGTGGAGCAGTCTGCCACTGAAGCTGCTTTTTAGTGCAGGAAGTAAGATTAACATAAAAACAATACAAAAAAAAACCCAAACATATTTGTACTTGGATGTAATTAAATTGAACTTTATATAATCCACTTAGACTTGTGGTTTGAAAAAGTTCAAGCAGAGAAGTTCTAATAATAATTATACGTTCCGTTCCATCGTCCAACACTCATCCGGGGCCGGGTCGCGGGGGCAACAGCCTCAGACGAGAAGCCCCTCGTTTCAAAAGTGGATTAAAAAAATACATTTTTCCCCTGTCGCAGCGGAACGCACAAACTCTCTGACATCAAATTTCTTTAAACTGGGAAGAGGTTGCAGACAAGGCTGCAGCTTGTCTCCCTATTTGTTTGTTTAAGCGATTTAACCTTTGGCTATAGCTCTTAGAAGGGACAAGACTTTTTTTACTGACTCTATTCATCCCGTGTGCTGCACTCCTACACCGCAGCAGGCTTCCCACGACGGCGCCAATGGTGGGAGAAATAGGGGGGTAGGTGTCTTCTCCAGGGACACTAAGTAGGATGCGAACCCACAAACTTGTGGTTGACTTCCGTTTCGTGGGTGAAAGCTCTAACCAGTGAGCCACTGATTACCGGATTACCAGATTACCGGAATTTTCAGAGGTGGTATTGTACACAAAGTCTCACTTTATGCAGACGATTTATTGTTATATTTGTCTGATCCATCTACATCCATACCGAGACTCCTCAAGGTATTAGATTTTTTTTAAAATATACTTTATCAGTCTCTTACCGGGGAAATTTATGTGCTGCATTTCACCGCAGCAGGCTGCTACCTTTGACGGCACCAATGGTGGGAGAAACGAGGGGTCAGGTGTCTTCTCAAAGGAACCAAAGGAAGCAGGAGGGCTCGGACTTCCAAATTTTATGTTCTATTATTGGGCAGCTAACATTGCCAAAATGTTATACTTGGAGGCCTGCATATAAAAAAAATGAAGGGGAAGTTTGAATTCAAATGAAAGTGATGTATGACCCACTGGCATTACTGACTACTTCATTGTCTCAAAACCGGTCACAAAAAAAAACCTTAATCCATCTATTCATCTATTCAGATGGGTTCAATTCAGGAAACACTTTGCCCTCCAACAAGCCAGCAGGTTTCTTCCTATCTCTCTAACCCATTCTTCTTACCGTCAATGTCAGATGATGCATTTAAAAGTTGGCATAACAAGGGTCTGAAGTTTCTCTCTCAACTTTACTCTGGTGATGTTTTCTGTACATTTAATCATTTAGTTGATAATTACAACATATCTGTTTCACATATGTTTAGATATTTACAATACACAGTTTTAAAAAAAAATCATTGTTTTCTTCGTTTCCTTATTTACCTCCCGAAAATAAAATGGACACAATTTTAGAATTAGATCCTTTTGGCAAGAAAAAAAATTCTGTTCTTTACAAACTTTTCTTGGACATGAAACCCACAAAATGAAGTAAAACCAAAGACAAATGGGAAAAAGACATTGGAGATCTCTCCATCTCCATCTTCCCATTTGTCAGGAGAGTAGTCTGGTTCCCCCTCTGTGTCCTGTTTCCCACCTCCCTCTTGTCTGTGTGTGTGCAACAAGTCACACCTGAAACCCATCTACTCATCTGCTGGAGCATAAATGGATCAGTTTTTGACACATTCTTCACCAGATTGTTTGTTTACGATGCTTGACCTGTTATCCAGTGTTTGGCTCCAGCTCCTACATTAGAACCTGCCTAGTTTTGTCTTTTTTATTTGGACTTTTTACCTATCTAATAAATCTGCTTTGTGATTTTTCATTTGAGCCTGTCTGTTGTGTCAAGGGTATATTTTTGGCCTCAGCTCCACATCATAACAGAACGATCTGGCCATAACATAGACCCGACTGACACAAACCCAGAGTTATTCACAATGCTGTGCTTTTTACTTCTCATCAGGGAATACTACTGGGACTGCATGAACAAAGTATTTGCACCTTGTTTGAAGTAAATCAGCAACTCTCAAGACAAGTGTCTGAACTCACTCATCAACTCTCAGAGTATCTGTCTCTCCAAGCTGACAGGGAAGCAGCTCAATCCAGCTCCCCAGTTGAATTACCAGCAACATGGGATTTTGTTACTACAGATCCAGAACCATTCTCAGGTCAGTCTGACTTATGCCGGGTATTTTTGTTCCAATGTGGCGCTGTTTTTGATCAAAGACCAAACATCTTTACCTCAGTCATCAGCAGAATTCGATACATGTTGGGACTAATGAGAGGAAAAGCACTCGAGTGGGCTGAAGCTAGATTCTCCAATAGGCCTATGGACAAACCAGCTATGTGGCTTTTGTGAAGGAAGTCAAACGTGTATTTGATCACCCAGATTACCAACCTGATGTTTCGTCTCGATTGATGTCTTTATCACAAGGCCCCCGATCTGTTACGGATTATTCCATTGAGTTCTGGACTTTGTGTAAGATAATCTCATGATTTTACTCCACATAACTTTATAATGTGTGTTTTATAATGTTTGTTTAATAATGTGATGGGCGTCAGCTAACTTACGTATGTCAGCTATTTTAAGAAGTGAATATTGCTCTACCATCCCTGAAGGGTTAACCAGCACATATAGAGACCAACTGGTTACCAGAACATTCCTGCCTTATCAACTAATAACAGTTGCAGGACATAAAACTCCCTGTTCTGTTGAAAGCCTTTTGCACACAATGTTGGGTGGATTTTCTGTCCTTTTAAATAACATATTCTTCAGACGCCTGTGACTGTCCTTATGAAACATGTGACCTATTTACTCTAATAAAAGGATGCAGCTGGGGTGAGATGATGAGAGAAGTTTGTGGGAGCCGACAGAGTTAAGTCTCTGTACTCCTCATCTCTCCCCCACTGCAGTGTGGAAAAAGCGCTTGTTTCCTTGTATTGTTGGTCATGATACTGGGGTACTGAATTGCATGAAGCCCTTTTTTGGACCCAACATTTCTCTGGCGCCGAAACCCAAGACCTAAGATCTGGACTTCAATCCGATGCAGGACCAAGGAGGCAAAGAATTTGTTGACAGCGTCCTCCAATGAAGTGACGGGCCGAGTTCCTGTACCTGCGCCGGGCCGTGGTTCCAGTCCACCTTGAACCATAAATCCCAACAATAAGGTAGGATTGGTCAATTATATCATTTAAGATTTGTTACGTATTTTGGGTGTACATCAGTGATCCCACCAGGAGACCCCGAGTGGGTGTAAGTACGGTGGTCAGGGACCTCGTTTGATCTTGTGGTGGTCAGGGACCCCACAGGAATACTTGATAGGAAAATTTTTGATTAGGTTGTTACGAAGGTCCGGGACTCCGTGTAGTTGTGGAGGTTGGAACCCCACACTTTCTAAAAGAAAAGTTCAAAATTGATCCAATCCTACTTTTGTTGTTGTTTATTGATTTCATTTGTAACTTCTTAATTTTATTATTTTGTCTGTAATGAAGGACGTATTGGTGACTTGGAGATAAAGGATCGGTTTCATCCCTGAAAACTGATTCCGCTGTGTGATTAACGCACAGTAGAAGGTCGGATCAGCGTCCTTTCCACAGTCTCATGCCAAGAACTTCTTTACTGGAATAGTAGTAAGTTTTAAATGGACTAAAAAGCATGGTTTTGCAGGAAATCTAGTTATTTCCAAAATCCTAAAGTTAGAACCTAAAGTCAGAACTTAGGCAGACAATAGAATAATAAAAAGAAGCACACAGATCTGTAAGAACTGGCTCATCGTCTTGCTGAATGACTGTCCACAGTGTTTATAAATTGACCCTGGCCAGGTTCATTTTTGGGACTCTTTTTAAAGAAGTTAAAGAACTGCTGCGGGGATGCCGAGGTGTGAAATATGGGATGCTGTACCCTGCAAGGCTGAGAGTTTCTTCGTGTTTGGGTGAAAAATTTTTCCTGGATCCTGTTTCTGCCAAAGACTACATCCTGAAGCATCTGGTGCAAAGCAGCCAGCAGGAGAACTGATGGACCATTAAAGGTACAACACTGGTGATGGATCCAGGCCTGTTAGTAGGTTCTCTCACTGGACTCCTATTTACTTCTAATTCTAGCTTAAATATCTATGTATATATATTTTTTGTAATTATAAATAATGAACAAAGTGAGTTGGGGGGTGTGAATGTTTGTTACACTTGAGTTTATATTCTGTTGGATGGGAAGATTTTTTTTATTGTGGGTATTTCCTGTTATGGGCACTTATGTTAGTAACTATAGTGGTGGGAGAGCAAGTTTGCATGTTACTAGAGCTCGTTTGGGAAGGGGAGGAGGGTTTTTGTGTGTGTGGTAATGTCTATGTTTTTTGTATTTTTTTTTGGTTTGTGTTTTGCTGCAGCTTTAAATCTATACCTCATTCCTGTGCGATTGTGCACCCTTATGATAAACTGAATCCAATGTAGATATGGCTGCCTGTACTAATCTAAGACAAACTGTTGGGCCCAACTCTGCGACATGTATCACATGGAATGTGAAGGGACTTAACCAATTAGTCAAACGGAGGAGAGTCTTTGCTCTTTTGGTGAACTTTAAACCAGATATAGCATTTCTTCAGGAAACACACTTGTGTTCTGCTGATGCCTATAAGTTAGAACACGGTTCCTTTTCGCAAGTATACCACTCTGCCTTCAGTATAAAAGCAAGGGGGGTTGCCATACTTGTCAGAAAAAATCTTCCCTTTGTCAGTACAGAGGTGATCGGGATGTAAATGGTCGATTTGTTATTGTTGCTGGTAAGTTGTATGACTTCCCAGTTCTTTTGGTTAATGTCTATGCTCACAATTGGGATAACCCACAATTTTTTCCTAGCCTTGTTGCGAAGTTAAAAGCGACTGCTCCGTAACCAGAAGGTCGCAGGTTCGATCCCCCGCCCAGAGTCCATGCCGAGGTGTCTTTGAGCAAGAAACCGAACTGCTTCTGATGATAGTGGCCTGATAGTGGTCTGCGCCTTGCATGGTAGCTCCCATCATCAGGAATGAATGTTGTGTGTGTGAATGATTGTATGGAATGAATGAATAATGCATGTATATATGTAAAGCGTCTTTGAGTGTCTAGAAAAGCGCTATATAAGTTCAATGCATTCATTATGGGTGGGGATCTAAATTTGGTATTTGATCAGAATCTGGATAGATCCAGTAAACGCCTATCTGCAGCAACCTCCAAATCTGTTTCTGTTCTTAACACATTCCTCCAAAGTAATGGAGTTTCTGACCCGCTACGTGTTGCCGAGCCGCTGGCAAAATATTACTGTTTTTTCTCCGCTGTGCATCACTCATACTCAAGAATTGATTATTTTTTGTTGGACAATACCTTTATTTCTAAAACTACCAATTGTCAATATTATGCGATTAGTAGATATTTCATTTCCCACTACTCATGCGACACAGCAACGTTTGTGGAGGTTCGATACAACCTTGCTATCAGATAAAGAGTTTTGTAAATTTATTTCCTCTCACATAGAATTCTTCTTGGAAGTTAATGACACACCCAATGTTTCCAAAACTGTTATTTGGGAGTCCCTTAAAGCATATTTACGTGGACAAATCATCTCTTTCACAGCCCAAAAAAACAAAAACAATAATGAGAGACTTAAGAAATTAACTGAACTCATAGCAAATCTTGACATGCAGTATGCTAGTAACCCAACTCCTGATTTATACAAACAAAAACTTCTGCTACAGTCTGAATTTGAAACTTTATCAATTAAGGCAATGGAGAAGTTATTGCTTAGAACAAGACAACAGGTATATGAGCATGGGGAAAAAGCAAGTAGACTTCTCTCCCACCAGTTGCGGCAGTCCATCTCTAATCATTCAATAACAAAGATCAGAACAGATTCTACTCATACAGTAACGGAACCCCAACAAATCAATACAGCCTTCAAGAATTACTATCAAGGTCTCTATGCCAGTCAAAGTACATGTAATCCTGCCGACATAGAAGCTTTTTTGGAAAAATTAAGTATTCCTCTGTTGGATTCAGATCAGCTGCAGACACTAGAGAAACACATATTTGTTGCGGAAATATTAACAGCGATTGGTTCTTTACAGAGTGGCAAAGCCCCAGGTCCTGATGGGTTTCCATCTGACTTTTACAAGGCATTCGCTGACAAACTTTCATCCTTACTATGTATGGTGTTTGCAGAAGTCCATGGAACTGCTAAACTGCCGGAAACATTATCCCAAGCCATGATTTCGGTAATCTTAAAAAAAAATAAGGATTCTCAGAAATGTGAATCATATCGACCAATCAGTCTACTTAACGTAGACTACAAAATTCTTACAAAAGTTCTGGCACTTCGCTTGGAAAAAATAGCCCCTAGAATTATTCATGAAGATCAGACGGGCTTCATTGCTGGTTGCCAGTCATATTTTAATATCAGACGTCTATTTAATATCTTATATTCTGACCACTCAATTGACCGTCCAGAATTAATCATCTCGCTTGATGCTGAGAAGGCCTTCGATCGTGTGGACTGGGGCTATCTGCTAGCTGTACTGCGCAAGTTCGGTTTTGGCTCAGGATTTTTATCCTGGATTAAAATTCTTTATTTAATGCCCCTCTCATCTGTCCGTACAAATAGCACCATCTCTGAATATTTCCCTTTGCATAGAGGTACTCGTCAGGGATGCCCACTGAGCCCGCTACTTTTCGATTTTGCAATAGAGCCTCTAGCAATAGCCCTTAGAACGGACAAAGGGATTAATGGGATCAGTCGGAATAGAGAGGTCCATAAGATCTCCATGTATGCGGATGACCTACTCTTATATATTACAGACCCAGAAAAGTCCATTCCACGACTGTTAGAACTCCTTAGGATTTTTGGAAATCTTTCAGGGTACAAACTGAATTTATGAAAAAGTATACTTTTTCCCATTAATCAACTGGCCAGGGACCTGGACTATTCAAAATTTTCATTTACCATAGAAAAACAATCATTTGTGTATCTTGGAATTCATATTACAAATACGTATAACAATCTTTTCAAATTGAACTTTTCCTCACTTTTGGAGAAAACCAAGACAGATTTGGCAAGATGGTCAGCTTCACCCATCTCACTGGCGGGGCGAATTAACACAATTAAAATGGCAATTTTGCCTAAATTTATGTTTGTTTTTCAAATGGTCCCCCTTTTTCTTCCTAAGGTGTTCTTCAGTAAGTTGGATGGATTAATATCTTCATTTATTTGGAATCAAAAGTGCCCAAGGATTAGCAAGTCTAAATTGCAGTGCTCTAAATCTGAGGGTGGTCTTGCCTTGCCTAATTTTTTGTATTATTACTGGTCAGCAAATATTGTTAAACTGTCTGTCTGGCTACATACATTCAGAGAAGGCAGAGGACCTCTTTGGTCCACCATGGAACTTACCTCGGGTTTTCCAGCTTCACCTGTATCATTTATGAGTGCCTCTCTGCCAATAACTGAAAAAATGAGCTTCACAAACCCAGTGGTCAGAAACACACTGAATATCTGGCTCCAGTGCCGCCGCCATTTTGAGTTCAAGCAAGCGCTAATTTATGCACCAATTACCTCAAATCCATTCTTCCCGCCTGCCCTGAATGATCCTGGTTTCAAAATCTGGCGTAGTAAAGGTATAGTGTTTTTTACTGATTTATTTGCAAATGGTTCATTTATGTCCTTTGAAAACATCTGTGCAAATTTTAATATTTCTAAGAAGCATTTCTTCAGGTACTTACAGGTAGGGAAACAGCTTTGTAGGGAAACATTTCCACCACATATCCAACACAATCATCTCCTGGTCCTTTAGAAAACTGCCTGCAGCCTCGGCCCATCACCAAAAGTCATATTTCCAAAATATATGAACAATTGCATCACATTAATCCTAATTCATCAAACCTTTTGAAAGACTCTTGGGAACAGGATTTAAATCTGGAGATTCCAGAGGAAATCTGGAACAGAAGTATCACCCGCATACATTCAACATCTATCTGCATAAGACACAGTCTGACACAATTCAAAGTTTTCCATCGCTCATACTTAACAAAGGCAAGACTGGCTAAGATATACAACAGCAGTGATGATTGATGTCCAAAATGCAACCAGTCACCTGCAACAATGGCTCACATGTTTTGGTCGTGTGCTGCTTTAGAAAAGTTCTGGGACTCTGCTTTTGGAATTTTTTCACATCTTTGTGGGAGGAAAATAGATCCCAATCCATTCACTACAGTGTTTGGAGTTCTCCCGAGCAGACAGGGCCTTAACTCGCATCAGGAGAGCGCAGTGGCTTTTCTGTCTCTCCTTGCACGGAGACTGATCTTAGTGAAGTGGAAGGACAAACAACCTCCTTCTATTGTTCAGTGGGTCAGAGAAGCTATGATGTGTCTTCAAATTGAATACCTAAGAGGCTCAATAAAACGGGGCTCAATAGAAAAATATTATAAAACATGGGCACCTTTCATTACATACATTGAGGGTCTGCCATTTACATAGGGGAGAAGGTTTTAAGCATTATTTACCAGTACTTATGGAGAAAGCGGCAGCTTGTGTTTGTGGTTTGTTTGTTTCGGGTTTGTTTGTTTTTGTTTTTTGTCTTGGTTTTGTTTCATGTCTGATCCAAATATTTTACAAGTCTCAGATAGATACCACTGGTTGACATGTTCTTTAATCATCTCTATTTTGTAACTATATAACTTGACTTAAAGTTGTTTTTTTTTTGTGTCTGTATAAAAAATGGAAAATCTTTAAATAAAGTTTTCAAAGACATGCATATTAGGTTGATTGGCCGGTGCCAAATTGCCAATAGGAATGATTGTGTGTGGATGGTTGTATATGTGTGGCCCTGCGACAGACTGACGAGCTGTTCGGGGTGTACTCTGCCCTTTGCCTTAAATCAGCTTGTATGGGCTGACTTAATTTAATTGAGGTTGCACCCCCTGCAACCTCGAGAGGGAAAGACGAATAAAAAAATAAGAAGGTGACTGACTGACTGGTTTTTCTTTGCAAACATCTTCTTAGATAGAAGATGTTTGGAATCAAAACCCTTGCCTCTGTAGATTGAAAAACTGATGTTAAACAGAAGTTTTAATTCCATGAGATAAAATAAATAAATTACAAAATAATAATAATTGATTTTATTACAGATGAGATGGAAGGATTTGTAGCCTTTGCTCATCAGACAGGCAGAGAAGGAAGTTTTGACAAACTAAACAATACGCGTTGGATGTGTGGCAAGTCAGGCCACATAGTAAGGAATTGCAGATCACTAGTAAAGAAAAATAAGATTACAATTTAAGAAGCTTCAAAGCCACTTCAAGAAGTAATAGGTGGCAGGTATTTACATTTAGAGATAAGATAACGTGGAATCCACAGGCAGACCAGATCTTTGTGACTTTAAAACAGATGCTGCAGACTAACATCACCCTTGCTTTACCAGACTACACTCACGGTTGAATATTCTGTCAACCGTTCCCATTGAGTGTAGATGCTTTTTGCAGGGTTTATGAAGGCAGTACTGTCACAGCCATTTGGAAGTAAGCACAGACCAGTAGCTTTCTATTCAAAGAAACTAGATCCAGTAGCATCTAAGTATCCAGTGTGTTTACAAGCATGTGCAGGAGCTACTGAAGCTGTAAAATTATCAGCAGAAATAGTTTTATTTCATCCATTAGTACTGAGGGTTCCATATGCAGCTGCATTCGTGCTACTGCAGACTTCGTTACCGTTTATAACTCATGCCAGACAGCAAAAGCTGGTGTCTGTACTTTTGTCTCAGCCCTACATTACCTTAGAAAGGTGTGGACCACAGAATATCAGCACATTGTTACCCACACCTTTAGATTTCAAACCAAAAGTAGAAGAGCATATAAGATTACAGTGATCAATGGAAAAAATGATTTATGTCTCTGTGATTTGGGACTGCGCTGGACAGTCCACTAGAGTCTACCATCTAAAGTTCAGTTTACTAATCAAGCAGTTTTGGTATGAGTAGCCAATGACATGACTGAACCCCAAAATCGAACTAAACCAGTTGTAAGTCCAGATAAGGATTAAGTACTGATTCATCAGTTCTAATTAACCGTATGTGTCTAGTAACCTATAGAAAGAGATGTGATGAGATGTTTAGGAATCAGCACAGTACTGACCGCAACTGGTATGACAACTTTTTAGAGGGCTTATCGTGCACATGGAAATAACACGACCACAAAACACAGAATTCTTCTCATTTAAAAGACCCTTAGATGACCCACAGTAAATTATTATTTTATGGTCCAGTTTTCTGACCATCCAGAATTGGCCTGGGTCCCTTCTGACCTTTGACTGTGGTCATCCACTGATATCTGGTTGATAAAGGACTTTACCTTCATCCTACGGACCGACAAGTAGGCAGTATCTTTCTTGTATCCATTGAGGGAATTAGGCCAGTCATACTGTAAATGTTAAGACGGAAGAAGGAATACTGAGAGAAACCACAGCTGTACCTAGTTTATGATACACCTTTTTTCCCAGTCCAGAAACCAGTATTGGAAAATGGAGACCAGTTTATGACCTTAGGCCAATAAATACCTTTACAAGCATGTAGTACTAATGTTCCTAAACCACACACGGGGATAGTAGTAGAAGCCCACATGAAAGGGGCTGGTAGCCACTAGAGACCAGCGTCTCAAAGTGGTGAAGAAACTAACTATGCTCAACAGACCCAACCCCTTCGTACAGACAGTGGTTTCATGACAGCCCTTGGCTCTAAATTTAAGCCTGTTGCCTACTACTCCAAGAAACTCAACCCTGTTGCTGCGGCACTTCCTCCATGCGTTCAAAATGTCTGTGCTGCTGCTATGGCTGTCCATGCGTCGGCTAAAATTGTCCTGATCCATCCACTTACTCTCCAAGTCAGCCATGATGCAACACCATGCCCCCACCTCAGAACTTGCCCATTGGAAGGAGGCCGGGGCCATTTGCTGACTCTAATGGCCTTCTCACTGTGAATTATAAGCCCTGTCTTCCACGCAGCCTGTTCCCTGCTGTTGTTAAATTGAGCCATGGGTTTGGCCATGTCTCAACAGGGGGGAGGACGAGGATGTTGGGGGTGTATTTCACATTCCTAAGGGTTTGCACACCTATTTAAAAAATTTTTGTATGAGTTGCATCATATGCTGTAGACACAACCCCCAAGGCAATGCCAGACCGCAGAGAGGGAAGTGCCAGGCTGGCACCTACCCATTTGAGATCATTCATTTAGTTTTCATTGAATTGAACAAAAGCGGGCCCCTCAAGTACTGTCTAGTATTAGTGAACTCTGTGAATAAGTGGGTTGAGCAGGTGCCATTCAGCAAACCAGATGCATTGGTCCCTAACCATACACTTAGGCATTGAACTGAAAAATCATTGTGCCTACCACCCCAAAGTGCAGGGTTAGTAGACAGGACTAATGGCACAGTAAAACTAAGACTTGGGAAAACCATGGAAGAGATTAACAAACCATGGCCAGAATGTCTGCATTTAGTTAAAACCTACTACATGAGAATCACCCTATCCTCCACAGGGGGTGCCACCTGTCATATGGCAGACCTTTTTCCTCCCCTTATGGGAGGGACAGAGCTATCGGGAGACAGAAGGCCAGTTAGACCCTATGACTAACTGGCTCATCAGATTGTTCAGAAGATGTCCGGAGAACAAATAATCTCCCCTCGCTTTTGTCTCTGTCGCCCACACAGGAACTACTGAAACCTGGAGACCTGATCTGGCTGAAGGTGATCAAAAGGAAATTTTGGTCCTGCCCACACTGGGAAGGCCCATACCGTGTCCAGATCACCACACCCACTGCTGTAAAGATTGCTGAAAGAGACACGTGGGTTCATCAGTCACATTGCAAGAAAGTGTTCGAGAGCAATGGCGATCCTCCTGATTCTCCTAGCAGCAGTTCTTCTGGCCCAACAACCCAGACTGTAATCATACATAGTAAGAAATGGGGAAGTGAACCCCTAACCTCCTGACAGGACTGGGACAATTTATTTTGGATATTACTGGCATGCTGGGGCACCTCCTCTTCGTACCTTACAGTACATGGGTGCATCCTACAACGAAGGATGGGACAGTGTATTTCTTCTTACTCATTACCCTGACCATGCACGTTTTACATACAGCTGGACACTTACTAAAACAGCCATGGCCTACAGACAGCTCTTCCCCGCCATGACTGCAAATAGCACGCACATACAGATCCCTGTCCTCTCCACCTCCTCTGGCTGTACACTCTTTGGATGAGACTTGTGGTGCTACAGAACCGTATGGTTTTGGACTTAAGCCTTGCCTCCAGGGTGGAGTATGTGCTGTGAGTGGTGATTCTTGCTGTACTTATACCTGATGAGAACTCCGTTATTCTGGATGCCATGCAAACCATGAAAAACCTCCGTCTTGCGATGTCTCAAGACCAGGAACTTACTGACTTCCCCCTCACTCGACACTAAGCCCTTAGTCTAATCGGGAACATGTGCTAGTCACCTCTGTTCCTCTCCCTTACACGTTCCCTCACACACACACCACCCTTGCATTTTCCTCTGGACAACTTTTTATGAATCATTTTTATTTTTCTTGGACTTTTACTTCATGAGCCATCTGGCCATGAGGCTATCGCTCCACGCGGAGGGTAGGAGGGGAATTTTTCCCTATGAAGGGGGTTTTCGCCCCTCCCGGTTGGCTCAACGCCTGTGTGTTTTTAATGATGAAATTGTATAATACCTTTTTTAGGAAGTACTGTATTTGATGTTCAAAATTCACAACAGGGGGAAATGTAAGATAAGCTTTTGATTTTACTTTTTATAACCTTATAATGCGTGTTTTTCACATCTTGCTGAGGATGCATGGGCGTCAGCCATCGTACGTATGTCAGCTATTTTAAGAAGTGGTCTCCCATCTCTGAAGGGTTAATCAGAACATACAGAGACCAACTGGTCACCAGAAACATTCCTGCCTTATCAGCAGATAGTTGCAGGACATAAAACTCCCTGT
Source organism: Neostethus bicornis (assembly GCA_902685375.1). Taxonomy (NCBI): domain Eukaryota; kingdom Metazoa; phylum Chordata; class Actinopteri; order Atheriniformes; family Phallostethidae; genus Neostethus; species Neostethus bicornis. The sequence goes on along the minus strand of LR738553.1, from coordinate 216,199 downwards.
TCTGTTGAAACCATTTTGCACACAATGTTGGGTGGATTTTCTGCCCTTTTAAATAACACATTCTTCAGACGCCTGTGACTGTCCTTATGAAACCTGTGACCTATTTACTCTAATAAAAGGATGCAGCCAGGGTGAGATGATGAGAGAAGCTTGTAGGAGCCGACAGAGTTAAGTCTCTTTTCTCCTCATCTCTCCCCCACTGCAGTGTGTAAAAAGCACTTGTTTCCTTGTGTGAGTGTATTGTTTGTTATGATACTGGGGTACTGAATTGCATGAAGCCTTTTTTTGGACCCAACACTTTGGCAGGCTTATCAGGCCCTGCGGGCAGCCTTTAAGAAGGGTTTGAGTGAGCAATTAAAGGATGAGCTTATGTCCAAGGATGAACCTCCCAACTTGGATTCTCTGGTCTCTCTAGCCAACAGGATTGATAATCGCCTCCGGACGCACCGCAGAGAACGGGGGAACTATCAAATCGGTTTACAGCAGCCTCTCCAGGGGTAAAAGTCAGCCCCTCTCCAGCCACTTTTGGTCCAGACAGCTCACCCTCTCCTTTTTCCCTGCTCCAGAACCCATGCAGCTTGGAGGAGCACGCTTAACCCCTGAGGAGCACCAAAGGCGAAGGCTGTCAGGTGAATGTCTGTATTGTGTAAAGTCGGGTCACTTTCTGGCATCTTGTCCAACACGGCCAAAAGAGAGGGCTCGTCAGTAAGTGTGGGGGTGCAGATGAGCCAATCCAACCCCACTGGGAGAACTAAAAAGAGGTTCCAGATACAGGCCACACTATGTTACAAGACTGTCACACTGCCACTGTTGGCCTTAATTGACTCAGGTGCTGAAGAGAACTTCTTGGATAAACAGATGGCAGAGCAAACTGGAATATGGCTGGAGGCCCTGGAAAATCCAGTTTCTACACTGGCTCTTTCTTGATGGTAGGTTGCTGGCCAAGATAACTCATCGTTCAGAACCTGTCACAATAATTTTGTCTGGCAACCACCGAGAGGAAATGCACTTTAACATCCTGTCTGCTCCTACCACGCCTTTGATCCTCGGTTTTCCCTGGTTGTTCCAGCACAACCCTGTTATCGACTGGACAGAAGGAAGGGTAAGTAGCAGGAGCAACAACTGTCATGCTAACTGTCTTGCATCTAACTCCAGCAAAGAGAGACAATGCTCCAGTGGAACCCAACCAAGAAGTAGTGGATCTATTCAACGTCCCTGATGAGTACCATGATCTGAGCAACGTTTTCAGTAAATCCAAGGCTCTGTCCCTGCCCCCTCATTGTCCGTATGACTGGCCCATAGTTTTGACTCCTGGTACTAAACTACCTACCAGCAGGTTCTACAATTTGTCCAGGGCTGAAGGGGAGGCTGTGGGGAAGTATATTAAAGAGTCTCTAGCCTCTGGTTTGATACAGCCCTCCACTTCCCCACTCGGTACTGGTTTCTCTTTTGTTCCCAAGAAAGATTCATCGCTAAAACCTTGTGTTGATTATCGTGGACTCAATGAGGTCATTGTTAAAAAACAAATACCCTCTGCCACTCCTGGATTCAGCTTTCACACCACTCCAGGGATCCACCATATGTACAAAATTGGACCTCAGAAATGCTTATCATCTGGTACGCCTAAAGGAAGGTGATGAGTGGAAAACAGCTTTCAAGACGCCCCTTGGACACTTTGAATATTTGGTTATGCCATTCGGGCTAACTAATGCTCCAGCTGTTTTTCAGTCTCTGATTAATGACGTGCTGCGGGATTTTCTCAATCGTTTTGTGTTTGTCTACCTGGATGACATTTTGATTTTTTTGCAGAACAAGGAGGAGCATCAGGTTCATGTTTGCGCTTTCTTCTCTCGACGTCTTTCCCTAGCCGAGCAAAATTACGATGTTGGAAACCGTGACTTAGTAGCTGTGAAGAAGGCTTTGGAGCAGTGGAGACATTGGCAGGAGGGGGCTGGGCATCCCTTTTTGGTCTGGACAGATCACAAGGTTCTCCAGGTTCTGGCCCTCCTGGTAGAGTTTTTGTTCCAGATTCCGCCCGTTCCAAAGTGTTGCAGTGGGTACATACCAGCCTTTTTCCCTGCTATCCAGGAGTAAGCCGCACACTGTCCCTGCTCAAACGAACCCTCTAGTGGCCTTCCATGGATAAAGACACTCGGTCCTATGTTGCCGCCTGTCGAACGTGTGCTTGTAGCAAGACCAGTCACAGACCACCTGCTGGATTACTTCAGCCACTGGAAGTTCCTTCTAGGCCCTGGTCCCACATAGCAGTTGACTTTGTGACAGATTTACCACCCTCTAATGGAAACACCACCATTCTCACTGTTGTTGACCGCTTTTCCAAGGCAGCCCATTTTATTGCCCTACCTAAACTCCCCACAGCCAAAGAAACTGCTGATCCACTGGTCGATCATGTGTTCAGGCTTCATGGGATACCTGTTGACATAGTATCTGATCGGCGTTCACAATTCACCTCCCAGGTCTGGAAAGATTTCTGTCAAGCACTTGGCGCATCTGTTAGTCTTTCCTTGGGTTTCCATCCCCAGACTAACAGACAGACTGAGAGGGCTAATCAGGACCTGTAATCTGCTCTGCGCTGTGTGGCATCTTCCAATCCCACCACTTGGCACACGTATCTGCCTTGGGTTGAGTATTCCCATAACTCCCTGATCTCCACGGCAACTGCTATGTCACCATTCGAGGCCTCTCTCGGTTATCAACCCCCTTTATTGCCTGAACAGGAGCGAGAGTTAGCGGTTCCCTCTATCCAACACCATGTCAGCCATGGTCATAACATCTGGAAGAAAGTCCGAGCTGCATTTACTCAAGACCTCTGTCCGTACTAAGACGTGGGCTGACAGGCGCTGTGCCCCGGCCCCTAACTACCAGGAAGGTCAGTCAGTTTGGCTATCTGCTAAGGATATCCCTCTCAGAACTGACTCCCGTAAGCTCTCGCCTCGATACCTAGGACCTTTCCGGATGTCTTTTTTTTTTTTTTTTTTTTTATTAATATTTTTATTTGATGTACGAACTGATACAAAGCAATATCAAATGAAATAAACATGTACATCAAGTTTTTTGGTTTTACAACAGTAAACAAAAAAAGAACAAAAAAACAAAAAAGAACAAATCCAATGGCACACACCTCAAATATATCACCTCGTAAACAATACAATGCAACATTTGTAGAGGACTATAAATAAATGAGATAAGATAGGTACTAACTTTGTGTGTGTAAAAGAAAGAGAAGAAATGTAACAAAAGAAAGAGAAAAAACAAAAACAAAAATAAGGTAAACAAAAATAAGTGAAACAAACTAGAGAGATGTAAGGAGGGTATTCAAGTTGTGTTAAAGAAATCTATAAATGATTGCCATTTTTTCTGAAAAATGCTAACTTTACCCGTTTTTGAATACCTAATTTTCTCCAACCTCAAGAAAGACATTACCTCATTGAGCCATTGTATGTTTGATGGGGCAGCACTTGATTTCCAGTGCAACAGGAGATGCCGTCTGGCAACTAAAGAGGTAAATGCGAGCACTTGTATCTGCAGAGACAGATATTGTGTACAGTCCTCAGGAAGACCAAAAATTGCAACGTGTGGGGTTATGGCAACAGTTTTCGAAAAGATCTTTGACATAGAATCGAAATACTGTATGTTTGCCAGAATGTTTTGAGACAAGTACAAGAAAAAAACATGTGCGTCAAGTCGCAAGAAGACCCACCGCATCTGTCGCAAACGTCCGCCACAGCAGAGAAGATTTTAGCCAACCTTGCTTTAGAATAGTGGCATCTGAAAATAATCTTAAATTGTATTAAAGTTAGCCGGGCACAAATTGAAGTCTTATGAATAGTTTTTAGTGCAGAGTCCCACCAGCTGTCCTCAAACGTTATCCCCAACTTGCATTCCCAAGCCCTTCTCGTGTTGGCAGATAAATGCCCATCATGAGACTGAACAGTGTTGTAAATCTTTGAAATTAGGGATTTTTGTGATGGGTTATACTGAAGAAATTCAACCCAAACCTGATCTGGTGGAAGATGAGGAAAACCAGTAAATAAGGATTTTGTGCAATGCCTAATTTGAAAGTATCTGAAAAGAATCGGGCGGAATCTGGAACAAAAAAGTATCTGAAACTTTTTCTACTATCTGAAAAGATTAGATGGTGGAAGATTAAAACCAGCAGCCAAATCTGTAAAAGAGTAAAATATTCTGTCTTTATAAAAGTCTTTAAAGCACGTCATCCTTTTATCATGCCACACAAAAAAACTGCATCAGTAAAGGCTGGCTTAAATATGTGATTCTTCAATAATGGCGACAAAGGAGTGGGAGATGTAAAGTCAAATTGTTTCCGAAACTGAAACCAGATTTTCAAAGTAGGGATCACCACAGGGTTGCTAGTAAGGCCAGAGGGGTTAAGAGAAATTAAACCAGTCAACAGAGCAGGAAGTGATGAGGAGGAACACGATTGTGCTTCCAACTGACACCAAGGTATGTCTGTGGTTGTTGTCCAGTATGCAATCCTACCAATATTCACCGCCCAGTAGGAAAATTTAATGTTCGGGACAGAAAGGCCACCGTCAAATTTACAGTTTTGGAGCACTTGTCGCTTTACTCTGGGATTTTTACCGTTCCACAAAAAATGAGAAATTGTTGCATCAATTAATTTGAAAAAACGTTTTGTTAAGAATATGGGTAAACATTGAAACAAAAATAGGAATTTTGGTAAAACATTCATCTTAACTGTATTGATTCTTCCAATTAATGTGAGAGGGAGAAAGGCCCACTTTTGAAAATCTCCTTTCATTTCTGCCAACAAAGGAGAAAAATTTGCAGCGTAGAGAGATTTATAAGGTTGACCAATATTGACACCTAAATATCTAAAGCCTGACAAACTAAATTTGAGGGGAAAGTCTGATGGAATTAGTTGTGTGTCCAGTTTATTAACTGGATAACATTCACTCTTTGAGATATTGATCTTATACCCTGAAAAATGGCCAAATCTATGAAAAAAGGAGAGGATAACAGGGAACGCAGTTTTGGGATCAGAAACATACAGCAGCAGGTCGTCAGCATAGAGTGAGAGCTGAAATTCTACGCGTGATCGAATAATACCGGTAAAAATTGGGGACGACCTCATATAGATAGATAACGGCTCTATGGCGATCGCAAACAGAAGTGGTGCTAAGGGACACCCCTGTCTACACCCTCTTCTTAGATTACCATAATTTCACGGCCATAAGGCGCACCTAAAAGTCTAAAATTTTCTTCAAAATGAGCGGTGCGCCCTTTCGTGCGGTGCGCCTTTTGTGTGACCTAAAAGAAAAAGCCCGTGAGGGAGGCGGACCTGAAAGAAAAGCATAAGAACGTTAGAGTGAAGTGTGGGCGTGGATTGTGTATAAAAAAGGTATGTGCTGTATGCACAACATGGCTGTTTTAACCCTGAAAATGGCAAAGAGACACGCTTATGACGCTCAGTTTAAGCTGAAGGCAATCAGCTACGCGGAGGAACATGGGAATCGAGCCGCCGCGAGAAATTTCAGCAGTAACGAGTCAATGGATTGTAGATGCTTGAACTAACGCAGTGCTTCTCACTTATATCCTGTTCCCTAGAAAGAAGAAAATATTACGCCCCCACTCTCCCCCACTCTCCGCCATGACCATAATTAGTATCATTTGTCTATGAAATTGTTATAAGCAGTGGTCCCCAATCACCAGGTGGACCACCCCTGGTGTGAGGGGCCTAACTAGTATTTTTATTCACTTTGTTTTTGTGATGTCTTTATTTTGAAGGTATGTTTACCGTTACCATGGCAACCAGCAGAGAGAATTTTTCCACGTTATAAAGACGCCGCTAGTAAAATTTCTCATGAAGACAACGTGGATTTAAATGTATTATTATTGATTAAAAAAGCCAGTTTTTCCGGCTGGTCTTATCACCTGTAGACCGGTCCGTGAAAATATTATCAGACACTAAACCGGTCCGTGGCGCAGAAAAGGTTGGGGACCCCTGGTTCTAAGTACACTTCTCCATAACATTGTATCCTCGTTAACGTTAAAGAAAAAAAAAAGGAACAGCTTTATTTACATTGTTTTTTAGTGTGTAACAGAAAATATTTAAAGTGCATCAATTAACTTGAATTTAAAAAAAAAAAAAATCATTCTTATTTAAACTATAAACTACAATTACTGTAGTGGATGTACAATTACACTTTATTCTAGTACGAAAAAAAAAAACGTGTTCCACAGGATCACACGCGCCCCACTATTTGAGAAGCACTGGACTATTTTTTAATACCCACATTTGCACGCTTGCGTGTGTGATGTTGTAAGGCGGTGTGTGACTGAGACTGCGCCTTTTCGTACGGTGCGCCTTATGTGTGTGTTAAATACAGCAACGGCGCACAAAACTGAGGCTGCGCCTTTTCGTACGGTGCGCCTAATGGCCGTGAAATTACGGTAAACTGACTGGATGAAATCTTATTGGTAACATTACTGGCCGTTGGTAACGTGTAAAGAAGATTTATCCATGATATGAACTTTTCTCCAAAGCCAAATTTTCTTAAGACTGCCAATAGGTAGCGCCATTCAACTCTGTCAAACGCTTTTTCCGCATCGACTGATATAACTACTTCAGGCACATTCGCAGTTTCCTTAGAATAGATTACATTTAATAAAGTTCGAATATTGTAAAAAAGTTGGCGCCCTTTTATAAAATCTGTCTGTTCCTTAGCGATAATCGTCAGGAGAACCTTTTCCAAGTGACGAGCGAGTGCTTTTGCGAGAATTTTGGCATCTACATTCATCAATGAGATGGGCCTGTAAGAAGTGCACAATTCAGGATCTTTGTCTTTCTTCAAAAGAAGACTGATAGAGGCCTGTCTTAAAGTTGGAGGAAGAGAGCCACCTGATAAATACTCCAAATACACAGAGTGCAGAAGCGGAAGGAGTTTGGCTTGAAATGTCCTGAAAAATTCAGCCAGAAAGCCATCGGGGCCCGGTGCCTTGTTACATTGCATGCTTTGTAACGCCGCAGAAAGTTCTTGGATTGTTAAGTCAGAGTCTAACTGAGCTAGTAGGTCTGAATTCATTTTTGGAAAATTAAGATCATCTAAAAAAGCATGCATATCTGTAACATCTGCGGAGAGTTCTGAAGTATACAAAGATTCATAAAAAGAAGAGAAGACAGAGTTAATGAGGATGGGATCCTCCACTACTACTTCCGACCCATTTTTAATGCGAGGTATTATTCTGGATGCTGCCTGACGGCGTAACTGATGAGCTATAAGTCTACCTGACTTATCGCCATGCTCATAATATCTAGAGCGAGAATGGAGGAGTAAACGCTCGGCTTCATTGGTGGTGAGCAGGTCCAGATCTGTCTATAAGGCAACTCGACGTTTTAACAAATCAGTGGAATGGGCCACAGCAAACTGTTGGTCAATAGAACCTATTTCAGTTGACAAATCCTGAATTTTAGATACCCTCATCTTTTTTACATGGGCCGAATAAGAAATAATCCGGCCCCGCAAATAGGCCTTTAGAGATTCCCATAGCAGTGCCTCTGAAACTGGCACTGCTATGGGAATAAAACTAATAAAATCAGTTTTATTAAAACTAATAAAATCATCAATCGCATTCGTGATCATTTTACAAAACGTATCGTCTGATAGAAGTGACGTATTAAATCTCCACTGTACTAGATAGCCAGATTCTGGTGACATTTGAATATCCAAGGATACAGGGGCATGATCTGAGATAATAATAGGATGATAGTCTATTCGCCACTTTAGGTAGAAGTCTAACATCTCTGAAAAAATAACCAATGCAAGAGAAACTGTGGTGTACAGGAGAGTAGAAGGAATATTGTCTGCTAGTAGGATTGCGATACCTCCAGGGATCGACATAACCACCACCAGACATGAATAGCTTAAGAGTTTTTGCCATCTGAAACTCAAAAGACCCTGGTGTAGAGCGGTCTAATTTAGAGTCTATAATGCAATTCATGTCCCCTCCAAAAATCAAATAGTGGTTATTTAAAGATGGCAAATTCGCAAACACCCTGTTCATGAAACTAGGACTATCAAAATTTGGTGCATAAATGTTAACCAGTAAGACAGGCATGCGGGATAGTGTACCTGAAACAATCAAGTACCTGCCATCCTCGTCAAAAATAGTCTTGGTCAGTGTAAACTGGGCCGATTTACCAATCAAAATGGCAACCCCTCTGGCCTTAGAGTTGAAACTAGAATGATAAACATCAGCAACCCAGGGGCACCTCAGTCTTGAATGATCATTTTTTCTCATGTGGGTCTCCTGCAAAAAGACAACATCAGGTTTCAAGCGTTTTAAGTGAGAAAACACCCTGGATCGTTTAACAGCACTCCCCAAACCTTTAATGTTCCAGCTAACAAATCTAGTGTTTGAAGCTATACCGTTAGCCATGACCAATAAATTTCAAAAGGGTAAAAATGAATGAAATTTTCCATCCTCCCAAAAAACAAAACAAAAACAAACAAACAAAAAGAAGGGCAAAGATACTGTAGAAGAGAAAAAAAAAAGAAAAAAAGAAAGAAAAATACAAATGATAAAGCACACCATTATCTAAGTTCTTAAACAAAAATCCCCTCCCATACCCACCTTCTTTTGCACTTTCCACTAGCCTGTCCCCAATCGACAGGATACCAGTGCCGACTACACAAGGAGTCAGAGAAAAGTTAAGAAAAAGCCTCAGAGGGACAAACCAGACCGTCATCCTAACGCTCTAAACTAAAAAGAAGCTCCTGCAAATTAAGTCTTTTGAAGTAATAAACATACATATGCGGCAGGGCATTTTTCAGACAACTTTTGTGATAATTTAAAGAAAAACATGATTACAACAATATATAGAACCAGAAAGCAACATTACATAACTTTCTAAACCTTATTGTTGCATCAAATATATAATCAAGTTACAAACAACAGCTGTGGCATGACCAGAGGTGTCAAAAGTACCAACATTTTCTACTCAAGTAGAAGTATAAATACCGAGTTAAAAAACTACTTTAGTAAAAGTAGAAGTATCAACTCAAGTTTTCTACTTAAGTAAAAGTAAAAAGTAACCTATTTTAAAACTACTTCAAGTAAAAAAAGTAAAAGTAATTTTCAGAAAAAAAGGAATATTGTTAACAAAAGCGTATGAACATATTTTTTAACTATTATCACATGCTTTAAGGAGCAGAAAATATGATACTAAATGAAAGTGTTGTGGTGAAACTTTATGAATCAGAAACATTTATTTCTTAATAATCTTTATTGGAAATCGATTAATGAACACAATCAAATGTATTATCATAAGCAGGGCATTATGTAACGTCCCTTCAGCTATCAAGCTTCACTCTGCATCACCTAATTTAACCAACTTCAGCAGACACAAACACGCTCAATGTTAAAATAAATAAATAAATAAATAAAATGACCAAAAGGCTTTTTTAAGCCTTGAAGGCAGCTAGTTTTCAAAGTTCTTTGAGGCAATGCTGAATAGTCTTTAACAAGTTGATAAGGTTGGGAGTGCCACATACACCCTGCGTGACACCTGGAACCAGCGTTGCCAGGTGGGAGGTGCTGGATTATCGTACCAATGACGTAAAATTATCGTATTTTACAAAAAATATCGCCCAGTAAACACCCAGTAAAACCACTCCCATTGAAAAAATAACACCCTTTTCATGCAGTCGTAAGGCAGTGGGAGTGAAGGAAACACACAGGAGGCAAAATCCTTGGATTCTTTTTCTAAAATTTTAAGAACTGTAAAAATGAAAAAATGACCAGGGAAATAAGATTTTAAGAAACCCAGAAAGAAACCAGTAGGGGCGGGACTTAGGAGACGGTATATATAAATTTATATATACATATCTACATATACGTATATGTGTACATATAAGGTTTTTTTAATGTTAACCCAAACATCTACATTATACAAAATCTAAGCGATGTGTAGTTTTAATCTCCTCAGTCAGTCTTTATAAACTAATCAATAACATTTTGGAGGCTTTTAAGCACAAATACTTCATCCACTACTATTTATGGATTAATTAGTTCAATTAGCTTTGTTTCTAAAAATTAAATAGTGCGTCACAGATCAAAGTTATTTTTATAAAAATACCATCTACAACATTTTCAGCAAAGACGTTTACAATAACCACAGACTGAAGATAATAATGAAACATTTCTTTGCTGTTGTTTTTTTTTTTTAAAACTGATAATTCAATCAAAGTTCAGTGTTGCAGCATCAGAAACACTTTGATTTCCGAGCCCGCATCAAGTCTCAAACACGGAAATTAACGTTCCTGGCTACTCTTTAAAATTTTGTGGGCGGGGCTACTCGCCCCAAAGTAATGATTGACTGGACCTTTCAGCCAATCATTCATCTTTTCCTTTGTTTGATGCATTCAGGGTTCATAAAAAAAAAAAAAAAACTCCGACAAACAGTCGCGGCTTCTTAACGGTGACAAAATGGAGAAAGTAGCGACTACTTTTTATAAAATGAACGAAGTAAAAGTACAGATAATTGCATAAAAAAGTAGTGAGTAAAAGTAAAAAGTAGACAAATAAATAATTACTTCGTTAAAGTAAAGATAACGAGATTTTCTACTTGAGTAAGGTAACGAAGTAGTCTTACTTCGTTACTTGACACCACTGGGCATGACAAATAAAGTATGGCAGATCTATAAGTAATTAACTTTGCAGCAACGAACCAGATCTACTGGAGAGTCCTCAGAAAGATGTTCGCCTCTTCTGGAGATGTGAACTCCTTGGTGATACCATTGCTTGTGATCTGAAGGCGTGCTGGATGCAGTAAACCAAAACGAATACTGGGAATTTCCTTAAGCTGGCGTCGAACCTCGTTGAAAGCAGAGAGAGCTTTTGCTATACGTGCTGTGTAATCCGGGTAAACCGAGACCATCGCGTTGCCAACCTGCGCCCGTTGCTGGACCCTGGCGCGTTTTAAAATATCCACACAGTCCGAATGATAATGTAAACGCGCTATCACGGCGCGAGGACGTTCACCGGGTTTTGGAGATTGCGGTAGAGAAGGCGGAGCGGAATCACCCAGAGCCGAGGTCGGAGCGCTAGCCACAGTACTGGGACGCGCGTTCATCAAATTGCCAGTATTATTGTTTTCGAGAGGCATATCAGCGTTCAATCCAACAAAATGAGCCACAATTAGAAAATAAAGTCTTGTAACACAGTCAATAAAACGCCACGATAAACGTTTGAAAGGCGGTTTGCAGGAGCTCTTAAGAGACGCAACCTACTCCATCTGTCGCCAACCCGGAAGTCCCTTTCCGGATTTCTAAGATTTTGAGTTCCACTGCAGTCCGCCTTGACTTGCCCTCTGCTCTTCGCATCCATCCCACGTTCCATGTTTCCCTTCTTAAACCTGTTGTCTCCAGTGACCTTTGCCCTCCTGCCCATCCTCCTCCTCCCGCCCACCTCGTGGGCGGTTCTCCTGCCTATACTGTACACCGCCTTTTGGATGTGCGTCGGTGCGGTAGGAGGCTTCAGTACTTGGTTGATTGGGAGGGGTATGGTCCTGAGGAACGGTCGTGGGTCTCTCGCTCTCGCATTTTGGATGTTTCCCTGGTGAGGGACTCTCACCGGTCTCATCCTGGGCGGCCAGGCGGGCGCCGGGTGGCGCCCGTTACGGGGGTGGGGGTAGTGTCAGGAGAGTAGTCTGTTCCCCCTCTGTGTCTTGTTTCCCCCCTCCCTCTTGTCTGTGTGTGTGCACCAGGTCACACCTGAAAATCATCTACTCATCTGCAGGAGCATAAATGGAACAGTTTTTGACACACTCTTCACCAGATCGTTGTTTACCATGCTTGACTTGTTATCCAGTTTTTGGCTCCAGCTCCTACATCAGAACCTGCCTAATTAATCTGTTTTTGTCTTCTTTATTTGGACTTTTTATCCGTTCCGTCATCTTCCGCTTGTTCCGGGGTCGGGTCGCGGGGGCAACAGCCTCAAACGGGTAGCCCAGGCCTCTCTCTCCCCGGCTGCATCCTCCAGCTCACCTGGAAGGATCCCAAGTCGTTCCCCTGCCAGTTGTGAGACACAGTCTCTCCAGTGGGTCCGGGGTCTGCCCCTTGGTCTCCTCCCGGTGGGACGTGCCCAAAACACCTCGCCTGCGAGGCGCTCGGGGAGCATCCTGACCAGATGCCCGAACCACCCCATCTGGCTCCTCTCGACCTGGAGGAGGAGCGGCTCGACACCAAGCTCCTCCCAGATGGCAGAGCTCCTCACCCGATCTCTGAGTGAGAGCCCGGCCACCCTGCGGAGGAAGCTCATTTCGGCCGCTTGTACCCGCGATCTCATTCTTTCGGTCACCACCCACACCATAGGTGAGGGTTGGAACGTAGATCGACTTGTGAATTGAGAGCTTTGTTTTTCGGCTCAACTCTCTCTTTACCACGACGGAAAGGCATCCTAGTTATTGCTGATGCCGCACCGATCCGCCTGTTGATCTCCCGCTCCATCCTTCCCCCACTCGTGAACAAGACCCCGAGATACTTAAATTCCTCCACTTGGGGCAGGACCCTGTCCCTGACCCGCAGGGGGCATTACACCCTTTTCCGGGCGAGTACCATGGTCTTGGATTTGGAGGCGCTAATTCCCATCCCGGCCACTTCACACTCGGCACAAATCGATCCAGTGAGAGCTGGAGATCACGGTCCGATGAAGCCAACAGGACCACATCATCCGCAAAAAGCAGAGATCCGATCCTGAGGTCACCAAACTGGATCCCTCCAACGCCTCGGCTGCGCCTAGATATTCTGTCCATAAAAGTGATGAACAGAATCGGTGACAAAGGGCAGCCTTGGTGGAGTCCAACTCTCACTGGAAATGGAATCGACATACTGCCAGCTATACGGACCAAGCTCTGTCTCCGGTCGTCTAAAGATCGGACAGCCCGTACTAAGGGCTCTGAGACTCCGTACTCCCAGAGCACCCCCCGCAGGAGTCCCCTAGGGACACGATCGAATGCCTTCTCCAGATCCACAAAACACATGTAGACTGGTTGGGCAAACTCCCATGACCCCTCCAGGATCCTGAAGAGGGTATAGAGCTGGTCCGTAGTTCCACGTCCGGGACGGAAACCACACTGCTCCTCTTCAATCCGAGACTCGACAATCCGACGGACCCTCCTCTCCAGTACTCCTGAATAGACCTTCCCAGGGAGGCTGAGGAGTGTGATCCCTCGGTAGTTGGAGCACACCCTCCGATCCCCTTTCTTATAAAGAGGGACCACCACCCCAGTCTGCCAATCCAGAGGCACTGTCCCCGATATCCATGCAATGGTGCAAAGGCGTGTCAGCCACGACAGCCCAACACCATCCAGAGCCTTTAGGAGCTTCGGGCAGATCTCATCCACCCCCGGAGCCCGGCCGCCGCGGAGCTTTTTGACTACCTCGGCGACCTCGGCAGCAGTGATAGGAAGACCCATCCCGGATTCCAAAGACTGTACTTCCTCATTGGAAGACATGTTGGTGGAATTGAGGAGGTCTTCAAAGTATTCTTTCCACCGATCCAAAACGTCCCGAGTCGAGGTCAGCAGCTCCCCGTCCCCACCGTAAACGATGTCGATGGTGCACTGCTTGCCTCTCCTGAGCCGCCGGAGGACCAGAATTTCTTTGAAGCCGTTCGGAAGTCGTTTTTCATGGTCTTGCCGAACTCCTCCCAAGCCCGGGCCTTTGCCTCAACTACCACCGAAGCTGCGTTCCGCTTCACCCGCCGATACCTGTCAGCTGCCTCAGGAGTCCCACAGGCCAAAAAGGCCTGGTAAGACTCTTTCTTCAGCTTGATGGCAACCCTCACCACTGGTGTCCACCAGCGGGTTCAGGCGTTGCCGCCACGACAGGCACCGATGACCTTGCGTCCACAGCTCCGGCTTGCCGCCTCGACAATAGAGGTGCGGAACAGAGTCCACTCTGACTCAATGTCCCCCACCTCCTCCGGTACCTGTGAGAAGCTCTGGTGTGAGTTGAAACTCTCTCTGACGGAAGGATCAACCAGACGTTCCCAGCAGACCCTCACAGATCGTTTGGGCCTACCAGGTCTGACCGGCTTCCTCCCCCACCATCGAAGCCAACCCACGACCAGGTGGTGATCAGTTGACAGCTCCGCCCCTCTCTTCACCTGAGCGTCCAAGACATGCGGCTGCAAGTTCGATGAAACAACTATGAAGTCGATCATGGAACTGCGGCCTAGAGTGTCCTGGTGCCACGTGTGCATGTGGACACTCTTATGCTTGAACATGGTGTTCGCTGCCGACAATCCGTGACGAGCACAGAAGTCAAGCAGCAGAACACCACTCGGGTTTAGATCAGGGGGGCCGTTCCTCCCGATCACTCCCCTCCACGTTTCACTGTCGTTGCCCACGTGAGCATTGAAGTCCCTGAGGAGGACAATGGAGTCCCCGACGGCTGCCCTCTCTAATACTCCTCCCAAAGACTTCAAAAAGGGCGGGTAGTCTACACTGCGAGTCGGTGCATATCAACAAACGACAGTGAGGACCCGTCCCCCCACCTGAAGGCGGAGGGAGGCAACCCTTTCGTCCACCGCGGACACACAGGAGCCGAGCTGGGGAGCAACAAGTATGCCCACTCCAGCCCGGCACCTTTCACTAAGGGTGACTCCAGAATAGTACCGGGTCCAGCCTCTGTCAAGAGGCCTGGTTCCAGAGCCCAAGCTGTGCGTCGAGGAGAGTCCAACTATATCTAGCCGGAACCGCTCAACCTCGCGCACCAGCTCGGGCTCCTTCCCTGCCAGAGAAGTGACATTCCACGTCCCTAGAGCTAGCTTATGCAGCCGGGGATCCGACTGCCAGGGTCCCCGCCGTTGGCTGCCACCCATCTCCTCCTTCACCCAATCCCTATGGCCCCTCCTGCAGGTGGTGAGTTCGCTGAAAGGGCGGGCAAGGGCAACTTGGCCATGTTTGATAACTTTCACATCATTTTCAAATGAAAAACATAAATATCTAAAAAAAAATCAATGTGTTTTACACACTTTTAAAGTCGTTTTTTTTTTAAATTGAACTCTAAACCATATTTAGTCAACTTTTATGTAATTTTCAAATTAAACACATAAATAAAACATATTTAATAAAACATAAATAAAAATGATTGTCTTTAATACACTTTTATATATATGTTTTATATATATGTATATATTTATATATACATATATATGAATATATATGTATATATATACTGTATATATATATATATACATGTATATGTATATATATATAAAATTTTATATATATTTTTTTTTTATATACATGCTGCGGTGTAAGGAGTGCAGCACACAAATTTCCCCGGTGAGGGATGAATAGAGTAATTCATTTAACTTTTTTATTTATTTATGTATATATATATATATATATATATATATAATATTTTTTTAGGGTTTCTTAAAGGAACCTGAAACCATATTTAGCCAACTTTCATGGCATTTTCAAATTAAAAGACAAAATTATATAAAATCAGAGTTTTTAATGCAGTCACGTTGGGCAGGAGTAGTAGAGAGCTGCAGTGATTTTATTGATTCCTACTGTTTTTACTGATTGACTTTTACATTAATTTAGAAGCACTTTATCATTTTTAGCCTTTTTACTTGTTTTAAAATTTCTTATCTGTTTTATCCTGCATTTTGAACTGTTGTAATTGTGTGTCCTGATATGTGAGAATGGGAGCAACAGCCATGACAATTTCCCTCGGGATCAATAATGTATGTATCTATTTATCTATCTATTTTCGGCATCAGAAGAGGAAATTGGGCTTAGGAGTGCGGGCCAGGCATTCAACGCGCAGCTTCTCTGAAACAGCATCTCTTCTGCAACTAAGAGGGAGCCATGAATCAACAATCTGATTAGGATCACCTGGGGTGATTCCTGATTTCAATTACCTGTGCACCCTACTAAATATTTAAGGGGAACCATCCCTGACTTCCTTGTCAGGTCTTGTCAGGTCTTCCAGCCAGGTCACCCTGGTTGCCTGGTTGCCTGACCATGTTTTGTATTTTATTTTAGTTGGACTTTTGAAACCTTAAGTTAATCATGTTCTTCTTGTTCTACAAACTTTACTGAATTAATAAACGATGTTTGAAGTCCTGCATTTGGCTCCTCCTCGTTTCTCCATCCCTCATAACCTGACAGAAAGACCTGACCACAACTGGACCCAGCGGACTTAGAGTAGGAAACCAGTGTACCCTGAGGGAAAAGTCTGACTCCTGTGAATCCTGAAGGAAAAGTCTGACTCCTGTGAATCCTGAAGGAAAAGTCTGACTCCTGTGAATCGTGAAGGTAAAGTTTGACTCCTGTGAATCGTGAAGGTAAAGTCTGACTTCTGTGAATCCTGAAGGAAAAGTCTGACTCCTGTGAATCCTGAAGGAAAAGTCTGACTCCTGTGAATCCTGAAGGGAAAAGTCTGACTCCTGTGAATCCTGAAGGAAAAGTCTGACTCCTGTGAATCCTGAAGGAAAAAGTCTGACTCCTGTGAATCCTGAAGGAAAAAGTCTGACTCCTGTGAATCCTGAAGGAAAAAGTCTGACTCCTGTGAATCCTGAAGGAAAAAGTCTGACTCCTGTGAATCCTGAAGGAAAAAGTCTGACTCCTGTGAATCCTGAAGGAAAAAGTCTGACTCCTGTGAATCCTGAAGGAAAAAGTCTGACTCCTGTGAATCCTGAAGGAAAAAGTCTGACTCCTGTGAATCCTGAAGGAAAAGTCTGACTCCTGTGAATCATGAAGGAAAAGTCTGAGGCCCAATCCCAAACCAACTACTTGAGCACTCGGGTGCTTGAGCACTGAGCCCTCAACGACGGAATGACGTCACGTGCGTAAGTGCTCCACTGTGAGAGGCTTCAAGGGATCCGCTTGATTTCAATAGAAATGGGACACCCCTTTAAAAACCAGCACCTCAAGGAGACAAGTGAGAGAGCGCAACAACAAACAGGAGGAAATCAAAAGATTTTATTCATTTATTTTTATTTAACCAGGGGGTCGATTAGAACTAAAAAAAAAAAAAAAAATCCAACCTGAGCCGGAGCAACACGACCAATAAATGAAAACAATATAAGAAATAAAACATGATATAAAACACTTTTAAAATGAGAGTCTGTTTCTGAAATTCATGGAAATTTAATTTGATCAAAACCGTTAGAACAAAAGTTAATGTGTGTTTTATGAACTTTTTTTGTGCTTAGAGTCATCATTTTAGAAATGGGACTGAAGGAACATGTGAACCCCAGCCAGGTTGCCAAAAAGATCGGGTTAACTATCTTTAATGTGTGGTGAATGGGTTCCTGTGGTTTTAATTTATTCTTCCTTTTAAAATCAGCAGTTATGTGTCACCACACTGAATTTGATCTCTTTTCTCAGAGGATCTCATCTTAAACACATACAGGTGCCAGCCTGCTGCCCCTCACCATCATTTACACTGCAGTGGACTCCGAGGAGGATCCTGATGAGAGTACCTCAACCCCAAATGATGACCTGCCCTGTGTCCCCTCCACCAGGGGTGCCCCAGAATCCAGTAGAGGACCAGGAGAACACTCTACCCTCACTAAACCTTCTGAGAGCTTGGGAAAAGAGCGAGAAATGAAATACTTGAATTCCTCAAAGAGGATGCTTCCAGATGTGAAGCTGGAAATAGAGAGCTGGATACCCGGGAGGAGGCGGGGAGCCCGGCCCAGATGAACTGGCTTGCCAGAAAAGCTGGCAAATAAAAATTAGTTTGTTCTTTTTTTCACTACTTTTGTTATTTATAACAGTTTACTTTCCAGCCTCAAAGTCTTTATTTTAATCCGTGTGTGTATTGTTATTAAATGAACGTGATCACTAGCATGTTGAGTGTGTGTGAAGATGTTTACTAATCACACTCCATTGTTTTAATTTATTTAATCATCAGATCAATGTTTCAAGCACAATCCATGCAGTCACAAACAGATCACAAATAGAACAAGTAGATTCATTCTTTATTAGTGAGTAAATGTTGTTAGAGGGTGATGGTGAATATAGGGGTGAAGATGGGGGATCATGCGTTGTCTGGTCTCTATCCTTCGACCAATTCAGTATAAGATCAAGTTAAAATAAAATCAGTTTAATGTCTTCTTCAGACATGATGAAATAATTAAACAGGCTCCTGCAAAATAAAAATCATAATGATGCATAGTTCTGGTCCTGTGATGGTGCTGAGAGACAGAGCCTGTCTCTGATGTAGGACCCCCAGGCTCCCTGGACATCTTCTGGAGGGACAGGGACATCAGGGTCATGTGGCTGTTGCTCCAGCTCCTCAATGATATCCCCCTCTGGTTAATTATCAAAAAGAAGAGGAAATGAGAAAATTAAGAGAAAATAAATTACTATTAAGAATTAAATAGAAGAGAGAAGTGTGTGTGTGTGTGTGTGTGTGTACAGTAGACACTACATGACATGCTTACATACTGTATATAAATATGCAGAAACACTTTTCTATTTATTGAATAAATTCAAATGAACAGAAAACTTGAAAATGATAATTTACCACCAAATAATTCTCACGAGATGACCCTCCTAATGTTGTTACATATTCCTAATGTTGATGACGGTTAAAACATCGTGGTGTGTATAAATACAGTAACAGGATCTTCTGAATAGTGATTATAATAACAATCTTATCTTAAATGTTGGATTTTTTTTATAACATATTCAGTTCATCTCACACAGTACTGAGATTTTAATGTGAATAAAATATGATGAGCGATAAGTTTATAAACAAATAAAACCGAACAAAAAGGGAAACTCAGACATTCATCTTATAATTACCTCTCATCCACGCCATTCCACGAAGAGATGATGAAGAGGAAGCTCACGTAAACGGAGAAAAATGTACGGTGAAAAATATAAACAACGGACACATGTTTACATGCACTTTGAAAATTGAAAGGAGTTTCCTCCTCTAACGTCAGGCCACGCCCTGTTTCACGTCATACCGCTATGATTTATGGGTAATTCTTTGGTGAAAGTGGACTTTGATGCCCACTTACTGAAAGAGCTCATAAAGGGTCCAAAGATGGCCGCCGAGTGCCCTCGATTCTCAAGCACTTTCAAATGGGTCAACACTACACCCTTAACTGCTCACAGGAACGCGCACGTAAAGGAGTCAAGGACACATAAAGTGCTCAAGTGGTCGATTTGGGATTGGGCCTGACTCCTGTGAATCCTAAAGGTAAAAGTCTGACTCCTGTGAATCCTGAAAGAAAAAGTCTGACTCCTGTGAATCCTGAAAGAAAAAGTCTGACTCCTGTGAATCCTGAAGGAAAAAGTCTGACTCCTGTGAATCCTGAAGGAAAAGTCTGACTCCTGTGAATCCTGAAGGAAAAAGTCTGACTCCTGTGAATCCTAAAGGGAAAAGTCTGACTCCTGTGAATCCTGAAGGGAAAAGTCTGACTCCTGTGAATCCTGAAGGAAAAGTCTGACTCCTGTGAATCCTGAAGGAAAAAGTCAGACTCCTGTGAATCCTGAAGGAAAAAGTCAGACTCCTGTGAATCCTGAAGGAAAAAGTCTGACTCCTGTGAATCCTGAAGGAAAAGTCTGACTCCTGTGAATCCTGAAGGAAAAAGTCAGACTCCTGTGAATCCTGAAGGAAAAGTCCGACTCCTGTGAATCCTGAAGGAAAAGTCTGACTCCTGTGAATCCTGAAGGAAAAAGTCTGACTCCTGTGAATCCTGAAGGAAAAGTCTGACTCCTGTGAATCCTGAAGGAAAAAGTCAGACTCCTGTGAATCCTGAAGGAAAAAGTCTGACTCCTGTGAATCCTGAAGGAAAAAGTCTGACTCCTGTGAATCCTGAAGGAAAAGTCTGACTCCTGTGAATCCTGAAGGAAAAAGTCCGACTCCTGTGAATCCTGAAGGAAAAGTCCGACTCCTGTGAATCCTGAAGGAAAAGTCTGACTCCTGTGAATCCTGAAGGAAAAAGTCTGACTCCTGTGAATCCTGAAGGAAAAGTCTGACTCCTGTGACTCTTGAAGGAAAAAGTCTGACTCCTGTGACTCTTGAAGGAAAAAGTCTGACTCCTGTGAATCCTGAAGGAAAAAGTCTGACTCCTGTGAATCCTGAAGGAAAAAGTCTGACTCCTGTGAATCCTGAAGGAAAAAGTCTGACTCCTGTGAATCCTGAAGGAAAAGTCTGACTCCTGTGAATCCTGAAGGAAAAGTCTGACTCCTGTGAATCCTGAAGGAAAAAGTCTGACTCCTGTGAATCTTGAAGGAAAAAGTCTGACTCCTGTGAATCCTGAAGGAAAAAGTCTGACTCCTGTGAATCCTGAAGGAAAAAGTCTGACTCCTGTGAATCCTGAAGGAAAAAGTCTGACTCCTGTGAATCCTGAAGGAAAAGTCTGACTCCAAGTCAAGCCACGCCAAGTCCGACTCCAAGTCAAGCCACGCCAAGCGATCTTTGACCACCCGGAGGTAGTCATTGAGGAGGGGGTACTGTCATGATCCCCCTCTTCCGCAGCTAAGAGGGAGCCATGAATCAACAATCTGATTGGGATCACCTGGGGTGATTCCTGATTTCAATCACCTGTGCACCCTACTAACTATTTAAGGGGAACCATCCCTGACTTCCTTGTCAGGTCTTACTACTCTCACTTCCAGCCAGGTCACCCTGGTTGGCTGACCATGTTTTGTATTTTGATTTTAGTTGGACTTTTGAAACCTTCAGTTAATCATGTTCTTCTTGTTTTACAGACTTTCCTGAATTAAGTTAATAAAATATGTTTGATGTCCTGCATTTGGGTCCTTCTCTTTCCACCATCCCTCATAACCTGACAATAGTAGGAGATTTTAATATTCATGTTGATGACTCTAGCAACTGTTTAGAAATTGCTTTCACTGCTTTACTAGATCATGTTGGTTTCACTCCAAATGCAAATGAACCTACTCACTGTTACAAACACACCTTGGACCTAGTTTTAACCTATGGTGTAGAGATTAGTCAGCTCAGCGACTTTCCTCATAACCCTGTACTTTCAGACCATTTTCTAATTACGTTTCAGTTTTTATTAAAAAATGTGTCCGCCCCAATGAAAAAAACACAACTTACAAGAACGTTATCTGAATGATCTGTGTCTGAGTTTAAATGTCAAATTCAGCCAATACTTAGTACCATATTAAATTAATTTACTGAGAATACCTCTTGCAGCTCTAGGCCAAGCATTAATGACCAGTATGTCTATATTCAATTCAATTTAATTCAATTTTATTTTTTAGCCCAAAATCACAGAATTGCCATCTCAATGGGCTCCACAAGAAAAAGAGGAATGTATAAACAGAAATACACAGCAAGAAAAATAACTAACAAATGCTAACTAAACAAGACTAGCACATCTCTGCCCTTTGACTCTCCTTCTCAGTGAGGAAAAACCCCTAAAAAACCATCAGTGGGGAAAAAATAAGAAACCTCATGGAGATCCACATGAAAGAGAGATCCCTCCCCCGGGACGAGCAACCAATGTGTCACAGATTATTGTTTAAATATTAGCTTAATCTAATCTACAGCTAAATATCTAAAGAAGTCAATAGATGTTCTTCATCCTGATGGAAACACGGGGACTCCTCAGCCCGGAGATGTCCAGTACGGGGATGAGTAGATGATCTTCAGCCTGATGGAAACACGGGGACTCCTCAGCCCGGAGATGTCCAGTACGGGGATGAGTAGATGATCTTCAGCCTGATGGAAACACGGGGACTCCTCAACCCGGAGATGTCCAGTACGGGGATGAGTGGATGTTCTTCATCCTGATGGAAACACTGGGGACTCCTCAGCCCGGAGATGTCCAGTACGGGGATGAGTAGATGTTCTTCATCCTGATGGAAACACGGGAGACTCCTCAGCCCGGAGATATGTCATCACCAGTATCATAACTGGTGATTTCAACCACATCAACATGAACAGATCACTTGTTGACTTCACCCAGTACGTGGACTGCCCCACGAGGGAGAATAAAACTTTGGACCTCCTGTATGCAAACATACAAAATGCATACAGAGCCACAGGCCTTCCTCCCCTTGGCAGGTCTGATCACAACCTGGTCCATCTAAAGCCGTGTTATGTCCCAATCTCCCTGCAAAAACCCGTGTCCAAAAAGAGTGTCAGGAAGTGGACTCCGGAAAAAGAGAGGGCCCTGCAGGACTGTCTCAGATCCACGGACTGGGATGCACTCTGCACACCTCACGGGGAAGACATTGATGGCATGACAGACTGCATTACAGAATACATTAAGTTCTGTGTGGAGTCTGTCTGTCCCACCCGGATTGTTCGATGCTTCCCCAACAACAAACCCTGGATCACCTGTGACCTAAAGACTCTCCTTAACCGGAAGAAAGCAGCCTTCAGGTCTGGAGACCGGGAGGAGCTGAAGATGGTGCAGCATCAACTCCGTGACCAGCTGAGGAAGGGAAAAGAAGCATACAGGAGGAAGCTGGAATCCAAACTACAGCAGGACAACATGAGGGAGGTGTGGTTCGGAATGAAAAAGATCACTGGATATGGGGGAAGAAGCAGACCGACTAGTGATGGCAAAGATAGAGCTAATGACTTTAATACCTTCTTCAATAGGTTTAGCTCTACAAATGCCTCTACCTCTTCTTCCCTACCTTCACCACATCTGCTACCAGCGTCTGCTCCTTCTCAGCTATTCAATGGACTAGTGCCTGAACCCCCCCACCCAAATGTTTGACTGTGACCACCTTTCAGGTGAAGAAACAGCTGGAGAAGCTAAACCAGCACAAAGCAGCCGGCCCGGATGGCATCAGCCCCCGTACCCTGAAAACCTGTGCGCTCCAGCTGTGTGGGGTTCTCCAGCACCTTTTCAACCTGAGCCTCAGGCTAGAGAGGGTTCCGCTTCTCTGGAAGACATCCTGCCTGGTCCCTGTACCCAAGAAACCATCTTCATCTCACCTCAAGGATTTCCGTCCAGTTGCCCTCACATCTCATGTGATGAAAGTGCTGGAGAGGCTGGTGTTAGCTCACATGAGACCGCTGGTGAATTCCTCTCTGGACCCCCTGCAGTTTGCCTACCGGCCACGCCTGGGTGTTGACGACGCTGTTATCCATCTGCTGCAGCGAGCTCATTCACATCTGGATGGTGGTGGGGCATGGTGAGAATCACCTTCTTTGATTTCTCTAGTGCCTTTAACACCATCCAGCCCTCATTACTGGGTGATAAGCTGCGGCTGATGGGTGCTGGTGCGTCCGCCGTCTCCTGGATCACTGATTACCTGACAGACAGCCCACAGTTCGTCCGGTTGGGCAAAGTCCGGTCTGATGTGGTTTTAAGTGGTGTGGGAGCCCCACAGGGCACGGTGCTCTCTCCATTCCTCTTCACATTGTACACCTCAGACTTCCAGCACAACTCCGATTCATGCCACCTACAGAAATTCTCTGATGACTCTACAGTTGTAGGGTGTATAAGTGGTGGACAGGAGGAGGAGTACAGGAGGGTGGTGGATGGATTTGTGGTGTGGGCGGGAGAGAATCACTTGCTCCTCAATGTAGACAAGACCAGGGAGATGGTGATTGACTTCCGGAAGAGGAGGACTGATTTGCAACCGCTCTGCATTCTGGGTAGGTATGTGGAGGTGGTGGAGGAGTACAAATACCTGGGAGTGACCATCGACAGTAGACTGAGCTGGAGGAGCAACAGTACTGCTGTGTACAAGAAGACCTGCAGCCGACTTTACTTTCTAAGGAAGCTGAGGTCCTTCAATGTGTGCGGCAAGATCCTGGAGACCTTCTATCAGTCTGTGGTGGATCAGCACCTTGTTCTTCTCTGTCATCTGCTGGGGGAGCAGCATCATAGCCAGTGACACCAACAGACTGAATAAACTAATCAGACTGGCTGGCTCTGTCATTGGCAGCAAACAGGACTCACTTGAGGCAGTGGTAGAGAGGAGGTCACTGAGCAAACTTTTATCCATCATGGAAAACCATGACCATCCTCTCTACCCATTCCTGGACGAACAGCGGAGCTCCTTCTCCAAGAGGCTCAGACAGCTCCGCTCGAGAACATCTCATTACCGGAGGTCTTTCTTCCCTTATGTTATCGGGCTCTACAACGACTCATTTAGCAGACAGGAAGTTGTTGCTGTGACACACAAATTTCCCCTGTGTGGGATCAATAAAGTATATTCTGATTCTGATTCTGATATCCAGTACGGGGATGAGTAGATGTTCTTCATCCTGATGGAAACACGGGAGACTCCTCAGCACGGAGATGTCCAGTACGGGGATGAGTAGATGTTCTTCATCCTGATGGAAACACGGGAGACTCCTCAGCCCGGAGATGTCCAGGACGGGGATGAGTAGATGTTCTTCATCCTGATGGAAACACGGGAGACTCCTCAGCCCGGAGATGTCCAGGACGTGGATGAGTAGATGTTCTTCATCCTGATGGAAACACGGGAGACTCCTCAGCCCGGAGATGTCCAGGACGGGGATGAGTAGATGTTCTTCATCCTGATGGAAACACGGGGAACTCCTCAGCCCGGAGATGTCCAGGACGGGGATGAGTAGATGTTCTTCATCCTGATGGAAACACGGGGGACTCCTCAGCCCGGAGATGTCCAGGACGGAGATGAGTAGATGTTCTTCATCCTGATGGAAACACGGGGGACTATAAAAAATCTTTGCGTAAAGCTGGAAACCAGTACTATTCAACTTTAACAGCTGAGAATGAAAATAATCCTGGATTTCTTTTTAGCACTATAGCCAGGCTGACCAGCAGTCACAACACAATAGAGCCTTCTATCCCAGTTACTCTAAGCTGTGAGGATTTTCTTACATTTTTTAATGATAAAATCTCAAATATGAGGCATAAACTGAATGAACTTATTCCTACAATTAGTCGAATTGCGAAATGAAACTGCAGAAATGAAAGCTTCTCTAAAAACGTCTGTAACATTAGATTGTTTCACTGCTATAGACCAAACTGAGCTAACAGATGTTATTACATGCTCCAAAACATCAACCTGTCTTTTAGATCCAATTCCAACTAAGCTTTTCAAAGAAATGTTACCTGTAATTAACAAACCTATTTTAACTATAATAAATTCCTCCCTACAAACAGGTGTTGATCTGAAATAGATCAATTTAGATCCCAGCATTCTGGCCAACTATAGACCAATATCAAATTTACCTTTTATGTCTAAAATTCTAGAAAGAGATGTAGTCAAGCAGCTGAACCGCCACCTGCAGGACAATAGTCTTTTTGAAGAATTTCAATCAGGGTTTAGATCACACCACAGCACAGAAACTGCGCTAGTTAGAGTGACAAACGACCTTTTATTAGCCAAAGAAAAGGGACTAATTTCAATCTTAGTTCTCTTAGACCTTAGTGCAGCCTTTGACACGATCGACCACAGCATTTTACTTCAAAGATTAGAATATGACTTAGGGATCAGAGGAGCAGCTCTTCAATGGTTTAAATCTTATTTATCTGATAGATACCAGTTTGTTCATGTAAATGATCAGTCATCTACTTCTACCAAAGTTAGTTTTGGTGTCCCTCAGGGCTCAGTTCTTGGACCTATTTTGTTCATGCTCTACATGCTGCCTCTGGGAAACATAATCAGAAAACACAGTATTAATTGTCACTGTTACGCAGATGATACACAACTGTACTTATCAGTCAAACCTGACCAGAGTGACCATATAGAAAAACTTAACACCTGTATCAGGGACATAAAGACTTGGATGACAATCAATTATCTCCTTTTAAACTCAGATAAGACTGAAGTTATTATAGTAGGTCCTAAAAATCTGAGAGATGTTTTTACTGACCAAGCAGTCTTCTTTGACGAAGTAACTGTGGCCTCTGGCCTCACCGTTAGAAACCTAGGAGTTTTATTTG
The DNA here is from genome assembly GCA_902685375.1 of Neostethus bicornis. Taxonomy (NCBI): domain Eukaryota; kingdom Metazoa; phylum Chordata; class Actinopteri; order Atheriniformes; family Phallostethidae; genus Neostethus; species Neostethus bicornis. The sequence continues at coordinate 190,282 of LR738553.1, read as the reverse complement.
ATCCAGATTTATCATTTAAAGCTCACATAGCACAGACTTGTAAAACTGCATTTTTTCACCTTCGCAACATTTCTAGAATCCGAAATGTCTTATGTAAAAGTGATGCTGAAAAACTCATCCATGCATTTGTTACATCGAGATTGGATTAATGCTGTTCTTCTCAAATAGTGGGTGCAATGCCAGGGAGGGTCTGGCGGAAGCCAGGGGGTTGCGTGTGACCCTGTGGTACACGTTGTTTTTATTTTTATTTTTTGCCGTTCTAGAATAAAGTGTAATGCACAACCACTACAGAAGTTGGCGCTCTCATTGTCAGTGTGCACAGGGAGTATTAACTCTATGGTGTAAAGCAGGGGTGTCCAAACTTTTTTACTCGCGGGCCACATTGAGTTCTAACGTTTGACATGCGGGCCGGATCCGAAGGGGAAAGGGGGGGGCGTGAGGTCATAGACAAAAAGCCCTTTAGAAAATCCTGGAGTCGCCCCTGAGAACAGGATCAGATGGATGGATGGCATGCTTTGGTAACCACTAGTTTAGACTGGTTAAATGGCGTGCTAGATTCTTTTTTTTCTCCTTTTATTAATTGTCGCCATTTTAGAAAATTGGGGGGCTCACATACTAATTTTTCCGTTTCGTTCCGTCATCTTCCGCTTGTTCCGGGGTCGGGTTGAGGGGGCAACAGCCTCAAACGGGCAGCCTCTCTCACCTCGGCTGCATCCTCCAGCTCACCCAGAAAGATCCCAAGTCGTTCCCCTGCCAGCTGTGAGACATAGTCTCTCCAGCAGGTCCGGGGTCTGCCCTTTGGTCTCCTCCCGGTGGGATGTGCCCGAAACATCTCGCCTGCGAGGCGCTCGGGGGCGCCCTGACAAGATGCCCGAACCACCCCATCTGGCTCCTCTCGACCTGGAGGAGGAGCAGCTCGACACCGAGCTCCTCCCGGATGGCAGAGCTCCTCACCCGATCTCTGAGTGAGAGCCCAGCCACCCTGCGGAGGAAGCTCATTTCGGCCGCTTGTACCTGCGATCTCATTCTTTCGGTCACCAGCTGTAGGTGAGGGTAGGAATGTAGATCGATTTGTAAATCGAGAGCTTAAAGATTTTGTAGAACTCAATGGGAAAACCATCTGGACCTCCGATTGCCTGTTTTATTTCACTATTAATTTGTGTTTTGTCTTCTGAAGATAGTTCAGGGAGAGAAATACTTTAAAAAAATGTGTTGAGGTTGGTTTCTCTATAGGCTCTGGAGTGTAGAGATTGGAATAGTACTCTCTGAACAGGTCATTTATGGTCTCTGGATCGACTGTCTTCTCTCCTGTGGTTTTACAAATTTCAGGAATGGCATTAGCAGCTTCCTCTTTTTCTTGTTTTTTTTCCTACTGACTCGACAATGTGAAGCCCATTGAGACAGAAATTCTGTGATTTTGGGCAATACAAATAAGATTGAATGTAATCAGACAGGAGTCACTGATGAATAATGTCACACTTCTAAAATAACATCAAATACATTCATCTTTAATTATAAATCTTTTTATACATCAAATTTAAAATGATATCCCAAATTTAGATTAATTTTAGTTTTTATTTCTTCACGTTACAACGTTATTGTTTTGTATCACGGACCTTTCATTTTAAGAGGATGTGTTTTATTAATGTTAAAGACTGGTGACCCTTTTAGGGTGTACCCCACCTTCAGCCCCTTTTCAGAACCCTCAATGAATGGAAGAATAGATGGAATGATGGATCGATTCATTTGATCAAAAACAGATAGATTTTGAGTGTTTGGGTTCCTGAAGACTTCCTTCACAACTTCTTGGAACAGAGGAACTGACGTTGCTTCCAGCAGGGTGCGTCACACCAGACCGTTTCTGTTTGAAATAAAATGTAGAGGTAAATTGTTTTTATCAAAAAAAAAAGTCTTCTCAAGGAGACAAATAATATAGCTCCGCCTGCCCGATATCCCAAACTGTACTACTGATGAATAGTTGAGGTCTATTTGATATCCAGGATGAAACAGTCATTTGTGTAGCGCTTTGTTAATTTTCTGCTATCATATTTTCAAAGGTGATCATGTGATTTTATTACATGAATTTCCACAAAAACGTCAGCAGGCAGAGTCAGAGGATTTTAAAGCAGAGTTCAAAGGAATGTTTACTGACGTAATCATCTAATATTTTTCAGCTTGGTTGTCGACAGATTTAATGAAGCATTATTTATTCATTGATAATAAATATAAAATAGAGGGCTTTGGGTTTTTCTTTGATAATTAAAATCCTTTGAGCATGCTGGCATTGATAGAGAGGGTGTCAGGGGTACTTGATGGTTGGTTATTTGCTTTTTTTTTTTAAACACATGGACTGTTTTTTAAATATGTTTTAGTCATTTTTTTTGCACTAAACGATGTAATTTTATGATCAATAAATAAAAATTTAAAAATGGAGCTTATTTAGCAAACTTGTTTAAATTGAAAAAAAATGTTTTCAAGTTTGTATTTGTTTGCATCAAAATGCATAAAAGTTTTGTACATCTATAAGGATTTATTATTTTACCTCCTTTTAGAGGAACTAGTATAACACAATGTTCCTCTCCGTTTAAATTGTTGGGTTGTCCTGGTTCCCAATTTGCATAATCCCACTTTGATCCATCATTCCACGCCCATACTGTCACCTGACAATAAAGCATGTAGTTATAAAAAAGAAGTGATAAATCCTCCCGTTGAGGTTTAAACAATATTAACTGTGTTTCGTTGATGTTTCAGATCCTGTAAATAACTTACTTTTCCAATGTCATAACCTCCGATCCAGGTACAAGGAATTTTGCCGTTGTTCCTAGACTTGATCAGGTTTTTAACGAACAGGGTCTCTTGGGTGGAATGGATGGAGGCCAGATGCCCTCCTATTAAAAAGCAGTACGTCTGGCAAAATAAAAAGTTAGTAAGAAAGATGTAAACCACCACGCTGACAGGTTTACACATGAATAAACGGTAGATTTGAATATTTATATCTTTCGTATTCCGGATGATGCTCTTAGTTGATGAGGTGGTAGATTGGATATTTATCCTAATTATTGATTGAATTTCAGCTGAATGGCAGCAGTGATTTTGAGGCAGATTGGAAAGCGTGTTCAGCGACCTTTGAAGAGCTATCTAAACAGCTCGATGAGAGGATTTGTTCCGTCATCACTTAGACTGAAGCGGCGGTAAGCTGCAAACAGGATGTTGTCTTAATCACGTCAAAATATATTGATCCCAATAATTTAACCACATTCACATTAACTGGAGGACATATCGAACGAATGTCCTCAATGTACGGCACACAAATCCTTGCCAGGAGTGTTTTTCCTTGGAACATGAGAAGCCGGTTCGTACCCCGCTGACCCACCTCGGTGTCCCTGGAGCAGACCTATAACCCTGTAGCTGCTCCCACCATTAGTGTGGTCGTGGCTGCCTGCTGCAGTGCAATGCAGCAAGTCATTTCCACAGTGAAGGACCAATAATGGTGTTCTACTTCTACCTACCTGCTGCAGCTGTGAAACATGCGTTTCCAGAATAATATCATGTTACCTTTTGTTGATCTGTCTCAGAGCCATAGAGTCTTGAATTTAACGGCTGCTTTTTTTGGTGTGATTTATTCAGACTAACCAGACAGTCGTTCGGGATCTAGATTTCCTAATATTTCCCATTCAAGCGACACACACCGGGATGCATCGTTTCCTGGAATGTAATATTTTTAGCCTCGTTGTTCGTTTTATCACTAGAGGGAGAATTCTAAAATCCACTTAAATTCTTAGTGTCTTTGTCTTTAGTCGTAATGTACATAAAGACAGACAGACAAACAGACAGACAGGCAGGCAGACAGACGAACGGACGGACAGACAGACAGACAGACAGACGAACGGACAGACAGACGGACGGACGGACAGACAGACACACAGACAGACAGACAAACAGACAGACGAACGGGCAGACAGACAGACAGAAAGACAGACAGACAGACAGACAGACGGACAGACAGACGAACGGGCAGACAGACAGACAGACAGACAGACGAACGGGCAGACAGACGAACGGACAGACAGACGAACGGGCAGACAGACAGACAGACAGACAGAAAGACAGACAGACAGACAGACAGACGAACGGGCAGACAGACGGACGGACAGACAGACACACAAAGAGACAGACAGACAGACGAACGGGCAGACAGACGGACGGACAGACAGACGAACGGGCAGACAGACGGACGGACAGACGAACGGGCAGACAGACGGACGGACAGACAGACACACAAAGAGACAGACAGACAGACGAACGGGCAGACAGACGAACGGACAGACAGACAGACAGAAAGACAGACAGGCAGGCAGACAGACAGAAAGACAGACAGACATACAGACAGGCACACACACACAGAGAGACAGACGGACATGAACCTCTGCATCCGAGTGTTGCTTCCATTCGTTGATGTAAATGTAACAGCGATAATTAAACCAAGTCCAGCCAGAAGGACATTCACCAGGACAGTAATCTGAAACAAAAGAGAACCACATTTTATCCTGAAGTCTTCTTTTTATTTTCATTCATTTCAAGTAAACGGAATTTATTTTATATTTGAAATGACGTAATCTACTTAAACCGGAGTGTGTAAAGAGTCAGTGACACACACCAGTATCATGTCCATTGTTCAGCACAACTCCCTGTGAATACAGAAGCCCAGAGTTTAGCTTTCACATCCTTACCCTGTAGTTCCTGTTTGTCACTTATTGTTTATTATTGTGTTGATTAATTATAAATAAAAAACATGAATTCATTTAAATCAGACTTTAAACAAGTAAAAGCAGCAGAGAAAGAACAACATGAGACACACCCACCCAGCAGAGAAAGAACAACATGAGACACACCCACCCAGCAGAGAAAGAACAACATGAGACACACCCACCCAGCAGAGAAAGAACAACATGAGACACACCCACCCAGCAGAGAAAGAACAACATGAGACACACCCACCCAGCAGAGAAAGAACAACATGAGACACACCCACCCAGCAGAGAAAGAACAACATGAGACACACCCACCCAGCAGAGAAAGAACAACATGAGACACACCCACCCAGCAGAGAAAGAACAACATGAGACACACCCACCCAGCAGAGAAAGAACAACATGAGACACACCCAACCAGCAGAAAAATAACAACATGAGACACACCCACCCAGCAGAGAAAGAACAACATGAGACACACCCACCCAGCAGAGAAAGAACAACATGAGACACACCCACCCAGCAGAGAGAGAACAACATGAGACATACCCACCCAGCAGAGAAAGAACAACATGAGACACACCCACCCAGCAGAGAAAGAACAACATGAGACACACCCACCCAGCAGAAAAATAACAACATGAGACACACCCACCCAGCAGAGAAAGAACAACATGAGACACACCCACCCAGCAGAGAAAGAACAACATGAGACACACCCACCCAGCAGAGAAAGAACAACATGAGACACACACACCCAGCAGACACACACCTACCCAGCAGAGAAAGAACAACATGAGACACACCCACCCAGCAGAGAAAGAACAACATGAGACACACCCACCCAGCAGAGAAAGAACAACATGAGACACACCCACCCAGGAAAGAAAGAACAACATGAGACACACCCACCCAGCAGAGAAAGAACAACATGAGACACACCCACCCAGCAAAGAAAGAAAACATGAGACACACCCACCCAGCAGAGAAAGAACAACATGAGACACACCCACCCAGCAGAGAAAGAACAACATGAGACACACCCACCCAGCAGAGAAAGAACAACATGAGACACACCCACCCAGCAGAGAAAGAACAACATGAGACACACCCACCCAGCAGACAAAGAACAACATGAGACACACCCACCCAGCAGAGAAAGAACAACATGAGACACACCCACCCAGCAGAGAAAGAACAACATGAGACACACCCACCCAGCAGAGAAAGAACAACATGAGACACACCCACCCAGCAGAGAAAGAACAACATGAGACACACCCACCCAGCAGAGAAAGAACAACACGAGACACACCCACCCAGCAGAGAAAGAACAACACGAAACACACCCACCCAGCAGAGAAAGAACAACACGAGACACACCCACCCAGCAGACAAAGAACAACATGAGACACACCCACCCAGCAGAGAAAGAACAACATGAGACACACCCACCCAGCAGAGAAAGAACAACATGAGACACACCCACCCAGCAGAGAAAGAACAACATGAGACACACCCACCCAGCAGAGAAAGAACAACATGAGACACAAGAAAGAACAACACAAAACATTCTACAACTTGCATTTGCGTTTACACAAAACCCAAAATACAAGATATCATCAACACCAAACGGCACGGTTCACACGGTGTACAATATGTACACTCGAAAAACAAACAAAACACATAAGACATTCAATGAACAATATTTCTATCACATACATTTTACCATTAACACCATTTACATGACACACATCAATAGAAAAAAGACCCCTTTTCCCCACCCTCACACAAACAGAGAGATCACGGCACACACCCACCCAGCAGAGGAGGAACAACACGGGACGTCTATCTGCCATCTGTGGAGAAAAAAACAAACAAACGCATTTAAAATTAATTTTAGATCCAACTTGATGTAAAAAAAACACAGTGAACCCGGGTTCAGCGAATGAATCCTTTCTGATTGATGAACCTTCAGGTTGCTGCTTAGCACCAGTGTCACAGAGAAAAATAAATTATTTTTTTCAAAAACTCAGCAGTTTTTATCACAAAAAAACTCATAGAATGTGAAAAATATTTATTTTTAAATTTGTTCCGTTCCGTCATCTTCCGCTTGTTCCGGGGTCGGGTCGCGGGGGCAACAGCCTCAAACGGGCAGCCCAGGCCTCTCTCTCCCCGGCTGCATCCTCCAGCTCACCTGGAAGGATCCTGAGTCGTTCCCCTGCCAGCTGTGAGACATAGTCTTGACACACCCACCCAGCAGAGAAAGAACAACATGAGACACACCCACCCAGCAGAGAAGGAAGAGAAGGAACATCATACACGTCTATCAGTCTATGATGGGACGCTGCTTCCATGATACACTGATAGATCTTATCAGCGTGATCGTTTTTTTTAACAGACCTTTATTTGCCTGTAAAAAACATTCTACAACTTGCATTTGCATTTACATAAAACCCAAAATACACGATATTATCAACACCAAACGGCACGGTTCACACGGTGTACACTATACTATGTACACCCAAAAAAAACCACATAATACATTCAATGAACAATATTTACATCGTATACATTTCAACACCATTTACATGACACACATCAAAAGAGAAAAGACCCCTTTTCCCCACCCACCCCCACACAAAACACCCACTCTCACACAAACAGAGACCCAAGTGCAAGATCCCCCTCTTTCACAGTGGCTAAAACCCCTTCATACCCCCACAGCTCCTCAAAACCCTCCAAGTCCCCGTTTATCTGAAACACCCCAAACTCCAACCTGAGCCGTGCCTCCACCATCTTCCTAAAACCCTCCTTCACACACAAAACCGTCCCAGTCTGTACCATCCTCCTCCTGCTCACATAGATGGCCATTTTAGCTTGAGCCAGGAGAAAGTTCAGGACGCGCCCCCTCCTCCTGCTGCGTCGAGAGTACCTGACCCCTCCCACAAACACCTGTGCACTAAAAACCGCCCCCAGAGCCCTGAACACCTCCCTCAACAGATCAAACAGCTGGTTCAGCCGACCGCATCCCCAAAAACAATGAAAAACAGTCTCCCTCTCCCCATAAAACGGACACCCCTCACCCACGGAACTATTTACACGATGTATAAACGAATTCACAGCCACGGCTCCGTGCAGCAGCCTCCACTGCAGGTCTCCCTGTCTCTTACTGAGGGGGGCTTGTACAGGAAGGACCAGGCCGGGCCCTGGTCAGGACCCAAGCCCAGATGATCCCTCCACACGGTGTCTGCGTGGCCGTTTAATTTCTGGTGGTTCAGAGCCTGGACCATTAGTCTGTAGAGAGTCTTTCCGGAGGCCGAGTCCAAAGAGACAGGAGCAGGAGTGGTCAGCAAGGGACCAGAGGAGTCTTGGAGGTCAGGACCGAGGACAACGGCGGAGAAGGGGTCGGGGAGTAGAGAATCTGAGCCATAGTCCCGTAACAGACCCCACTCCTGCTGAGAGAGACACTCCTTCCAGAGGGTGAGTAGCCTCTCTAGAGTCCGAGCCGACCTTATGCCTAGACGAGCGACCAGAGCGTCCGTACGGGTGAGGGTACAGTCGGTCCAGTCCAATAGTTTACCGACGGTCGTGAGTCCCCCGCCGATACAGCGGTCCCGTAGAGCAGGGCCCGCCCACTCAGGGTAGATCAGGGGTTCCTTCATCAGCCAATGCAGAGACGTATTTGCATGTCTCCCCTTCCTGAGCTTCCTCCAAACCAACAGGAGGCTCCGATAGAACTCAGGGAGAGAGTCCGAGCGACAGTCTGTGAGGAAGAGAGAGAGGCCCCACCCACTCACCCTCCCCAGTATGGCCACCGCTAACGGTCTCCAGAGCAGATCTGTAAAACCTGATATCAGTCGTTGGATGAATTGTAGCCGAAACGCAGCACCGCGACTGGCCAGGTGAACAAGTCCCTGCCCACCCTGCTCCTTCGGGAGGAACAACACCGACTGAGAGACCCAGTGGAGCTTGTCCCAGAAAAAATCCACAATCAGCATCTGGACAGTAGAAAGAAGCGAAGGAGGCGGGTCCACGCACATCAACTTGTGCCACAGCAGGGAGGAGATCAAGTTGTCAATGACCAGTACCCTCCCCCGATACGACATCTTAGGCAGAATCCACTTCCACTTCAACAACCGGCTCTGCACCTTCTCTACTGTCTGACCCCAGGTCTTCTGGAGACTGTCCTCACCGAGAAAAACCCCCAAATACTTAAAACCCCCAGAACCCCACTTGAGTCTCCCTGGCAGTCGGACACCATCCAGCCCATTCCCAAAAAAACTGGCCTCGCTCTTTGCCCAGTTCACCTTGGCACCCAACACCTGTCCAAACAGAGACACAGTCTCAGCCAACACGTCCACGTCACCCTGACCGGTCACAAGAATGACCACATCGTCAGCGCAGGCAGACACCTTGAACGAGGAAGGACATGCGGGCTGGCTGACCCCCCGCAATCCAGACCGGAGCCGCTGTAAAAAAGGTTCAATGGCCAGAGAGTACAACATCCCTGACAAGGAGCAGCCCCGTCTGATGCCCCGCCCCACGGAGAACGGTGTACCCAAACCCCCATTGACCTTCAGAACACTCGCAATGTCATCGTACAAAGTCTGGACATGACCCACGAACACAGGGTCAAACCCAAACGCTACCAAGGCACGCCACAGGTGCCTTGGCAGCACCTCCAAGATCCACCAAGATCAGACCGAGGTCGACGCCCGACGAGCTGGAGACATCCAAAACGTCGCGGACCAGCATGATGTTATCACTTATCAGCCTGCCTGGCACACAGTAGGTCTGATCTGTATGAACCACAGAGGCCATGACGTGACGAAGACAGGAGGCCAGAACTTTGAATAAGATCTTATAATCCGTGCAGAGCAGCGAGATGGGCCTCCAGTTCTGAAGCAGTTGTAAATCACTCGTCTTAGGTAATAAGGCCAGCACCGCTCTGCGGCAACTCAAAGGCAGGCGACCACCTTGCAGGCCCTCCGTGATCATCTCCAGGGGATCTTCACTCAGTATATCCCAGAAGGTCTTAGAAAACTCCACCGGGAGTCCATCGATGCCGGGAGCCCTGCCGGTTTTCATTCCCCCTAGGGCCGCAGTCAGTTCCGACAGAGTAACGGGGCCAGACAGACAGCGGTTCTGCTCCCTGTTGACCTGAGGCAGTCCCTCTAGGAAACCCCTCCACACAGTGCTGTCTTGGTCTCGTCCCAGACCAGACGTAAACAGACGTTCGTAGAAACTCGAGGCGTACGACCTGATCTGACTGGAGTCTGTGATGATGGTGTTACCGTCAGGACGAAGAGACTGTACGATCTTCTTCTGGCCGTTCCTCTTCTCTAGGCCAAAAAAGAACCGGGAAGGGGCGTTCATTTTGGAGAGGTCCACAAGGCGGGATCTCACTAGCGCCCCCTGGGTGGCGGTACACAGCAGGTTGGCTAAAGCCGAATGCTTAGAGCTGAGAGAACGCAAACGACCCCCATCCCCAGTAGAGTCTACCGAAGACTGCAGCTCCACCACCTGCAGCTCCAGTTCTCTTACACGTCGGGCCTTGTGGCCCGTGACACCACGAGTGTACTGCTGACACAGCTGTTTGATCTGGACCTTACTGTAATCCATACATCCTCTCCCCATTCAGGTGGACTTCTAATGCAGCAGGATTCAGGATTGGATCTCTGCTTTTTGCGGATGATGTGGTCCTGTTGGCTTCATAGGACCGTGATCTCCAGCTCTCACTGGATCAATTTGCTGCCGAATGTGAAGCGGCCGGGACGGGAATTAACACCTTCAAATCCGAGACCATGGTCCTCGCCCGGAAAAGGGTGGAATGCCCCCTGCGGGTCAGGGAGAGGGTCCTACCCCAAGTGGAGGAATTTAAGTATCTCGGGGTCTTGTTCACGAGTGGGGGAAAGATGGAGCGGGAGATCGACAGGCGGATCGGTGCGGCATCAGCCATAACTAGGACGCTGCATCGGTCCGTCGTGGTAAAGAGAGAGCTGAGCCGAAAAGCAAAGCTCTTGATTTACAAGTCGATCTACGTTCCAACCCTCACCATGGTAACCAGCTGTGGGTGGTGACCGAAAGAATGAGATCGCGGGTACAAGCGGCCAAAATTAGCTTCCTCCGCAGGGTGGCTGGGCTCTCACTCAGAGATCGGGTGAGGAGCTCTGCCATCCAGGAGGAGCTTGGTGTCGAGCCGCTCCTCCTCCAGGTTGAGAGGAGCCAGATGGGGTGATTCGGGCATCTGGTCAGGATGCCCCCCCGAGCGCCTCGCGGGCGAGGTGTTTCGGGCACGTCCCACCGGGAGGAGACAAAGGGGCAGACCCTGGACCCGCTGGAGAGACTGTGTCTCACAGCTGGCAGGGGAACGACTTGGGATCCTTCCGGGTGAGATGGAGGATGCAACTGGGGTGAGAGAGGCCTGGGCGTCTGTTGCCCCTGTGACCCGGAACAAGCAGAAGATGGAACGGAACAAAATTAGGCGAGGTTAAAAATGTACAATTTCTTTTTATGTTTGAACTACTGTAGGATAGATTCTGAAGCTCTGACACTCTCCCTGTACATACGTATCTGCAGAAACTAGAAGATCTAAGCTTTATTTCGATGTATAGTACAAGCATGTGACTTGAAAGATGTTGCTGTAATAAGCAATGGCATTTGGGTATGTCCAACTATTGTGCACAGCCGAAGATAGGGGGGAGTTAATAGGTTAACTGCCGGAAAGCGGCAAGTCACTTTAAACTTTTTAAAAAAAAATTCATTTATTGAAACCATTCAATGAAATACAATACATTTTAAAACAAAATCCTTAAAAACAAAAAAAACCCACAAACAAACATCTCCCTGAAACTCTGGAAAAAGGAAGCTCAACAAACAGATCGAGCGGGCATTACTCACTTTCTGGATAAATGCTTTGTAAGTGTTCAATAAAGGGCTTCCAGCTTGTGTTAAATGTATCACTCGAGCCTTAAGGTGAAGTTATTAGCTTCTCAAGACTGATGTGGGAGAGAATTTCTCTCAACCAGCTGCTGTGAGATGGGAGCACTGTGTGCTTCCACTTTAGTAGAATGAGACGCCGGGCCATCAGAGTTGAGAAGGCTATGATTCGTTTCTTTGCCTTGGTCAGATTGGGTAATGTGAGTGGGGGAGAGCCAAACAGCGCTGTAAGTGGGTCAGGATCAAGTTCGGTTTTGCGCACTATTGTGAGTGTTTCAAAGATTTGTTGCCAGAAGTTCGCAAGACTTGGGCAGGACCAGAACATGTGTGTGATTTGCAGGTGACTGTTTACACCTCTGGCAACGGTCAGTGATGTTGGTATAAATCTTTGCCAGCCAGGAGTTTGTGTAGTGCACTCTAAAAAGAACTTTGCACTGCAGCAAACTTTGTTTGGCGCATATAGAGGATGAGTGCACAAGGTGTAATATTGTGTTTCACTGGTTCTCCGGTATTGATAAAGTTCTTCCTCCCATGCACGCTTCAGGCGAATGAGATGGTCAGGTCTAAGGGAGTCAATGGAGTCATAAACTACCGCAATGGAGCACTTCTGTTTGGGGTCAAGTGCCAGCAGGGAATCAACCAGGGTCCCTGGAGGATGGTTGGGGAAATGAGGAAAGGTGGTTTGAAAGAAGTGCTTCATCTGAAGAAAGCAAAAAAAAAAAAAAATGCGAATCTGGTTGAAAGCTCAGAGAAATCAGTGAAAGTGTTGTTTTCATAAAGGTCTTTAACATAAAGAATATCTTTGCTTTGCCAGGACTCAAGGGTAGGGTCAGACAGTGAGAGTAGGAATAGGTGTTGGGTGAGGCCTTTTCAGTGGGGTGTGCGATACCGCAAGTTTTGGTATCGATCCGATACCAAGTAAACACCAGACCAATATCGCCGATACTGATGTCGATACCGATATTTAAATTTTCTAAATGACTATTTTTGCATCAAGGGTTAGGGTCATATATATGTACTATACACAGGTTGGTAGGTAGATCGATAGAAGTGCCCAGTTACAAACAAACAAATGTTAACTAATGTCGAAGATGATTATGTTGTACTTTTACAATTAGTATCGACCTGGGTGGTCTCTCTCTGTTAATGAGCGCTGCCTCTGGGAAAGAGAAGGGGTCAGGGTTTTCTCCTCCGTTTCTGAAGTTTTTCTTTGGGGTGATTCTTTAATTTGTAGTGTTACCACTATATTTAACAGTCTTTCTGCACATGGTGCTCAAAGTACAGCCACACGGTACTTCTCTTTTTTCCTTCCATTTCTCTCTATTTTTACTGACTTGCGTTTCTTTTTTTTTTTTTTTTTGTTTCCAGGCCCCGAGTCACTGAGTCATGTGACAAGTCAAAGCGAATGAGAGAAGAGAGGGGGCGGGGCCACCTCGCTTTAGCATATAGGTTCGTCACACAGCATTTACGCATATTTTGCAGACAGATCAGTTAGGTTAACTTTTTGAAAAAAAAAAAAAAAAAAAAAACGGAAGCAAAGTGCGAGGGGTAAAACTTCCACCAACCAGCTGCGCATGCCTAACGTTGGCTATAAAAGACCTGGTCTCACCCACAGTCGTCGTCAGTTCTTCAACTACTCTTGTAGTAAACTGACCACGTCTCACTATGTTGATTTTGACATGAACTTATATCTTCATTCTCCCCACAGGAACCTTCAGCCTTTTCTCCTGGCCATCCAAGCACTGCCTGAAGCCATCATCACGTCCCTGTGGACACTTTTGGACATCTTCTTTCAACAAACTATTATATACTTGCATTGGGATCCTCCTCTTCTATACACACACAACAATATGTGGTTTTTGACAATCGGTGCAAGAGTAGAAGGCTCATATCTAGGCCAAAATGTTTACGAAGTTGTGTCCAAATTTTCAAAGAATTAATAACCACGGGGTTTTGTGAAATATTGTGAGTTTTGAGTCTTGCAATAAGAAGAGATTGCAGCGAGAATTTTGAGGATCGTCTTTCCGGTAGGGCCCAGGCGGGGCCAGTGGGAGCACCTCTGTTGATCCAATAAAGAAGTTTAGTGATATTGCAAGCCAAGTAATATTAAATTGAGTTTGAAAGTGCCGATGACGGGGCGGAGCTTTGACCAAGATGGCAGCTTGAGCTGGGAGCTCCTCACAACTCCATTAAAACTATATTAAATCCCATACTTTACTTACGTTACTATGACCAGAAAAGATGGCTAAACAAACAATTACAGATGTGACGCATAAGAACCGCAAATTTAAAAATCCTCCGGTATTAACCGCGCAGACTGCTGATGGTGTGATCGATGCTAACGGCGAGCTAGCCGTGTTGCTAATGGAGCTTCAGTCTTTGCGGGCTAATGTTTCCTCCATCGACACAAAGCTGAGTGCCATAGACCGTGTTTCTGCGAAACTGGACAAACTTGAGCAACACATGACTGACATAAATACCTCCATTGCTACGACCAAAGGAAGTCTGGGTTGCCTCAGACAGGACATCGCTGCTAACGCTGTGCGACTCGTGGAGGCTGAAGGCCGCATCGGATCCACGGAGGAGAGTTGGGAAGATGTTAGCTCTCAGCTAACGGCTGCAAACAGGAGAATCGCCTACCTTGAATCAAAGACGGAGGATTTGGAGAATCGTGGTAGAAGGAAAAATCTCCGGTTGGTGGGACTGGCTGAAGGCGCTGAAGGTACACAGCCTATTTTTAAATTTATTGAACGTATGCTGCCAGTTTGGCTAGGATCTGATGCTAACAAGAAGTCATTCACGCTGGAGCGCATTCATCGCATGCTAGCAAGAACAAAACCGGGCCAAAACAGAGCAGTTCTCATTCGTTTCCTTCGCTTTCAAGACCGGGAGTTTGTGTTTCATGCAGCCAAACGCCGAGGCATTACACATGAGGGTCAAAAGCTTTTCTTTTCACAAGATCTGTCTGCTGAAACTCTGAAGACAAGGAGCCAATTCAACAATGTGAAGAAGAAGTTTGTTGATTCTGGAACTTTCCGGGGTTTCACACTGCAGCCATGTAAGATGAGGGCTCTGTACAAGGGCAAAATTCACCTCTTTTCCACGCCTGAAGAGGCTGAGAAGTTTCAGCTAAATTAGCTTTTTAAAGCCCCAGAGAACATGGAGGTAAACCTGATTTAGCTAACCTAAGGTATTAAACCCAAGGTAAACTTTATATGAATATCATATCATTATTAATCATGATGCAACGTGTTTGGTTATTAATATCGTTTTTGTATTCTAATTGTAACTACCATTTATGGTGGACACTTTGAGTTCAGTTTTTGAGTAAAGGAGAATCAGTATATTTTGTTTAATTATTTTTTTATAATGGGACATTAGAATTGTTAATGTGAATGTGGGGTTGTGGGGTTAACCAGATAAGATGTCTGAGAGATGGACCTGCACAGCTTAGCCCCTCCTCATTTTTGTGGAATGGCATTTGCCCCTACCCAGTTTAGTTTCAGTAAGGGTTGGGTTTGAGGGGAGGTGGGATGTTTTTTTTATTTTGGTTATTTTCTTGTTTTTTTTTTTTTTTTTTTTTTTTTTCTTGTTTTGTTTATTTATTTCTCACACTCATAATGAAAACATTTTTTGATTGAACACAATGGCGAACCCTGATACATTGTGTATGGGAATGCCATAAGATTTTTGGAAAAGCATCATTTGTAAATAACTGGCGTTCCAATACCTTATACAGCTAAGCTTTGTATTTTAGAAATTTACCCCGACAACTTCAGGGTTTCATCTGGTGTGAAAACTCTCATCACCTTTGGACTACTGCCGGCCAGGAGGATGGTCGACTCATCCTGGAGAGAGAATGAAGTTTCCACTGTACAATCTTGGCTGAGAGAAATGTCTTTAAGCGTTACGTTGGAAAAGCTAACTTATATTTTGAGGGGTAAAGCTCAACATTTTGAAGAAGTTTGGGCACCCTTATTGAGATTCCTCAGACGAAAATGACTTTTATTAGAGTGTGAGATGTTGAAATTTAATAATAATAATAATAATACATTTTATTTGTAGTGCACTTTACACTTTAAGAAAAAATCCCAAAGCGCTACATAGAAAGGTAAAAACAATAAAAACATTTTAAAAACTAAAATCTACTTTCTGAAAACAAAGAATCATAAAAGATTAAAAGCCTTATTAAAAATGAATGTCTTTAGGCCTTTTTTAAAAGTGTCCACACTTTGTGGGGCCCTGAGGAGTTCCGGGAGCTCATTCCACAGTCGTGGGGCAATTTGATGCATAATGTTATCTGTTTTGTTTTTTGTTTGTGTTTTTGTTTTGGTTTAAAAAAGAAAAAGAAAACCATGGCTGCAGTAAAGTCTTTTTTCTGTTATTGCTGTTGAAAATAAAAACATTGGTTAAAAAAAACAAAAAGTTTGGAAATGCCAAACCTCTCAGCATTTTGGGTAAGTGCAATATTACTCTTGATATTTGAGCAGGCTTGCCTAACCACAAAAAAGATTATATCGTCTTATTATGCTTTTGAAAAAAGATTTTCTTAGAAAGATTGTGATGTGTTGAAAAAAGTAAATGAATTTGGAAAGGACCACCATTTTTATCAGGTTAACTCTGCCAATCAAAGAAAGGGGAAGCATAGACCAGCGGGACATGTCAAGTTTACATTTATCGATAAGGGGACGGAAATTTTGTGAAGAGTCTTCCCTCTAATCCCTAACCGTGGGGATTAGAGGGAATCCCCACGGTTTTCCCTCTGCACGTCATCTCCTCTACGTGCAGATGACGTAGAGGAGGAGATCATCTGCATACAATGAGAGTTTATGGGTGATACCATGCCTGTTGATTCCTTCAAAGTCAGCCTCCCCTTGGCGGCCTTGCCAGATGGTGAATAGCTCGACGGGTAGAGCAAAAAGGAGGGGAGAGAGAGGGCATCCTTGTCTGGTGCCGTGCTTGAGGGCAAAGGGAGTGGATATCACACCATTAGTGACGATATGAGCGATGGGAGAGTCATGAAGAAGTTTGATCCAAGCAATAAATCTAGAATTGAAGCTGAATTTGGAGAATATGTAGTACAAGTACTCCCATTCTATCCTCTCGAATGCTTTCTCTGCATCTAAGGAGATGACGACCTCAGGATTAGCCGGATTGGGATAACCATTAATGTTAAGTAGGTTCCTGGTGTAGAATGTTGAATTCCCCCAGCCATAAATCCAGTTTGGTCTGGGGATATCAAAGCAGGTAGGAATTATTGCAGATGGGTGGCTAGGACCTTAGCTAGAATTTTTTGGTCCACATTTAAGAGGGAAATGGGTCTATAGTTGCCCTATTTAAAGTCACAGAAACACTAATATGCATTTTTTTTATGACTAAAAAGGTGATAGAATGGCAAAAATTCAATTTGTTGCTTGTTCCGATTGGACATTTTTATACTAAAAGGTCAATAAATCAAAAACTTTTGCACCTAGAGATCTGAAACTTTGCACAGTTGTTGTCAACAAGATTATTATCATACATATTGAAGGAATTATGCCTACTAAGAAGTATGTCTTGGCTAGGGACATTCAAAAAATGAACAACATTAGACGATTTTGTTTACAATTTTTTTTTTATGTTTGAACTACTGTAGGATAGGTTCTGAAGCTCTAACACTCTCCATGTACATATCTACAGAAACTAGAAGGTCTAAGTTTTATTTTGATGTACAGTACAAGCATGTGAATTGAAAGATGCTGTAATAAGCAATGGCATTTGGGTATGTCCAACTATTGTGCACAGCTTAAAGATAGGTGGGTGTAAAGAGAACAGCCCTAAAACAATATATAAAAAACAAACCAACTAAGTGGAGCTATAAACTTTTTGTGCTTGCTGACTCTGCCACAGGATATACATGGAACTTTTTTGTGTATGAGGGCAAGGCTTCTGACACTGGGAAAGGATTGAGTTATGACTCTGTGATGTCTCTAATGGATATTCAAAACCTAGGAACTGGATATCACCTCTTTGCTTTGCTGTGGCACTATCAGAACCAATCATGTTGGGTTTCCTAGAACCACTTTGACACAGTTGGAGTTCTGAATCCAACTGATTAGAGAACTTTGTCAGAGTGGAAGTGCGTTGAGCCCAACCAACCGTCCACCAACTCCTTGTCCAGATACAAACTCACATACACCAATGTACTGTATTTTGTAGAAGACAGTGATGTTCCCAAACATCTGTCTGCTACTGCAGGGAGACGACGGTGCAAAGTCTGCCACAAAAAGACACCTGTAGGTTGCAGAACATGTGAGGTCGCTCTTTTCTTTCTACCTGGTCGAGACTGCTATCACCAGTGGGACCAAGAGAGGAACCTGTTGTAGAGATTTATTTCATTTTGTTTTCTTGTAAATAGTTGAAGGTTTTGCACTAATTGTAATAATTTTACTTCAATTCTCAATATCATTTAGTTGCACAAAAGAAAGATTTTTTTTTTATGTGTATCTGTTTTTTGTTATTGAAGAGTTTTTTTAACATCTGAGGTCTTGTTTTTATCTCAATAAAACATACAATTTATCCCGTTGTATATTTCATTTCTTGTGCATGATTTTTATGGAAAAATTTATAATTACGGTAAAAAAATATTAAAATAAACATTTAAAAAATTATAAAAAAAATAATGATCTGTGGGGGGCATTCAAAGTCACAGAAACACTAATATGCATTTTTTATGACTAAAAAAGTGATAGAATGGCAAAAATCTAATTTGGCACATTTTGGCACAGATTTGGACAGCTTGTTCCGAATGGACACTTTTTATACTAAAAGGTCTATAGTTCAAAAACACTTGTACCTAGAGATCTGAAACTTTACACAGTTGTTGTCCACAAGATTTTTGTCATACAAATGGAAGGAATTATGCCTACTAAGAAGTATGTCTTGGCTAGGGACATTGGAAAATGAAAAAAAATTAGGCGAGGCTAAAATTGTACAATTTTTATGTGTTTGAACTACTGTAGGATAGGCTCCTAAGCTCTGACACTCTCCATGTACATATCTACAGAAACTAGAAGGTCTAAGCTTTATTTTGATGTATAGTACAAGCATAGTACTATATGGGTATAGTATATATGGCTTGCATATATATGTATACGTATGTATATATATATATATGTATACGTATATATGTATACGTATACATATATATATATATATATATGTATGTATATATACAAGCATAGTACTATACTATACACATAACAATGTGAATTGAAAGATGTTGCTGTAATAAGCAATGTCATTTGGGTATGTCCAACTATTGTGCACAGCTTGAAAATAGGTGGGTGTTAAGAGGTTAAGAGGATCTTTATCTTTTTTTTAATAACAGAGAAATGTTTGCTACAGTTAAGGTTGGGGGCAGTTTCCCATGCTTGAATGATTCATTATGGACACTAACCAAATGTGGCACTACCAGGGCTTTATGTGCTTTTGACAAAATGAGCGCGTGTGGTTCTTGCCTAAAACCTCACTACCCGTTCAATTAAAAGAATTTTCCGTTCCATCATCTTCCACTTGTTCTGGGGCTGGGTCACGGGGGCAACAGCCTTAAATGGGAAGCCCAGGCATTTCTCACCCCGGCCGCATCCTCCAGCTCACCCAGAATAAAGAATATTTCTTTATTAATTTCTCTGCATCCCTTCTACCAGGAACAAAGCTGCAGAGCAGGTCTATAACTTGAAACGAACAAATCGACCTGGAGATCAATCACTCGTTACCCGCGTCTTAACATTTAAATAAGTTTTATTCTGATTTTATTTCTAACATTCAGAATTTTATCGTTAATCAGATCAAAGCACCATCGATCCTGCAGAGCTGATTGAACTATGCGCCAGAATAGTTAAACAGCACCTTCTGAGCCTAGGGAAAAATGTTAGGGTTTGTCGTGTGGATACAAAGCAGGACAGTAGATGCTTTGTATCTATCTCTTTTATTTACAAAGTAACTAATCCAAACTGAAAACAAGCTTGCGCTGAGCAAAATACTAAACACCTCCTAATATCTCCCCCATTGCAATGTGGAAAGGCGCTTGTTGTTTCCTTGTGTGAGATTAAATAGTTGGGTATGATATTAAGGTACTAAATTGAATGAAGCCTCTTTTTAGATCTTACACCTGACTAAACCCGGGATGATCTGGCGCAGACGGGGCAAGCCGCCACAAATTCCCTGACATCCTTAGCCAGGCTAGGCCACCAAAAACGTCGACGAATGAATAATTCAGTCCTGCGAGCCCCTGGATGACAGGTCAGACGAGAGGCATGCGCCCACTGGAGGATCTTTGTTCGTGCCGATCTGGGAACAAATAGTTTGTTAGCTGGTCCCCCACCTGGATCTGGTTCCTGTCGTTGAGCCTCCTGGATCTTCTCAGTCAACCGCCATGTGAGCGTTCGCAAGACGCAGGAAGGAGGTAGTATAGTCCCCGAGTCCTCAGGGTTCTCCACAGGTTCAAATTGTCTGGATAGGGCATCAGGTTTAACGTTCTTAGAGCCAGGGCAAAAAGAGATCACAAAAGTAAAACGGTCAAAAAACGATGCCCACCGAGCCTGCCTGGAGTTTAATCGTTTAGCCATCCAAATGTACACCAGGTTCTTATGGTCCGTCCAGACTATGAATGGTTGTTCAGCCCCCTCTAACCAGTGACGCCATTCCTCAAGAGCGAGCTTGATGGCTAGGAGCTCTTTATTGCCCACATCATAAAGACGTTCTGCCGCACTAAGCCGTCGGGAAAAGAATGCACAAAGGTGCAGCATACCCTCTGCCCCCGATCTCTAAGAGAGAACGGCCCCTACTCCAAAAGCTGAGGCATCCACCTCCACAATAAAATGGTGAGCAGGGTCATGCTGACACAAGATAGGTGCAGATAGGTGATAAAGTTCTGGTAAAAACCTTATGAATTTTCCTATTAGTTTCTTTGTCTCCTTTGACCCACTTCCTCTCCCCTGTGATTGGCTCACAGCTTCTCTTAGAGACAGAGTTTATATTTCTTAAACAATGAAAAAAATAAAATAAAAATCATACACTTAATTTGAAACACGGTTAGAAGCATTAGTATCCATCTTTTAGTAAAAAAAACCCCCAAAAACCTAACAGCAGGGGAAAAAGGTAAACCATATTTACTTATAAACACACACATATATGTCAGTGGCGGTCCGTGCATTTACAAGACGATCTATGTTCCTACCCTCACCATGGTAACAAGGATCTACATTCCTACCCTCACCATGGTAACCAGGATCTACGTTCCTACCCTCACCATGGTAATCAGGATCTACGTTCCTACGCTCACCATGGTAACCAGGATCTATGTTCCTACCCTCACCACGGTAACCAGGATCTACGTTCCTACCTTCATCATGGTAACTACGATCTATGTTCCTACCCTCACCATGGTAACCAGGATCTACGTTCCTACCCTCATCATGGTAACCAGAATCTACGTTCCTACGCTCACCATGGTAACCAGGATCTACATTCCTACCCTCACCATGGTAACCAGGATCTACGTTCCTACCCTCACCATGGTAACCAGGATCTACGTTCCTACCCTCACCATGGTAACCAGGATCTATGTTCCTATCCTCAACATGGTAACCAGGATCTACGTTCCAACCCTCACATATGGTCACCAACTTTGGGTGGTGACCGAAAGAATGAGATCACGGGTACAAGCGGCCGAAATGAGCTTCCTCCGCAGGGTGGCTGGGCTCTCACTCAGAGATCGGGTGAGGAGCTGTGCCGTCTGGGAGGAGCTCGGTGTCGAGCCGCTCCTCCTCCAAGTCAAGAGGAACCAGATGGGGAGGTTCGGGCATCTGGTAGGATGCCCCCAAGCGCCTCGCGGGCGAGATGTTTTGGGCACGTCTCACCAGGAGGAGACCAAGGAGCAGACCCCGGACCCGCTGGAGAGACTATGTCTCACAGCTGGCCGGGAAACGACTTGGGATCTTTCCGGGTGAGCTGGAGGATGAAGCCGGGGAGAGAGAGGCCTGGGCTATCCGTTTGAGGCTGTTGCCCCCGCGACCCGACCCCGGAACAAAAGGAAGATGACGGAACAGAACGGAAATGTAGTTGTCATTGCGCTACATTGTAGTTTTTTATACTCCATCTGATTATTTTTTTGTAAAATAAAACATTTAAAACAGAGAAAATGTAATTCTCATGGCTCTGCAATTTAAATAGTTTTTAAACAATCTGATTTACTTTTTTAAAACTGAAACTTTAAAATGTGTTATTTTCTTTTCCCAAAGGTGTCAAAACTATTTTTAAAGCAATTTCATTACCTTTTAATTTTGCTCGAATAAAAAATAAACATTTTTGAAACAAAGTTAAGATAAAAACATTTTATAAAATTTGATCAAAAACATTCTGAAACAAACTGAAAACCAGAGGATTTTTTTTAATACGAAGATTAAACAAATAATGTTTTTTTTAAAACGGTAACTAATTTTTTTTTTTTTTTTTTTTGCAGGAATGTTTTCAACATTTGCTTCAACATTTGGTTTTCATTTTTTTGTTTAAATGTCAAATTAAAAATAAAATTTATATCCAACATTATGTATAAATATACTCACAGTGAACCCTGGATCAGAAAATGATTTTTTTCTGTTTGAAGAACCTTTAAATGTCTGCTAAGCAGGGAGTGTCAGACAGAACGCGGAGGCGGATTTATTTTCTCTAGAAACTCTGCAGTTTTTATCACAAAATAATAATATTTTAGGTTAAAAATCTCAAAGAAAGTAAAAATGATCTGTTTTTTTTCTTTTTTTTATTAATACATTTTAAGACATCCAGAATTTTTCTATCCCTCAATCACGTGACCTCCAGTCCTTCAAACACGCCACTGGCTTCCAATTAAATTCAGAATTTTATTCATAATTCATACTGTGATCTTTAAAGTGTTGCCACCTCCTCTCGCTCTTTCAGGTCAACCTCACCCAGCCATTTCACGGTTCCCTATTCTGTCTTTGCATCCCTCCCCCCCGACATCCAGAACACCTCCCGTTTAAATTCACACCTGCTCTAATATTTCTCTCCACTTTTAATCTTTTTTTTTTTGTATTTTTCTGTTTTATGTTTTTGTCCTTGAACTTTTTTGAAAGGGCTTAGAATTAAAATGTATTATTGTTATTTACTGATTGTTTCTTGCTGGGCCTCATAGCATGAAGGTTAGGTGTTATAGTTTTGGAATGGGGGTGAGGCTTGCAACACTGGTCTTTGTGTGGAGTTTGCATGTTCTCTCCGTGTATGTGTGGGTTTCTCCGGTTTCCTTCCATCCTTTAAAAACATACATGTTAGGTTGATTGGCTGCTATGAGATTGCTCCCAGGAATGAGTGTGTGTCTGTGGATGTTTGTCTGTGTGTGGCCATGCAAAAGACTGGTGACTTGTTCAGGGTGTATCCTGCCTGTCACATTGAATCAGCTGGGATAGACTGCGTCACCCCAGCAACTCTGTTAGTATTTCTAAACTGGACCTTGACTCTCATAATAAAGTTGATTATGATGATTCATCCTCGTTTCCCACCCTCCTCCTTTACCTGCTGTCTTTCTGAAATTAAAAAAAAACTGTCTCATCTCTAACCTCCTCAAACTGAATTCTGATCAAACTGAGGTTCTTCTCATCGGTTCCAGATCCATTTTATCCTAAGTCAATCTTTTTCTTATTCTTTCGGCATTTCCCTTCAGGGGTCGCCGTTTCCCTGATGTACTTATTTCTAATCCTATCCATCCTGGTCACTCCTAGAGAGAACCTCTGCATCTTCATCTCTGCTACTTCCATCTTTGTTTCCTGTCTTTTTCTCAGTGCCACTGTCTCTAGACAAAACAGCATGGCGGGTCTCACCACGGTTTTGTACACTTTCCTTTTCGTTTTAGCTGAAACTCTTCTATCACTCATCACACCTGATACTTTCCTCCACCCGTTCCAGCCTGCTTGAACACGCTTCTTCATTTTTTTATCACACTCTCCATTGCTCTGGACTGTTGATCCTAGATACTTAAAATCTTCCACCTTCTTTATCTCTTCTCCCTGTAACCTCACTTTTCCATTTGGATCCCTCTCATTCACACACATGTACTCTGTTTTACTCTGACTAATCTTCATTCCTCTTCTTTCTAGTGCAAACCTCCACCTCTCCAGCTTTTCCTCCACCTCTTCCCTCCTCTCACTACAGATCACAATGTCATCTGCAAACATCATTGTCCATGGGGATTCCTGTCTGACCTCTTCTGTCAGCCTGTCCATCACCACAGCAAACAGCAAAGGACTCAGAGCAGATCCCTGGTGCAGTCCCACCCCCACACTGAACTCCTCTGTCTCACCTACAGCACACCTCACCACTGTCTTACAGCCCTCATACATGTCCTGAACCACTCTAACATACTTCTCTGTCAAACCAGACTTCCTCATACAATATCATAGTTCTTCTCTAGGTACCCTGTCATACGCTTTCTCTAGATCTACGAAGACACAGTGCAGCTCCCTCTGACCTTCTCTGTACTTCTCTATCAGCATCCTCATAGCAAATACTGCATCTGTAGTGCTCTTTTTAGGCATAAAACCATACTGCTGCTCACAAATTCGTACTTCAGACCTTAGCCTATCTTCGACAACTTTTTCCCATAACTTCATCGTTTGACTGATCAGTTTTATTCCTCTGTAGTTACCACAACTCTGCACATCTCCCTTGTTCTTAAAAATAGGAACCAGGACACTTCTTCTCCATTCATCAGGCATCTTCTCACTTTCTAATATCCTGTTAAACAGCCCAGTCAGAAACTCTACTGCCACCTCACCTAAACACTTACATACTTCTACAGGGATATCATCAGGACCCAGAGCCTTTCCACTCTTCCTCCTCTTCAGTGGCCTCTTTATTTCTACCTTACTGATCCTATCCACTTTCCGGTCTACTATGGTAACATCTTCTACTCTTTGTTCTCTTTCATTTTCTTCATTCATCAACTCTTCAAAGTACTCTTTCCATCTTCCCATCACATTACTGGTATCTGTCAGAAGACATCCATTCCTGTCTTTAATCACCCTAACTTGCTTCACATCCTTTCCATCTACAGTATGTCTCTCTGTCTTGCCAACCTGTATCCTAAATCCTAAGTCAATAGTTTATCTATTTTATTCCCCCTCAAGTCAAGAGCCTGGGTTTCATCCTTGATTCCATCACCTGGTCTGCTTGTTTTTGTCAACATTCATCGTCTCCATTCTTCCTTCACGTCCCGCACCGGTGCGGTTCTTCTCGACAGTCTCATCACCTCTAGTCTAAACTATTGTAATTCACTGTCTTTAGCCTCCCTCAGAAGTCTCTCAATAAATAAATAAACTTCAACTGGTATAAAACTTCTCTGGAACTCTCTTTTCATCACATTACCCAAGTTCTTCAGCCCCTTCACCGGCTCCCAATCGAACCCAGAATAAACTTCAAAATTCTCATTCTCACTTTTACAGCCAGGAGGAATGTCGTATACATGTAGGACCATCGGGGTGAACCTGGACTTCGAAGGTACAAGATCTACTAACCCTCTTAATGATGGTGGCCGCGACCCACCGTGGATCTATGTCTTGCCGTTGTCCGCAGTAAAGAGCGTAGACAGCATCACCAACTCGGTATACTGTGGTCTTTCGTGAAGGCTGAGCAGACTTGGCTGCCTCTTTCATTTGCTTCTGCTGAGCAATATGAGTTGGTGACGGCAGCAGAGTGTCAATTTTTGTGCGAATCTGCCTTCCCTGTAACAGTTCACTGGGCGAAAACCCACTGGATGTCGGCATCCGTCTGTACTGCATTAAGAATTCTTGCAGTGCTTTCCTGACTGGCAATTTGGACTTTCGTAGAGACTGTTTGAATGTCCTAACCAGTCGCTCTGCTGCTCCGTTTGTTGCGGGATGGTATGGCGCTCCGGATAAATGTGTGATGCCTCGCTCCTTGCACCAGGTTTGGAACTCCTTTGATGCGAAGGTTGGTGCGTTATCCGTGACCATGGTGTGAGGGTAGCCGAAGTGAGCACAGTGTTGTTCCAGCAACTCGATTGTTGCAGAAGTGCTTGTTGACTGTACTGGGTGGATGCAGGGATATCTGGAATACGCGTCTATCAACACCAGCCAATTGGTGCCCATGAAGTTGATGGCATGGTCCAAATGTAGACGACTCCACGGTTTTTCCGGCAACATCCAAGGGTGAACAGGCATTTTAGGTGGCCTATTCTGGTCTTCTGCACATGGCTCACAATGCCTGCATGCAGCCTCAATATCCTCATCAATATTGGGCCAGTAAACAGCTGTTCGTGCAAGCTGTTTCATCCGTACCATTCCGAAGTGTTCTAAGTGGAGAATCTTCAGAATCTGTGGGCGTAAACACAATGGAACCACGACGCGATTGCCGTGTACCAGGCATCCATAGCATATGGATAGTGAGTCCTGCAGTTGACGAAACCTCGACAGTTCTGGGTTTTCGTTCTTCGTCTTGTTTGGCCATCCCTCTCTTGTATAGCGTATCGGCATTGATATGACAGTGCGCAAAGCACAGCAACCTGGTCAGAAGATACCAGCTATACGTGTATGTGGAGATTACTCAGTTACAGTGAACCCACAGTTAGAAACACACAGACAACCAAGGCCCCGACCAGAAGACCTTATGCAACGGCTCGGCGGAGGACATTGTTTTACCAAGATAGATTTATCAGATGCATACAACCAGATCAGATTGGCACGAGAGAGTCAACGACGACTCGCACTCAGTACCCACAGGGGAGTGCTGTTACAAAGGCGACTACCATTTGGAATAAAATCAGCTCCAGGATATTTTCAAGAGATCATTGAACAGCTGACGGCTGACCTACCAGGAGTAGCAGTCTACCTAGATGACATCCTTGTCAGTGGAACGAGTGCATTTGATCATCTTAGCAATCTCCAACGACTTTTGCAACGTTTACATGACCACGGATTGCGATGTCGGCTGGCAAAGTGCAGATTTTAGAGCCCAGTGTGGAGTATTTGGGCCACTGTTTAACAAAAACAGGAATCAGCAAGGGTCCAAGAGTGGATGCGGTGAGAGCTATGCCTGCACCATCAAACATCTCAGAACTAAAGTCTTTTCTGGGATCAGTACAGTTTTATAGTAAGTTCCTGCCAAATCTTTCTACAAAGGCAGATCCACTACATCTGCTCACCCAGAAGAATGTACCATGGGTATGGGGAGCAAAAGAGAAGAATGCGTTTCAGGAACTGAAGAACATGCTGTCTTCAGACAGTTTGTTGGTCCACTATGATGCTGCACTGCCTTCGGGATTGTCTTGCGATGCGTCACTCGTAGGAATTGGATCCGTTCTGTTTCACCGCTATCCGGATGGAAGCGAGCACCCAATCGCAAACGTGTCCAAGAAGCTTTCAGGAGCCCAGGCCAATTACAGCCAAATTCAAAAAGAAGCACTAGCCATTGTGTTTGGTTTGAAGAAGTTCTACCAGTATCTATTCGGCAGACACTTCATTCTGGTCACGGACCACAAACCACTCATTGCACTTTTCGGTCCAACGAAAGAGACACCATCGTTGGCAGCGAACCATCTGATTTAATTTAACCATCTGTTTTAATCTTTTATCTTGAACTGTTGTAATTGTGTGTCCTGATGTGTGAATGGGAGCAACAGATGCCACAACAATTTCCCTCTGGATTAATAAAGTATTTGTCTGTCTGTCTGTCTTGCACGATGGGCTCTTCAGCTCAGTAAATTCGACTACGAGATTGAATATAGGAAAACAAAAGACCATAGAAACGCAGATGTTTTAAGTCGCTTTCCAACTGAAGACGACTTTCAGTTTGACAGGGAGGAAACAGAAGAAGACACTGACATGGTGTGTGCAATCAACACACTGAGCATTCAAGTGAAACCAGTGGATGCAACAACTTTTGTTTCAGAATCTTCAAGGGATCTTGTCATATCAATGGCGATACGCTATACAAGAGAGGGATGGCCAAACACGACAAAGAATGAAAACCCAGAACTGTCGAGGTTTCGTCAACTGCAGGACTCACTATCCATATGCTATGGATGCCTGGTACACGGCAATCGTGTTGTGGTTCCATTGGTTCCACAGATTCTGAAGATTCTCCACTTAGGACACTTTGGAATGGAACGAATGAAACAACTTGCACAAACAGCTGTTTACTGGCCCAATATTGATGAGGATATTGAGATGAGATACCAGAATAGGCCACCTAAAATGCCTGTTCACCCTTGGATGTTGCCGGAAAAACCGTGGAGTCGTCTACATTTGGACCATGCCATCAACTTCATGGGCACCAATTGGCTGGTGTTGATAGACGCGCACTCCAAATATCCCTGCATCCACCCAGTACAGTCAACAAGCACTTCTGCAACAATCGAGTTGCTGGAACAAGACTGTGCTCACTTCGGCTACTCTCACACCATGGTCACGGATAACGCACCAACCTTCGCATCAAAGGAGTTCCAAGCTTGGTGCAAGGAGCGAGGGATCACGCACCTATCCGGAGCACCATACCATCCCGCAACAAACGGAGCAGCAGAGCGACTGGTTAGGACATTCAAACAGCCTCTGTGAAAGTCCAAATTGCCAGTCAGGAAAGCACTGCAAGAATTCTTAATGCAGTACAGACGGATGCCGACATCCAGTGGGTTCTCGCCCAGCGAACTGTTATGGGGAAGGCAGATTTGCACAAAAATTGACACTCCGCTGCCGTCACCAACTCATATTGCTCAGCAGAAGCAAATGAAAGAGGCAGCCAAGTCTGCTCAGCCTTCACGAATGACCACAGTATACCAAGTTGGTGATCCCGTCTACGCTCTTTACTGCGGACAACGGCAAGACAGAGATCCACGGTGGGTCGCGGCCACCGTCATAAAGATATGTGGATCTCGTACCTTCGAAGTCCAGGTTCACCCCAATGGTCCTACATGGATACGACATTGGGAGCAGCTACGTCCAAGGTTTGCATCAGCCGAGGACCTAGAACCTGGTGAAGAAGCACTCGTTCCAGAGTCAGCTCGAGTGGACACAGAACTCCGGGGACAACGGGAATCGCCAGAAGGAGTGACATCCCAAAGGGCGCACTTTGCATCACCTCCACCATACGGACCAAGAAATCCCCTACGTTCTCAACGCCAGAGGAAACCTCCTGAGAGACTCCGTTTGTGAACAATTGTCAGGAGGTAGATCCTCTGGCTAAGCGGGGAGGTGTTACCATGACAGCAACGATTGTTGTGTTATGGATGCTGACAGTTGACAGCGGTTGTTGTTTATTTTGAAGAACAAAAGCTAGCCGTTGCTAACTGTTAGTAGTTTGTTAGTTTGTTAGTTTTTCAAATGTTGAACTAGGATGAGTGTGGTATGATACATAGGTATACATAGAATACATAGAGCTGTCTTGGATTAAATTCATGTTTTGACTCTACCCTGAGTGTGGTCTCCCTGCGAAACAGAACCTGCTAAGAAATCTGTTTGTTACCACTCAGCCACCGGTAACAGGCAGACAATGTTATTTTAATTTTTTTTTCCATCATCTTGTCTGTGCTAATTGATGTTTAACTATAATAAAAATTACTGGCCTCTATCATGTTTTTTAATTGGAGAACGTGCACAATTGGTGCCTGACTAAATGCTTTTTTGTCCCACTGTTTTTCTTTTCAAACAAGTTTTTGTTTCCTGAAAAAGAATCCATTCATTACATTTTTAACTATATTAAAAATGAATTAATAGATAATCGTTATTTGGTACACAAAGTTAAAGTAGAAAACAAGACAAAATTGTAGCTCCATTATTTAGCAGCATCAATTCCCTTAACAAATTTGAATTAAAATTTTACTCATGAATACCGAAAAAGAGTTGGGTAGAAGCAATGCTTATTCACCCCTGCCCTAAAACACTGTCCTCTTTCATCTTTTCAAGTGAGAGAACTTGCATACTTGGTGGCTGATTAAATACCTTTTCTCTCCGTTGTAGTTGGCATCAATGAGAACAGAATGGGGTACCAACCATGACAGGCTAGCATGTGGGCTTCAGTGCACAATGAAATGATTGCACAATGATCCAGATTTACCAACATTTCTTTACTAGCACTGCATCATATATCAACAGGCAATTTGTGCAAAAGTGACCAGGATTTATTACGTAATGACTCCTGTTGTGAAAATCATAAACATTAACCGCTCCAAAGCTAAACAGCACAGAATGTTTAAGAAGCTGCTGACTGAGATGTCTGATAAATGTGACATGCTATTATAGGATGAGATAAGATGGCTTAGTAGAGGAGGGTCTCTGCAGCGTTTTGAGTCACTTTGGGGTTGAGCCAAAGAGGTTATGCCATCAAAGAGAGAAGACTCATCGCCAAAGTGGATACATGATCTCATATTTTTAACTGAGAAACTGGACCATTTGAATCAAGTACTGCAATGTAAAGACAAAACTGTTGCTCTCAAGATCAGTGCAGTAGAGCTAAGATGGACATTTTCTCTGCACAGCTTGAAATGGACAAAAACAATTGCAAGTTTTAACAATGCGCACGCAGTGTTAAAACACAGTGTCGAAACACAGTGTCTCTACATTTGCAACTTTGGATGAAGTTGTAACAATGTACTCCCAAGTCATAAACAGATTAGAACAGGACCTTGATGACAGGTTTTGTCTTTTTGAGAAGCTTAAACCACGTGTGTCATTTGTTACAAATCCTTTTATGAACGTAGATGTGGCATTCACTGCCGCGCAGCTCAGTGATTTGTTCAGTTTGAGTGATACTGATTTAGAGATGGAAATTTTAATGCTGTAAAATTGACATAAACCTTGAAGCCCATCAATTTGCACCAGACTTTTGGTGCTCTGTTGACAAAGAGAAGTACTGCGGGTATATAGCTGCAGGTATATGCGCTGCAGCTATGAAAGTGGCCTGCTTTTTGGTTCAACAAATTTGTGTGAATCAAACTTTTCCAACATAAATGTTGTTAAAAAATAAACACAGAACACAACTGACTGATGCAGATTTACAAGATTTATAACAGATTGCTGTGTCAAATTATTCAGCATATTATAATGCACTGGTGAGAAGCACGCAGGGCCTACCACCTTCATAGTAAATGAACTGATGACTCAGAGACATTTTATAATGTTTGAACATCAGATATATCAGAAGTATTGCACAAAATTTTAAATCTAAAGAAATAATTTGGTAGCTTGTTCATGAAAATAAGTTTTGTTTCGATTCGCATAACAAATACAAGTAAGTGTCTGATTTAATATTTTGAGTAAATAAATGTTTTATGTTTAAACATGTATTTATGTTTGTTATTATTGCTACAAACATGACTGATTATTGGGGCAAATGAGTATATTTTTGTGAGAAATCATTTCACAATCATAATTACTGCTGCTTTAATATCTATTATAATGGTATCCATACAGGTTTGTTCCGATCCGTTGCCATCCACTTATCCGGGGCCGGGTCATTGGGGCAACAGCCTCAGACGGTATATCCAGGCCATCTCACCCCGGCTGCATCCGCCAGCTCACCCAAGAAGATCCTGAGACGTTCCCCAGTTAGCTGTAATACATAGTCTCTCCAGTGGGTCAGGGGTCTGCCTCTTGGTCTCCTCCCGGCTTTGAAAGTGAGATTGAGAATTTAGAAGATGATTCAGGGTGCGATTGGAAGCTAGTGAAGTTGCTGAAGAACTGGGGCGATGCGATGAAAAGATGGTTCTAGAGGAGTTTTATACCAACTGAAGTTGATAGAGAAATCTCCAAGGGAGGCCAGAAAATAGTCTAGACGAGAGGTGGCGAGACTGTTGACAAGGATGCCAGCGGTGTGGGACGTGAGGGAAGGACAGACATGATGAATGAAGATGAAAATAAGCAGACCAGGTAATGGAATCAAGGATGACACCCAGGCTCATGACTGTAGGGGAAATATAAGAGAGAAACTAATGTCTTTGGATCATGTGGATTTGGAGCCGATGAGAAGACCTCAGTTAGAACAGAATTCAGGTTGGTGGTGAGCCAGTTTTTTATTTCAGAAAGACAGCAGGTAAATGAGGAGGGAAGAAACATGGATGAATCATCATAATATACTTTATTATTAGAGTCAAGGTCTAATTTAGAAACACTAACAGGGTTGCTGGGGTGACGCAGCCTATCCCGGCTGATTCAAAGTGAGAGGTAGGATACACCCTGAACAAGTCACCAGTCTATGGCAAGGCCACAAACACACACACACACACACACACACACACACACACATTCCTAGGAGCAATTTCACCAGTCTTTTGCATGGCCACACACAGACAAACATCCACAGACACACACTCATTCCTGGGAGCAATCTCATAGCAGCCAATCAACCTAACATGTATGTTTTTAAAGGATGGAAGGAAACCGGAGAAACCCACACATACACGGAGAGAACATACAAAATCCACACAGTAAGGCCAGTGTTTCAAGCCTCACCCCCATTCCAGAACTATAACACCTGACCTTCTTGCTGTGAGGCCCAGAAAGAAACAATGGGTAAATAATAGTATTAGTAATTTTTAATTCTAAGCTCGTTTGAAAAACTTCAAAGACACCAAAATTGTTGTGGCGGGGGAAGGTATGGTGGAAAGAGGAGGACCCAAATGCAGGACTTTAACAGAGTTTATTAACATAAAACCGGAAAGTCTGTAAAGGAATAAACAAAACATGAATAACTAAAGGCTTCCAGAGTCCAACAAAAATAAAAATAACAAACATGGTCAGGCAACCAGGGTAACCTGGCTGGGACAGATGATTGTAAGACCTGACCCCTAAAGGCTGGCGAGACTGCCCTTAAGTAGGCAGCTGGTAGATTGGCTCCAGCTGAGCCCACAGGTGTTCAAAATGCCAATTGCCAGATTTGGGGGAAAGGTGAGGTGATCCCTGGATCCCTCTGGTGGTGGCTCGAGGGAACCACGACAGTACCCCCCCCTCTATGACCACCTCCAGGTGGTCGAGAATTGGCAGGGTTCCAGGAGCCAGAAGACGGGTTGCTGCTCGGCGGGACGAGCCAGAAGACGGGTTGCTGCTCGGCGGGACGAGCCAGGGGGAGACGGGTTGCTGCTCGGCGGGACGAGCCAGGGGGAGACGGGTTGCTGCTCGGCGGGACGAGCCAGGGGGAGACGGGTTGCTGCTCGGCGGGACGAGCCAGGGGGAGACGGGTTGCTGCTCGGCGGGACGAGCCAGGGGGAGACGGGTTGCTGCTCGGCGGGACGAGCCAGGGGGAGACGGGTTGCTGCTCGGCGGGACGAGCCAGGGGGAGACGGGTTGCTGCTCGGCGGGACGAGCCAGGGGGAGACGGGTTGCTGCTCGGCGGAACGAGCCAGGGGAAGACGGGTTGCTCCTCGGCGGAACGAGCCAGGGGAAGACGGGTTGCTCCTCAGCGGAACGAGCCAGGGGAAGCCAGGAGCTCGGCGGAACGAGCCAGGGGAAGCCAGGAGCTCGGCGGAACGAGCCAGGGGAAGCCAGGAGCTCGGCGGAACGAGCCAGGGGAAGCCAGGAGCTCGGCGGAACGAGCCAGGGGAAGCCAGGAGCTCGGCGGAACGAGCCAGGGGAAGCCAGGAGCTCGGCGGAACGAGCCAGGGGAAGCCAGGAGCTCGGCGGAACGAGCCACGGGGAGCCAGGACGGGTTGGAGCTCGGGGAGCCAGGACGGGTTGGAGCTCGGGGAGCCAGGACGGGTTGGAGCTCGGCGGAATGAGCTCGGGGAGCGAGAAGATGGGAGTCCGACGGACGCTGCCTCCTCGGGCAGGGGATTCTCAGACGGACGCTGCCTCCTCGGGCAGGGGATTCTCCGGCGGGACGCTGCCTCCTCGGGCAGGGGATTCTCCGGCGGGACGCTGCCTCCTCGGGCAGGGGATTCTCCGGCGGGACGCTGCCCCCTCGGGCAGGGGATTCTCCGGCGGGACGCTGCCCCCTCGGGCAGGGGATTCTCCGGCGGGACGCTGCCCCCTCGGGCAGGGGATTCTCCGGCGGGACGCTGCCCCCTCGGGCAGGGGATTCTCCGGCGAAACGCTGCCCCCTAGGGGTGCACTGGGTGTAAGTCCGCTGGGTCCAGTTTTGGTCAGGTCTTTCTGTTGTGGCGGGGGAAGGTATGGTGGAAAGAAGAGGACCCAAATGCAGGACTTTAACAGAGTTTATTAACATAAAACCGGAAAGTCTGTAAAGGAAAAAACAAAACATGATTAACTAAAGGCTTCCAGAGTCCAACAAAAATAAAAATAACAAACATGGTCAGGCAACCAGGGTAACCTGGCTGGGACAGATGATTGTAAGACCTGACCCCTAAAGGCTGGCGAGACTGCCCTTAAGTAGGCAGCTGGTAGATTGGCTCCAGCTGAGCCCACAGGTGTTCAAAATGCCAATTGCCAGATTTGGGGGAAAGGTGAGGTGATCCCTGGCTCCCTCTGGTGGTGGCTCGAGGGAACCACGACAAAAATAAAAATACACAAAATGTAAAAAGATTAAAAGCAGAGATAACATTAGAGCAGGTGTGAATTTAAACGAGGGGTGTTCTGAATAACGAGGATGAGTGGGGGGTGCGAAGACGAGCATAGGGAACCGTGAGATTGCTGGAAGAAGAAGACCTAAAGGAGCGAGAGGATGTGGCAACATGAAGGAGATCAGAAGTTCAGAAAGGCCTTGAAGATGAGAGTAAGAATTTTGAATATAATTCTGAATTTAATCGGAAGCCAGTGGAGTTGCTGAAGGACCGGGGTCGCTTGATGGAAGGATGGAGATCTGGATAAAATCTGGAAGTCTTGAAATTTGTAAGTTTCGTTTAATAATGAAATAATAATAATAATAATTCTTACTTTCTTTGAGGTTTTTTTTTTATCTTAAACATTTCTTTGTGATGACAAAAAATGCAGAGTTTCTGAAAAAAAGAAATCCAGCTCCCCAATCTCTCTGACACTCCCTGCTCAGCAGCTATTTAAAGATTCGTCATACAGAACAGATAGATTCTCTGATCCATGGTTTACTACGAGCAAGGTGAGTGTTTTTAGACATAATGTTGGATCTAAAATTCATTTTTGATTTTACATTAAAACTATAAAATTTGAAGCTGATGTTAAAGCAAATTTTGAAAATGTTCCTGCAAAAACATTAGTTACCATTTTAAAAAACATTCTGTTTAATCATTATGGAAATAAATATCCTCTGATTTTCAGTTTCTTTTAAAATGCTTTTGATCAAATGTTATAAAATGGTTTTCATCTTAACTTTGTTTTAACAATGTTTATTTTTCATTCGAGCAAAACCTAAAAAAAAAATTACATTAATTTTAAAAACAAAAATTTTTATACCCTTTGGAAAAAGAAAAAAATAATGTTCAATGTTTTTCCTTTTTAAAAAAAAAAAAAAAAATCAGATTTAAAAAAAATGTAAAAGATCAACAGCGCGAAACAATTAAAACTACATTTCCCATCACTGGAAAAATATGTCAATTTTTAAATATAAAAAAATTGTTCTGGTCCAGATGCCTGAATCACCCCGTCTGGCTTCTCGCGACGAGGAGCTGGAGCGGCTCTACATCGATCTCCTCCCGGAGGCAGAGCTCCTCACCCGATCTCTGAGTGAGAGCCGATGAGAAGAACCTCAGTTTGATCAGAATTTAGTTTGAGGAGGTTGGAGGTGACCCAGTTTTTTTTTATTTCAGAAAGACAGCAGGTAAAGGAGGAGGGAGGAAACATGGAGGAATCATCATAAGCAACTTTATTTTAGAGTCAAGGTCCAATTTAGAAATACTAACAAGGTTGTGGGGATGATGCAGCCTGACCCAGCTGAATCAAGGTGAGAGAGAGGATACACCCTGAACAAGTCACCAGCCTATGGCGGGGCCACACACACACACACACACACACACACACACACACACGCACACGCACACACACGCACGCACACACGCACGCACGCAAGCGCACGCACGCGCACGCACGCACGCACGCACACGCACACACGCGCACACACACACGCACACACACACTCACGCACACGCACACGCACGCACGCACGCACGCACGCACGCACACACACACACATTCCTAGGAGCAATCTCATAGCAGCCAATCAACCTAATATGTAGGTTTTTGGAGGGTGGGAAGACACCAGAAAATACCCATACATACATGGGAAGAACATGCAAACTCCACACAGAAAGGCCAGTGTTTCAAGGCTAACCCACACTTCAAAACTAGAACACCTGACCTTCTTGCTGTGAGGCCCAGAGAGAAATAAAAGGCAAATAATAACTGTAATTTATTTTAATTCTAAAATTCAAAGGCACAAAAGTAAGACACAAAATATAAAAACAATAAAAGCAGAGATCTGTGTAGTCCCTCATTCATCCAGGAGTGATCCATAGTAGAAAAAGTTTAAAAAAAGTCTTCTGGAATTAAACTGTCCAGAATACTTTTTTTAAACTTTTATAGTTTCAAAACTTTTATAGTAGAACTTTTTTCTACTTTTTATAGTAGAAAAAGTTTTTTTGAAACTTTTTTTACTATAATAAAAGCAGAGAGAAATCTTTATAGTAGGTGTGAATTTAAACGGGGGGTGTTCTGGATGTCAGGTGGGAGTGAGTTCCATTGATGGTGGTAACATGGCCATACGAGGAACTGTGAGATGGCTGGATGAGGAAGACCTAAAGAAGGTGAAGGTGAAGGCCTTGATAATGACTGTAAGAATTTTGAATATAGTTCTGAACTCGGGAACCAGTGGAGTTGCTGAAGGACCGGGGTCACGTGATGGAAGGATGGAGATCTGGAGAAATTCTGTCTTGAAGTTTCTTAATTAAAAAAAATAAATAAATAAATAAAAAACAGATCATTATTACTTTGTTTGAGGTTTTTTATCTGAAATATTTCTTTGTGATTAAAAAAAAAAACCAAAAAAACAAAAAACTGCAGAGTTTCTGGAGACTCTGCTTTCTCCCTGACACTCCCTGCTCAGCAGCTCTTTAAATATCATCAAACAAAACAGATAGATTCTCTGATCCAGGGTTTACTACGAGCAAGGTGAGTGTTTTTAGACATAATGTTGGATCTAAAAGTCATTTTTGATTTTACATTAAAACTATAAAATGTGAAGCTGATGTTGAAGCAAATGTTGAAAATCTTCTTCTTCTTCTTTCGGCATTTCCCTTCAGGGGTCACCACAGTAAGTTAGTTTCTTCCATCTAACCCTATCTGCTGCATCCTCTTCAGTCACACCAACTAACTTCATGTCGTCATTCACTGTATCCATGAACCTCCTCTTTGGTCTTCCTCTAGTCCTCTTTCCTGGTGGTTCCAAACCCAGCATCCTTCTTCCGATGTACTCTCTCTCTCTTCTCTGCACATGTCCAGACCGTCTCAGTCTGGCATCACTGTTTGTGCATTCAAAGATTTCACCAGTTGCCTTCACGCAAAGACCAAAATGGCATGTCCGTTCTTAGAGAATCCTTTTGATGTGGAAGCCGTGTTAATTAGTAGAGAATTAAATTTATACCGAGAAAGAATTTTGAGGCTGCGACTTAATCATTCATCATATCCCCATGTGTTTTTATTTGAGCAGTACCGTTTCTTTTGGACTCCATTACATACATCAATAATCTTATCCATCCATACATCAAACACATCACCCAGCGCGGCTCTTCTATCGTGTGTTGCGTTTTTTTTTTCTTTATTAAGTTGGAGATGCTGAGCACGTTAGTGCAGCCACAGTTTGCAGCAGCTGCACTGCTAGACTTAATCATTTAATATGTGAAATGTTTGTAAAGTCAGGTGGTCTACCTGTGACCTATGACATCATCATGTTTTACCTGTTTGAATTATGGTTTTATTTTTCATGTTCTTTTAATGCTGACAGGATTATTTATAGAACTACATCAGTGCTGGTAAAGTTTAAAAACACATTTAGATTTATGTATTTATTGTTCTCCATAAAACATAGTATTTTATAATAGGATCATCATTACTGTAAAAATCCCACCTCATCCACAATGAGAAGTTTAAAAAGTACTTTTAATTCATACTAATATTGATCTTAATTACTGAAGTAATTCCTTAAATGATTAAAACATTAAGAATGATTTCCTATTTTACTGGAATATGACAACAATAAAAAAAAAAATAGTATACTTTATTCATCCCTCAATGGGAAAATTTGTGTACTGCATTACACCGCAGCAAGCTGTTATGAGCTCAGTGAGATTCGATCCCGTGAACACCCGGTCCAAGGGTGAACGTTCTACCACTGAGCTATCGCACGCCCCCGAGTTTTATAAAAGTTTTTTCATCTTAACTTTGTTGTTTATTCTCCATTTGGGAAAAAAACTAAAAGTATTTAAATTGCTTAAAAAAAGAATAGTTTTTCTTTTTGTTTAAAATAGTTTTACATTTTTCCTGAAGACAGTTTTTAATTATTTTATCTACAAATAACGTAATTTTTTTAAAAGTATAAATCAGTGGGAACGGGGAAATGAAAAATAACTACAATGCATCATTCTTTGTTTTTTTTTTTTTTTTTTAAGAAAAGGGAAAAGTTTTCCTTTTTGCATGAATAAATATGGTTCTACCGTTTTTTCTCATTTTAATTTAGGTATTTAATTTAGGTATGGAATGAAAATGGAATTTTTATAAATGTCATTTTTAAAAAAAATAAATCAGATGGACTGAAAAATAAATAAATCAGATGAAGTTAAAAAGATTTAGAATCCGCAGCTATAAGAACTACATTTCCCAACACCGGAAATAGACGTAATTCTTTATTCTTTTTTTACATATTAGTAAATATAGTCCCCCTCTGGGGTTAGTTTTTATTATTTTTTTTACTGTATTGTACTCTACTGTAGTGTGACACCTTCTGTTTTTCAGTTTCTTTAATTAGTCTCAGTTGCTGGACCTTGGTGGCTGCTGATTGGAAGACTGGCCTGATGAGGTCATCCACTTGCCACTTTAGTATTTAAGACCAAGCCTAAGCTCATTACAATTCAATTTAATATTCAATTCAATAATAACTTTATTTATCCGTGAGGAACAGTGTTGTTTTCGTCAAAGATGAAAAAAACTAAATGATTTAATTGACGATGCATTCTTTTATGACGATGACGTAACAATAATGAAATAAATAGTAGAAAAAGTTTCAAAAAAGTCTTCTGGACAGTTTAATTCTTGAACAAGATGTTTCGACTTCCATCCGGAAATAATTTTCAATCTGAATGAAATGGACAGAAAACTGGATCTATTTATACTAACCTGAGTAAAAGGTAAAAAAATAGTAAGAAGGGCTCGACCAATGAGCCTGTGAAGCAAGCCCTGAGCACATTCCCAGGAAATTCGCCCAGTCACTGGTTCCGCTATGTTGATGACACTTTTGTGAAGATCAACAAGCAAGATCTGGAAGCCTTCACTTCACACATCAACGTTGTGGATCCTAACATCAAGTTTACACGTGAAGACTCCAAGGACAACCAGTTGGCCTTTTTAGACTGTGCTGTGATCATAGGAGAGGACGGGAATTTGCAACTGGAAGTATACAGGAAACCCACTCACACAGACCAATACCTACAGTTTGACTCTAATCATCCATTGCAACACAAACTGGGCGTCATCAGAACTTTACAACACAGGGCTGAGGAGGTACCCACGAGCACAGAGGCTAAGAAGAAGGAGACACAGCATGTCCAAAAAGCCCTCTCGGTCTGTGGATACCCCAAATGGGCCCTGAATAGGGTGAGAACGTCCAAGAAACGTGAGAAGAGGGAAACAGAAACCGAGAAGAGAAAAAATGGAGTCTCTATTCCTACGTGTCAGGACTGTCCGAGAAGTTACAGAGAATCTTCAGACAACATGACATCCCGGTTTTCTTTAAACCGGTCAACACATTACGGCAGAAACTAGTACATCCTAAAGACAAGATGCCTACAGAAAAACAGAGCAATGTAGTTTATTCGATCCGGTGCAGTGAAGGGAGCTGCAAAGAACACTACATTGGTGAAAAGAAGCAGCCACTCCACAAAAGACTTTACCAACACAGAAGAGAAGCCTCAAGTGGTCCACAGTCTGCTGTACATCTGCATCTTAAATCCACCAAACACACTTTTGAGGACAGCGAGGTGAAGATTCCAGATCTTGCTTGTTGATCTTCACAAAAGTGTCAACATAGCAGAACCAGTGACTGGGCGGATTTCCTGGGAAAGTGCTCAGGGCTTGCTTCTCGACCTCCTCCATGTAAAGATTAGCTACAATAGGAGACACTGGAGAGCCCATCGCACAGCCGTGGATTTGTCTGTAGAAACCACCACGAAACTGAAAGTAAGTGGAGTAGAGAGAAAGGTTGGTTTGAAAGAGGGGTGAAGGAAGCCATTTTTGTAATGAAAGAAAATCCCTCACTGAATCGGAGTGGAGGCGTTAGATACGTTTTGCCCGGTATCTATAGCAGCCTTTTGAAGCCATGGACTAAAGATGACACCTCGTGACCCAGTTTCACGCCTCTCGTTAGCAGGAATTTCTTTTCACTAAGCTTTTAGCATTTTTATAATAGGTTCGTTTACTGGTCTGTGGCTACAATAGGAGCCATTCACGGCCATCATAGGTAACACAGGCTCATTGGTCGAGCCCTGTCTTACTATTCTTTTTACCTTTTACTCAGGTTAGTATAAATAGATCCAGTTTTCTGTCCATTTCATTCAGATTGAAAATGATTTCCGGATGGAAGTCGAAACGTCTCGTTCAAGAATTAAACTGTCCAGAAGACCTTATTGAAACTTTTTCTACTATAGATCACTCCTGGATGAATGAGGGACTACACGGAATAATGAAATAAATGCAAAATTTTGGTGACTAAAACTTGACGAGACGTTTGCAAGTTTCTGCTGATGAGACAAAAAAGTAACGAAATAGGCGTCAGACTTGCATATTTCTGTCTGTGAAAAGAAAAAAAAATACAGCGGCTGCGTCTGTCTCTCACGGTGGCACGCCCCCCACAATGCTGCACGTTCACACCGTCTACACACACACCTGCAGCCATGAGGAGGTCACACACCATGGTGAAAACAGCAGCAAAGGAGCTTGGTGGTCAGAAACTTAAAGTTTTACACATATTTTTAAACAGCATGCTTACTTCAAGCTAATGCTAGCTTGTCGGCGCTGCTAACTTCCTAGTTAGCTTGGTTGCGCTAACGACTGCTTTAAATGCATTCCATTGTTAAAGT
Source organism: Neostethus bicornis (assembly GCA_902685375.1). NCBI lineage: Eukaryota > Metazoa > Chordata > Actinopteri > Atheriniformes > Phallostethidae > Neostethus > Neostethus bicornis. The sequence continues at coordinate 149,320 of LR738553.1, read as the reverse complement.
TTTTTTTTTTTTTTTTTTACACTAAAACTAGACTAGAAACGTTCTAAGTCTTCCCTGACAAAAACTAGACAAAAATTTTTTGGGTTTTCCGTGACTAAAACGAAACTATAAAAAGATGACGAAAACGTGACTAAAACTTAAATTAAAATTTGTCCAAAGACGAAGACTAAAACGAAAACTTAGATGGCTGCCAAAAACAACAATGGTGAGGAACTTCATTTACAGAAAGAGCACCAGGACAAACACAAACAAATGCATAAAAACCACATTCATTCATTATAAAACAATAAAATCTAAATAAATAAAACCAAAATAAAACAATAAAATTGATAAATAAGAACATTTACTTATCATTTCTTCAGTACATGGCCACCCGTCACAAGGCCGCTCAGCTATTCAGCAGTCTGATTGAGGAAGGTACAAAACTGGTCGGGGCTCTCTTGGTCTTAAGTGCGAGGGATTTGAACCTATGACCAGATCGTAACAGGGTGTGATGTGAGTGCAGAATGTGTGAACTGTCAGAGGAGATCTGAATACCTTTCCTCAGGACTTGGTTATTGTAAATGGAAGTGAGTGATTCTTGTTGATGTCCAATGAGTTTACTGCTGATTTTAATGATCTTATTGAGAGTGTTGCGATGTGAGACACTGAGTGAACCAAACCAGGCTGTGATATTGAATGTGAGGATGGACTGGATGAAGCATTTGTTTACGCAGTTTACGCAGGAAAAAGAGGCGTTGTTGACATTTGGAAATAATATTTTCTGTGTTCAGTTGAAAAGTGAATTTGTGATCAATTATGGTACCAAGATATTTGTTTGAGTGAACATTTTCTAATGCTTCGTTATTAACTGTCAGTGTGGGGAAGGTGGTGAGTCCATGGTGGAATGAGAAGACCATTTCTTTGGTTTTTAACACATTTAAGTCCAAACAGTTGTCCTACACCCCAAGAAGAAGGCGTCTAGTTCAGCCTGTAGTAGTCCATTTGTGTTGGTGGTGTCCATGATAACAGTGTCGTCTGAATACTTGATGTATGTTAGTCTTATAACATATTATAAGAATATGTTATATATATATATATATGTTATACCTATTATAACATATGTTATATCATAACATATTCTGTTGTTATTGGGATGGTGCTCCTGCAGTCATTTGTGTACAGAGTGAAGAGAAGTGGAGATAATACTGAATCTTGGGGGGAACCAGTGGATATTGTTCTTACATTGCTAAGATGTCCATTTATTCTGACCTTTTGGTCCCTCACCGTTAGGACGGAAAGGACCCAGAGAATGAGATGGGGGTTAACATCCATCTGGAGCAACTTACGTCCCATGAGATGTGGTTGCAAGGTGATAAATGCACTTGAGAAGTCCACGAAGACAAGGCTGACATGGGATTTGGGCTTTTCCAGGTGAGAAATTACTCTATGCAGCAGAGTCAGCACAGCATCGTCCACTCCCGTGTGTGGCCGGTATGCAAATTGTAGTGGATCGGAGTGCAAGCTGACCTCGCCCTGCAGCTGGACCATGATGAGCCTCTCAAAGCTCTTCATGACCAAAGATGTCAGAGCTACTGGTCGATAGTCGTTGTTGGTAGAGGGGTTGTTCTTCTTTGCTACAGGGCAGATGATGAGGGATTTCCAGATGGAGGGGATGGAATGTTCAGCCAGGGAGCGATTGAACAATGAGCAGAGGACACCAGCCAGCTGACTGCTGCAGACCTTCAGCAAGCATCCACAGATCTGATCCGGTCCAGGGGCCTTGCCGAGCTTTGTCCGTCTAAGAGTGAGCTCCACTTATTCAATCTATAGCTCAGGTGTCAGGAGAGTATTCTGTTCCCTCTCTGTATCCTGTTTCCCCTCTCCCTCTTGTCTGTGTGTCTGCAACTAGTCACACCTGAAACTAATCTACTCATCTGCTGCAGCATAAATGGAACAGTTTTTGACACACTCTTCGCCAGATCGTTGTTTATCATGCTTGACCTATTATCCAGTTTTTGGCTCCAGCTCCTACTTCAGAACCTTCCTAGTTTATCTGTTGTTGTCTGCTTTATTTGGACTTTTTATCAATCTAATAAATCTGCTTTGTGATTTTTTCATCTGAGCCTGTTTGTTGTGTTCTTGGTATATTTTGGCCTCAGCTCCACATCAAGACACAGTGTTTAAAAAAAAAAAAAAAAAAAGATTATTAATTGGATTTTCAGTGTTTAAAGACTCATTTCAAAATCAGAGATTTTGTCGCAATACTTTTCTTCATTTTTATTGGAAATTAAAGCACATTTTTTCTACAGATCCCGGTATGTGTATTTCTTTTTCTCATGAGGGGAAGTTACTAAAGCATGCCATCCATCTAGTCCTGTCCCGGCCCCTTTGTCAAATGTTACAATGTAATCAAATGTGGCCTGCAAATCGAAAAGTTTGTCCACCCCTGGACTAGATGAACTCAGGAGCACAGGGCCTGGAGGATTCTAGAAAATAACAGGTGATAGTTCGTTGGAATAGTTCTATTGCTGAAGAAATGACAAATTGGCGCCACCACTGGTGCTGTGGTGGCGACAGGCAGAGGAGCATCTCGGGCTGAGGATTGATTGATTGTCTGTGTCTGAAAACTGTGAAATTTAGATGCTTCATTTAGATGCTTCATCGTGCAACAGTGAATGGCATTTTCACTGAATGCCATTTGGCATTTTTTTGAAGTTGTGTGTGGTTTGTGTATCATTAAACCAAATACAAGAACCTATTGTATTTGGTTCTTGTATTTGGTTCTTCCAAGCTTACCTGTCACAATGAGGATGTGCTGGCTGTCTGTGCTGCTTGTGCTATCGCTACCCGTCGGACCTCTACTCGCTTTGGAACTTAGAGCGAATTCTTTGCACTACAGCCTTGAGGATTTATGATTTCGATGTAAACTGGATTATCCTACCCCACCGGATCTATTGTCTTCTGCCGAGATCCTTCCAAATCAACACGGAGCCGGTCGCGTAACGAGCAGCTCCGCCCGACGGAGAAAGCGGGTAAGAAGAGGAGTGTGGCAAAGGCTGAAGAGGCTCTCTAGAACATCAAAAAGCCCACTGCTCCCCTCTATTTTGCTCACCAACGTCCGCTCTCTCTGAAACAAACTGGATGAGCTGCACACCAATGTCTCTTGTCAGTGGGCATATAAAGATGCTGGTTTCATCTGCATGACGGAGACCTGGCTGGACGATACCATCGCTGATGCACAACTCTCACTGAACGGGTTTGGGTCTCCTGTGCGGCTGGACCGGGACACGGTAAGCAGCCAGAAGAGGCACGGGGGCGGAGTTTGTGTGTATGTCAATCAGGCCTGGAGCAGAGCTGCCACTGTCACTGACTCCAGATGTTCTCCTGATGTGGAGCTGCTCGCATTGACATTCAGAGGGAAGTACCTACCAAGAGAATTTGGGCAGCGTGCGCAGGTACTGGTTTACATCCCTCAATCAGGCAATGCCGCCCGTGCGGCAGAAATCATCGCGTCATGTGTGCATGGGCTAGAGAGCGCATTCCCGGACTCTCCTGTGCTAGTGTTGGAGGACTTCAATGGCTGCAGGCTAAATAAGACTCTTCCTACGCACCACCAGTATGTGTCGTGTGCCACCAGCGGCGACAAAACAATTGACCTCTGCTACGGCAATTTAACCTCTTAACTCCCACCGACCCGGCGCCGGGACGTTTGGTGTTTTTGTTATTTTTTCACTCATAAAGACACTTTTTTTTTGTTCAACTCCACTAAGTTATACCTCGTTTTAAAGCTAAGACTTTCAAGAAAACGATCATAACATCCATTCTTATGTTTTCACTAGTTTCAAGAAGAAATAAATTATCCGCAAAAAAAAAATCAAAGTGTGTAGAGGTCACAGCTTACCTTTGATTCGGTTCTGACGGCCTCAGAGGGGTTCGATCTTTATGTGATTGGTCTCATTTTGTCCGTAACAATCCACAGAATAAATATATGAAATTGTTTTTTCTCAAAAGTAATCCAGTTTGTATAAATATTCCAGAAAACATGGTTTTTTTTCTGTGAGAAATCCGATGGTAAAACGTAGCAGTCGCGTTTTCTATCTACGTAGTAGCTGCTAGGCTATGTTTTTAGCTTCGTTCTGGGTGTGCTTCATTTCCTCACGAAGTTAGCTTCAAAATGAGACCACTCGCGATCTTTTCCGGTCACGAGGTTCTTAGCTAAATCGCTTTGAATAAAACAAGTGCCCCTCACTGAGGTCAGAGGGGCGTGGACATTATTGCTATTTGATGACCAATAACATAACGTTACGATTAATACGTAATGTCAGGAGCTAGCCAATAAGATTACCTTTCCAACGAGGGGCTGGACTTCAAGTTTGGTTGACCAGAACACTTTTTATTTTACTGCGTGAAGAGAAAAACAACAGACTTTTACGCACAGCGTTTTATGCACAAGGTGGAGACAAAGAGACGGAGCTGCGATTTACAAGAGCTGTTAGCTTTGAACATTGGGTGCATAATTTTGCCAAAAAACATGCCGAAGGCAAAAGGAAAAACACATTATTCGACAGAAAAAGCCGTTGCTGTACTCTTGGAATCGTCTTCTGAAGAAGACAGTGAATATAATTCAGACGATGAAGAGCTCTTTGAGCTCGGAATGGACCCAGTACTGGATGGGTGAGTTCATCATGCAAAACATTGTTTTGAATGAAATATATAATTTTTCAGTAGTCATCTTGGCAATTGATAAGTTTGATCTGTTTCTAGTTTTATTTTATTGCTATTTTTACATTTTTGTTGTTGTTTTATTTCTGATCTATAGTTTATTGATAATTATGAATTCTACTGTGACATTTGATATTATGAAAGTAATAATAAACGTATTATTATTATCCTTTTTTGTAATAATTATAAATATATATTTTTATGTAATGACCATGGTATTATCGTACATTATTTTAGTACCTCATCATAATTTTTTTTTCTTTTACAAACCTGGCATTGTTGCTCATAGGTACTATTCAGAGGAGGACAAAGACATGCAGACCCCCGCTGAAGTGACCGACACCCAAACTACAAAAAGGCAGAGGTCTCTTTCTGCAGAACGCCCATCTCCCCAGGCTGCATCTTCCACCCCACCCCCGGCCACCCATCCCCCGGCTGCATCTTGGGTGACCAACACCCAAACTACAAAAAGGCAGAGGTCTCTTTCTGCAGAACGCCCATCTCCTCCGGCTGAATCTCCCACCCCACCCCCTGCTGCTTCCACAAGCTCCATGCCAGTCAGAAGAGGGAGGGGGAGACCTAGGGATAAAACAAGGGGCAGAGAAACAGTAACCTGTCCTCTTCAAAGTGGCGAGAGATGGCACACCGTACATGAAGAGGATACTGCACACCAACCACTTCTCTTCAAACCAGCCCGGGAGCCTGGACCACAAACCCGGAGGAGGCGGGTTGCTTCTCCACTTGATTTTTTCAAGTTGTTTTTTACAGATGTCTTGCTTGCGACACTTTTGGACAATACCAACGCATTTGGGACCCACAAAGATGAAAACTGGACAATTTTGACAGTTTGCGACCTGTATTCTTGGTTTGCCATGATACTCTATATAGGGATAGTGAAGGTCCCGCAGCAAGTTTTTTACTGGAAACAGCAAGACGTTTTTAACTTTTCCTTCCCATCATCTATCATGTCGAGAACAAATTTTTACGCATGAGCACCTTTGCTCATTAGAGGATGATGCACGAAATCAGGCACTAAAGGGCTCCCCAAGATATGATCGTCTAGGCAAGATAAAGCCTCTCTATAACCAGATAGTGATTTTCATCCTGGGTTGAACCTAGCCATTGATAAGCGCATGGTGGCAACTAAAAGGAGAACAGCCCTAAAACAATACATAAAAAATAAACCAACTAAGAGGGGATATAAACTTTTTGTGCTTGCTGACTCTGCCACAGGATCAGCAAGCATCAAACCCCTCGTAAACTTTTTTGTTTACGAGGGCAAGTCTTCAAGCACTGGAAAGGATTGAGTTATGACTCTGTAATGTCTCTAATGGATATTCAAAACTTAGGAACTGGATATCACCTCTTTGTAGATAATTTTTATACAAGCCCTCGCCTTTTCAAAGACCTGTTTGCCCTGCAGATTGGGGCTTGCGGCACGATCAGAAACAAAAATGGTTTCCTAGAACCATTTTGAATGACATCGGCAGGAAGGACTCTCGGGGGATCATCAGATGGATCCGGGATGCTGAATTATTGTTTGTAAAGTGGAAGGACACTCGAGAGGTTGTCATGTGTTCGACCATTCACACTGTGTTTCAAGGAGACACAGTCAAACGACGAGTGAAAACACAAGGGTGTTGGTCAGAGCTGCATTTTTCTATCCCGGTAGCCATCAAGGAATATAACCGCCACATGGGAGGTGTCGATCTCTCTGATGCCCTCATCGGTTATTACACTGTTCTTCACAAAACACGGAAGTGGTACATGACTTTTTTCTATCATTTTTTGGACATTGCGGTTGTCAATGCATTTGTTTTATACAATGCAGAGCATCATGAGGAACCTTTGACACAGTTGGACTTCTGAATCCAACTGATTCGAGAGCTTTCTCAGAGTGGAAGTGCGTCAAGCTCAACCAACCGTCCACCTCCTGGTCCAGATACAAACACACATACACCAATGTATTTTGTAGAGGACAGTGATGTTCCCAAACATCTGTCTGCTTCCGCAGGGAGACGATGGTGCAGAGTCTGCCACAAAAAGACACCTTTAGGTTGCAGAACATGTGAAGTTCCTCTTTGCTTTGTACCTGGTCGAGACTGCTATCACCAGTGGGACCAAGAAAGGAACCTGTTGTAGAGATTTATTTCATTTTGTTTTCTTGTAAAAAGTTGAAGGTTTTCCACTAATTGTAATAATTTTACTTCAATTCTCAACATCATTTAGTTGCACAAAAGAAAGATTTTTTTTATGTATATCTATTTTTTGTTATTGAAAAGTTTTTTTTTTTTTTAACATTTGAGTTCTTGTTTTTATCTCAATAAAACATATAATTTATCCAGTTGTATATTTCATTTCTTGTGCATAATTTTTATGAAAAAATTTATAATTACAGTAAAAAAATATTAAAATATACATTAAAAAAATAATTACAAAAATGATCTCAAAAATGAACACTAATATGCATTTTTATAAAGAAAAAAGTGATAGAATGGCAAAAATTTAATTTGGCACATTTTGGCACATTTTGGCACAGATTTGGACAACTTGTTCCGAATGGACACTTTTTATACTAAAAGGTCAATAGGTCAAAAACACTTGTACCTAGAGATCTGAAACTTTACACAGTTGTTGTCAACAAGATTTTTGTCATACAAATGGAAGGAATTATGCCTAGTAAGAAGTATGTCTTGGCTAGGGACATTGGAGAATGAAAAAAAATTAGGCGAGGCTAAAATTGTACAATTTTTTATGTTTGAACTACTGTAGGATAGGCTCTGAAGCTCTGACACCCTTCATGTACATATCTACAGAAACTAGAAGGTCTAAGCTTTATTTTGATGTATAGTGCAAGCATGTGACTTGAAAGATGTTGCTGTAATAAGCAATGGCATTTGGGTGTGTCCAACTATTGTGCACAGCCCGAAAATAGGTGGGTGTTAAGAGGTTAACGGATGCATACAGAGCTTACAAGACGCCTCCACTCAGCACTGCAGCCCATAATGTAGTCCACCTTATTCCATCATACCGCACTAAGTTACAGCGTGAGGGTGTAGTGAAGAAAGAAGTCAGACTGTAGGACAACGATGCCCAGGAGAAACTCCAGGGCTGCTTTGACTGCACAATGTGGGATGTGCTTACAGAGGGCAGTAGTCTAGAGGAGGCTACCGATGTTGTAAAATCATACATCACCTTCTGTGAAAACATGTTGGTCCCCACAAAAACTTTAAAAGTGCTCTCAAACAACAAGCCATGGATAACTAAGTCACTCAAATCTATTTTGAACTAAAAGAAAATAGCTTTTAAGTCTGGAAATAAGGTTGAAGGCAAACTCATTCAGAACAAACTTAATAAAGTAATTAAATCTGCTCAAAAGTTACATAAGGAGAAAGTGGTGAGACTCTTTCAAAATGGAAAAGATAAAGATGCCTGGCGGGGTGTAAAAACTCTGGCTGGCCTCCCACTTCCTCCTCATCATCGGGACGTCCTGTGAAGGTGTCCATTTGCATGGCGGAAAATCTCAACAACTTTTACTGCAGGTTTGATCAGTGTGTCTACACTCAAGAGAGGGAGAAGCTCTCAGGAGAGCTTTCCTCCATCATCCAGACCACTGAGAGGCTGTTGTTATGGTGTGGAGCTGAGGCCAAAATATACCCTTGACACAACAGACAGGCTCAGATGAAAAATCACAAAGCAGATTTATTAGATTGATAAAAAGTCCAAATAAAGCAGACAAAACAGATAAACTAGGAAGGTTCTGATGAAGGAGATGGAGCCAAAAACTGGATAACAGGCCAAGCATAATAAACAACGATCTGGCGAAGAGTGTGTCAAAAACTGTTCCATTTGTGCTGAAGCAGATGAGTAGATTAGTTTCAGGTGTGACTCGTTGCACAGACACAGACAAGAGGGAGGGGGGGAAACAGGACACAGAGGGGGAACAGAATACTCTCCTGACGGTACACCCCCCCCACACCCTAACACACACACACACACACACACACACACACACACACACACACACACACACACACACACACACACACACACACACACACACTCCTGGATTTAGTTTTCACACCCCTCCAGGGATCCACCATATTTATAAAATTGGACTTCAGAAATGCTTATCATCTGGTACGCATAAAGGAAGGTGATGAGTGGAAAACGGCTTTCAAGACGCTCCTTGGACACTTTGAATATTTGATTATGCCATTTGGGCTAACTGATGCAGTCTCTGATTAATGACGTGCTGCAGGATTTTCTCAATCGTTTTGTGTTTGTTTACCTGGATGACATTTGGATATTTTCACGGAACAAGGAGGAGCATCAGGTTCATGTTCATCAGGTCTTACAGAGACTGCTGGAAAACAAACTATTTTTTTTTAACCAATGTTTTTATTTGCTTTCAACAGCAATAACAGAAAAAAAAGATTTTACAGTAGCAATGGTTTTCTTTCTTTTTTTAAAAAAAAGCAAAAACAAAACAAAAAAACAAAAAAGATATCGTTATGCAACAAATTTCAACATCTCACACTCTAATAAAAGTTATTTTTGTCTGAGGAATCTCAATAAGGGTGCCCAGACCTCTTCAAAATGTTGAGCTTTACCCCTCAAAATATAGGTTAGCTTTTCCAACGTGAAGAAAGTTGATATTTACTCTTTGATATTTTACTCTTTACCTTTATACATTTTAAAAAGAATAACATTTTACTTTTTATTCAATAAAGATATGCTTATGAATGTTTGTTTTACTTTGTATTCAATAAAGATATGTTCTTGAATGTTTATTTGCTAAGGTTGTGCTTGGATGATAAATGCTTGCTGAGTGTGATGAAATTCTATTGAATTTTGGTATGTAAAGGTCATTGGGGAGCAGACCACATGGAGCCACGAGAAGCCAACTTAAATCAGCGTGACTCCGGGAGGTTGTTTGTTTGTTTTTCAGGAATTAAGAAAGGAACATCGGTCTTTTGCATAAAGAAGAAATGGGAGAAGGAGAACAAATGACCAAGTGGGGGAAAGAGAAGGCACCTTAATTAATGAACATTCATGAATTGAATGTCTGGTCTAACTCTGGCAAATTTCAGTGGGGTGTTGTCTCTCTTGTAACTTCACAGAAGCACACAGGTGTTTTCTGTCAGGGAACTGAGACCCAGATGCATCTGTTTTAGATTTTAATGTTGAGGAATAAATATTGAAAATTGGGAACCTTATTGAATCCTGGTGGTATCTGAAATGCTTGGTAAACTTTAATAGTTCGTTTCTTAATAGTTTAGTTTGATCACCAGCCTTCTCTCTTCAGTCTGCACACGCAAGAAAGACTGGGTGGTGAGATTATTAATTAATGACTGTTAATTAAAGCAAATATTGGATTTAATCAAACCTGAGAAGAAAAAGTAAACCCCCAGATTCTTTCAAACGTAACATTTAAAAACATTTCTCTCAGCCAAGATTGTACAGTGGAAACTTTAGTCTCTCTCCAGGATAAGGCGACCATCCTCCTGGCCTGCAGTAGTCCAAGGGTGATGAGAGTTTTCACACCAGATGAAACCCTGAAGTTGTCAGGGTAAATTACCAAAACACAAAGCTTAGCTGTGTAAGGTATTGGAACGCCAGTTATTTCACATAATTTGCATATTATGCTTTTCCAAAAATCTTGTATTTTAGGGCATTCCCATACACAATGGATCAGGGTTCCTTTTTCAGTCAGACATTTTACACAAGTATCTGGAATGCCAGGGGACCATTTGTTCAGTTTCTCAGGGGTTATGTATGTCCTCATTAACCATTTATGCTGGAAAAGTTTTAATCTAGTGTTTATTGTGTGTGTTTGTGCTCTAAAGCATGCCTTTTCCCACTCAGCCTCACCAATATTTAATATCTGAACTCCATGCTGTCATTTTATCAAAACTAGATTCCTTGTCTGTAGAAACAAGCATGGCATAAAGTAAAGATATTTGCCGTCTACCGTACGTATGTTTCATAACCACACCTTCCAAACACGACAGCTGCAGTGCTTGAGTGTCACAGTGCTTTGATCGAATGAAGTGTTTTAGCTGTAAATATTTGAAAAAGTGTTTTCTGGGTACAGAGTATTTTAAACAGAGTTCATGAAATGACAATAGTTTACTCTCCACATATAAATCTCCAAGTTCTTGCCATCCCTGGTCCGCCCATTTCTTAAAACCTCCGTCTGCTGTGCCCGGTGTAAACTGAGTATTACCCCAGATGGGAGAGAAGTGAGAAATAGAGGACGTGTCGCCAGTATGTTTCTGGGCTTTGTACCAGATGTCAATTGTGTTTTTAAGAAAAGGATTAGTTGTCTTTTTCAGTAGGCCCTCGATATCTGCAGAGTACAGATAAAGATTAAGTGGAAGTACAGAGGATGACTGTTCAATAGAGACCCATGCTGGTACGGATTGTGTAGAAAAGTAAAACATAGCTCGACGTAGCTGAGCAGACCAATAGTACCACTTAAAATTAGGGAGTTGCAAACCCCCTCGGTCGTACGGCAAGTACAGCAATTTTAGTCTGAGCCGAGGTTTTCTATTGTTCCAGAGAAATCTGCAAAACAGGCTGTTGAGTTCTCTGAAGAAGGATTCGGGTAGCGACAGCGGAAGGGACTGAAAAAGATGCAGGAATTTTGGCAGAATAGCCATTTTAATTACATTAATTCAACCAATCAAAGATAGTGGGAGTTTGGTTCACCTTTCAAGTGTATCCTGTACCTCACTCATCAGCGGGTCATAATTAGCTGTAGCAATTGCACCCATCTGAGGAGTAACCCTAATTCCAAGGTAGGTAAACCTATCTTCAGTGTTTAAAAATGGTGTGTGTAAAACCGGGCGGGCTCTCTCTTCTTTGTTTAAGAATAATATTGCAGATTTTTTGTCATTAAAAAAAAAATAAAAAAATGAATTACTCTATTCATCCCTCACCGGGGAAATTTGTTTGCTGCACTCCTTGCACCGCAGCAGGCTGCCCTTCAACAGCGCCAATGGTGGGAGAAGCGGGGGTTAGGTGTCTTCTCCAAGGACCCTAGATGTGCTCTCCGTGGGGCGTGAACCCACGACCTTCCGGTCCGCGGGCGAACGCTCTAACCACGCAGCCACTGTCTCCACCCCATTAATACTATATTCCGAGAATTGACTGAACTTTCTAATTACCTCCAAGACCGCAGGAATACTAACTGAAATATTTGATAAAAATAGAATGATGTCGTCTGCATAAAGTTATATTCTATGTTCATATCGTCCAATTGTTATTCCAAAAAGATTTGTCTGGTTTCTAATTGACATAGTCAGGGGCTCAATAGCCAAAATAAACAATAGCGGAGATAATGGTTAACCCTGCCGAGTGGATCTTTCCAATGTGATTTTTTCTGATAGGTTATTATTTGTCATTATGCAAGCTGTGGGACTTGTGTATAATAATTTGATCCAGTTTAAAAAGTTTTCTCCAAATCCATATCTTGGTAGTACATTGAATAAGTAAGGCCACTCGATTCTATCAAATGCTTGTCTTGCATCAAAAGATAATAGTGCTGTGTCCTTAGCATTATTCTTGTAATGTATTTTGTTTAAGACTTTGTGAATGTTGTGAAATCCCTTGTGATTTTGTACAAACCCATTTTGATCGTTATGGACTAGGTGTGGAATATGAGGGTCTGATCTTTTGGCGAGAACTTTACAAAGAATTTTGGTGTCTACCCCCATGAGGCTAATTGGTCTAAATGAAGAACAGTTCGTTTTGTTTTTATTGGGCTTTAAAATTAACACTAGGTTAGCTACAAAGACTGAAGCTTCCTTAGCAACACGGCTAGCTCGCCGTTAGCATTGATCACGCCATCAGCAGTCTGCATGGTTAATACCGGAGGATTTTTAGATTTGCGGTTCTTATGCGTCACATCTGCAATTGTTGTTTGTTTAGCCATCTTTTCTGGTCGTAGTAACGTGAGTAAAGTATGGGATTTAATATAGTTTTAGTGGAGTTTTGAGGAGCTCCCAGCTCAAGCTGCCATCTTGGTCAAGGCTCTGCCCAGTCTCATCGTGGACACCTTTAGTTATTTAATAGATTCATATTTTTGTGATCATTGACCTGGGTCTTGATCTCTGCCCCCAATCTATAACAAAAACTTGACCTTGTGAGTAAAAAATGTCGTTTAGAAATCAAAATACAAATACATTTATTTTAATTAAAAAATATTAAAAGGTTTGGGTTTTCAATTTAAAAATAGATGTTTTTACATTCTTTGAGGTTTTTGATCTAAAATATTTTTTCTTGTAATAAAAACTGCAGAGTTTTTGAAGAAAATAAATCATCATCCTCGTTCTCTCCGTGACACTCCCTGCTCAACAGTTATTTAAAGGTTCATCAATAAGAAAAGATTTATTCCCTGAACCAGGGTTCACTGTGAGCAAGGTGAGTATTTTCATGCATAATGTTGGATCCAAAAATTATTTTCAATTTTATATTAAAACTATAAAATATGAAGTAGGTGTTAAAGCAAACGTTGAAGATGTCCCTGTAATAAAATAGTTGTTCTTTTCCTCCACAGATGGCATCAAGACTTCTCGTGTTGTTCCTTCTCTCCTGTGTATGCAGCATTATGGTTGTTTTTAAAGTGGGATTGCAATTAGTTCATGTTTTTATTTATGACTAATAAAGACAACAACAAACAATGACTGACATTAAGCAACAACAGTGTTAGAATGTGAAAGCTACTTTCTAAACTCTTGACTTTTGTATTCACAGGGAATTGTGCTGGATAATGGACATCACCACAGTTCGTATCACTGACTCTTTACACACTCCAGTTTAAAGAGATTGATTAATTTCAAATACAAAAATTTCAATGTTCAATGGAAATTTTTGAAAAGAAAAACATTTTTGTCTACCATGAGACTTCAGGATAGTTGCTGAAATCTCTGTAAGTGTCCTTTTCCTTTGTTTTAGAACGATGTGAACCTAAATGGACAGAGTTTAACCAACGCTGTTACATTTTCAGATATTGGTTCGTGACATTTGTAACTGCACAGGTACTTGTCAGTCAGTCTGTCTGTCTGTCTCAGTAGAAGGATCCAAACTTTCTGTACATTACAACTCAAGACAAAGACACAATAAGAATTTAACCTTCAAGTCAGTGGATTGTAGAATTCTACATCGAGGCTAAAAACATTACATTCCAGGAAACGATGCATTCTGATGTGTGTAGCTCTTCTGGCTGTGCTCACCCTAGCGTTGAAAAACCATTAGCCACTGTGGCTAATCCAGCTTCATTTTTATTAGTCACATTAAATTTTCTTTAGCTACAAATTCTTTTTCAGTTATGATATGCTCTGTGTCATAACGTGATAGTTTGTGCTTAACAGTAAATATACATAAGCTTTTAGCTTTGTTCTTAACGAATCTGGTGTGATTAATTGCAGAATAGAATAGAATGTACTTTATCGATCTCTGAAGAGAAATTTGAGTGCTGCAGTGTAAACACATCAATGCCCCCTTTGCCCCTATCCACCGGCGTCTCATTCCAGTTGCACTGTGTCCAACCATGGAAACCGCAAAAAAATGTGTAAATTAGTGGTGTCAGTCAGTTAAAAAAATCTATTGAATTATTTACAGGATTTTGTAATTATTTCATTGAATTAATTGCATTTTAATGTGTATCTGCTGAAGGTCTCCTGATAAAGAATTTGAATTCTAGAATATTAAAATAATTATGCTCTATGACTAAACAATTGGATACAGTAAGAAGAGAATATTTCAAATCCAATTTATTATTGGTGAACTGTGCCTCATGAGGCCAGGTGCATTATTAAAACAAAGCAAAACAAGGGTTAAGGTTTGTTAGGGTTCGTTTTTATCTTCAACAACAGAAAATGGCGTGCAATCAGCAGCAACTCACTTTGCGATAGTATTTGTCAATTCTTTTGTTGTGGATTTGCTCATTTGCTTGCCAAATTCAGCTAGCTTGGTTTGGCGGAACGAGCTCTGGTAGCCACACTCGCAACAGAGGAACTTAGCTGAACAGGTTTTGGGTTTAGATGGTATGTCAGGCTGGAGTTGCTCAGCTGGTAGGAGAACTCCTTTTTGCTACAAATTACTACGTTGTTATTTGTTGTCCCGTCTCTATTATTTTTGTACAAAAACTTGCCGTTCAGTGGCCCGACTTAGGAGCAAATCCAGGATTTTGTAAAAGGGGGGTGGGGGGGGCGTGAGGAGGCATTTTAAACTATTTTACATAGTTTAAAACAAACAAAAAATAAATGTATAGCAATAGCATTTCTGAAACATGTGTTACGACCCTGGGGTCGTGGCCCTTTAAATCTTTCTGCCTGTCTGTCCTCACAGAACCTGGAGCTGCTCTTGGCCCCGCCCACTGCGACAGAAAGGCTGCTGGCTGCTCTCTGCGATGGACGCCAGTCTGATCCTCTGCCGTTATTTTGTTTCATTGTGTCTTTAGTAGTATCTTTTGTAATAAATTCCTTTAAACCGTTTTACTTTGTGTGGCCTTCCCCTTATTGTTGCTGCTTTTTGAGCCAGAGTAGTAACAAATGGGGGCTCGTCCGGGATCAGACCAATTGGGTAAGTTAAAGTCTGTATGAAATTTTTTTTTTTTGTTTTGGAATTGGAGGTTTTTCTTCACTGAGTTTGGTTGATTTTGCTTGGTTTTGTCCCATTTTGAGTTCAGTTTGGAGAAGTTTGGTTATTTAGTTGGTTGGTTGGCTATCTTGGCTGCTAATCAAATCAGGCTGGGGGAGACCACACAGGTGTGTGTGATTTGTTTTGCTGACAATGTGAGTTTATTTCAAAGTTCTGAGTTAAATTGAGTTTGGTGTGGCTGTTGATCAGGGTGAGTGGGACCAGTTAACACTTTGTGGCAGACCTTTGTTTTGTTTAAAATTTTTTGATTGAAGCCTACATTTTTTTTTGTTAGTATTTTTGAGCACATGCTGGGAGTTGGGGCTTACCCTGTTAGGAATTAGAAGTGTTGTCTCCTTATGAGATTCACTTGTTTTTTGTTTTGCAATAGGCATTTAGAGTGGAGGTACGTGCGGGTTGCAGCATCCCACTACCCTTACCCTACGTCGGCTCGGGAGCGCGCCGTGGTATTAGTACTTGTACTGTACCGCTGGTATGTATGGGGCTGGTTGGCAGCCTCAAGCGCATAGATGCCCACCGCCAGGCCTCCTGAGGACTAGGGGTGAGTTTAGTTAGATTCTGGTTGGGTGGTTAGTGGGGAAACCTCAACTCTGTGCTCTAGTTAGTTTTTTTTTACATCAAACATGTCATCTGTGGAGGATTTTGCGGAGTCCCCTACTGGGGAGATGTTGAATGGCTTTGCTGGAGAACAACTATTGCAGTTGGTTGATTGTTGTTCCGTTGGTATTGGTGCTGGAAAACTGAAGGATGAGATGAGGTTGTGTTTGTGGTCTGCTTTGGTGCGTGGTGGGATTTTGCCAGGGAAAGTTGGTCTAAACAACCCTGAGGTTGAGGATGTTTTGACATTTGAACAGAAGAGGGAGTTGCTTTTGTTGGAGGCGGAGAAGGAGAAGGTGGCTTTGGAAAGGGACAGGGTGCAGTGTGAGAAGCGGATGGCTATGGAGCAGATGGGAGTGGCTTTGGAGGGGGACAAGATACAGTTTGAGAGGGAGAGGCTTAGTTCTACTTCCGTTCGAGGTGAGTCTGATGTGGTTTCTAATTTGCGTCTTGTCCCAAGGTTTGATGAAAAGGATCCGGATACATTCTTCGTACTTTTTGAACGTGTTGCTAATTTCAGAAGTTGGCCGGATGATTTGAGGGTTGTAATGTTGCAGTCAGTTTTTACAGGGAAGGCCCAGGTAGCCTATTCTGCTTTGAGTGAACAGGAGAGCCAGGACTATAAACTTGTTAAGGAAGCGGTGTTGAAAGCTTATGAGTTGGTTCCAGAAGTTTACAGGCAACGTTTTAGATCTTGGAGGAAGGGTGAAAACCAGTCTCATGTTGAGTTTGTCAAGGACTTAAGCAAGCATTTTCACAGGTGGTGTTCTTCTTTGGAGGTTTCTTCGTATGATAAGCTTTGTGATCTTATGGTTCTTGAACAATTTGTCGATTGTGTTCCGCCAGAAGTTGCCACTCATATTAGAGAACGTCGAGTAGTTACTGTTTCAGAAGCTGCTACTATAGCTGATGACTATGTTTTGGCTCACAAGGGTAAATTTAGGAAGAGTGTTTCTACTACTTTTTCTACTGGTGCTTCTGTTGCTTCTACCAGGAGTAACAACTTCGAGACTAGTAGCCCTAGTGCTTTTAGAAAAGCACTTTTAGTCAAAGTTGTAACTACTGTCGTGGGGAAGGTCATTGGAGGATTGATTGTCCCGTTTTGCAAAGGAAAAGTGGTCAAGTGAGAACTAGGACTGTTAAACCTGCGGTTTTCGCTGTTCAATTCAATTCAATTCAATTTTATTTGTATAGCCCAAAATCACAGAATGTCCGTCTCAATGGGCTTCACAAGAAAAAGAGGAATGTATTAACACAAATACACAACAAGAAAAATAACTAACAAATGCTAACTAAACAAGACTAGCACATTAATGCACTTAGACTCTCCTTCTCGGTGAGGAAAGTCTCAGTTCAGGCAAAGTCTCAGTGCTTGGACCCAGTTGTGGAGTCCAAATGTTTTTCTGGTCTTGACTCTTTTGTTTCTGATGGGTTTGTGTCACTTTGTGGTGATCATAGGAAAGTCCCAGTGAAAATTTTGAGGGATACAGGTGCTACAGACTCGTTTGTTCTTTCTTCAGTCTTGCCTTTTTCAGAAGAGACAAGTACAGGTGATTGTGTCCTGGTGAGAGATGTTAGTTTGGTACCACTTAGTGCCCCGTTGCATAGGATCTTTCTGTCTAGTGGTTTTGTTGAAGGAAATGTGCAAATTGCTGTTCGACCAGAATTGCCAGTAGAGGGCGTTGCTGTGATCTTGGGTAATGACTTAGCTGGTAACCAGGTGTGGCCTGTAGAGTGTCCGATCAAAGTACCAGTTCCAGCAAAAGTTCCTGATTCCTGTGGGCGGAACTTTCCTGAGGTGTTCACTGCTTGTGCTGTCACCAGGGCCATGGCAAAGGCTAAGTCTGAAACATCAGAAGAATGTTGCCCTAACTCAGATGTTCAGTTTGATTTACCTCAAATGTTTTCTATTTCCCAGCAGGAGTTAATTGCTGAACAGAAAGCGGATGTGTCACTGACTG
Organism: Neostethus bicornis; assembly: GCA_902685375.1. Taxonomy (NCBI): domain Eukaryota; kingdom Metazoa; phylum Chordata; class Actinopteri; order Atheriniformes; family Phallostethidae; genus Neostethus; species Neostethus bicornis. Next base: position 131,390 of record LR738553.1, on the reverse strand, counting down.
CGCTGTTTGATAAAGTCCAACCTTCATCGGAACTTCGAAGCTCTGCATCTGGGTATTTTCTTCAGGGTGAGGTATTGGTTAGGAAATGGCAGCCTCAGGGCTCTGATCTTTTGGGTAGTCCGTGTTTGCAGATAGTCGTTCCTACAAAATTTAGAGAAAGGGTGTTGTCTTGTTCGCATGACCGAACAGGCCATTTGGGAGTAAAGAAAACCTATAGTCATGTGCTTAGGTATTTCTTTTGGCCCCTTCTCAAACGTGATGTTGCCAAGTATATTAGGACTTGCCATACTTGTCAAATTTCTGGCAAACCGAATCAGGGAATTAAGCCTGCACCTCTTAAGCCGATACCTGCTGTTGAAAATCCGTTTGAACATTTGATTATTGATTGCGTTGGACCTTTGCCAAAGTCTAAATCAGGCTCTCAGTATTTGCTGACGGTTATGTGTTTGGTCACTCGTTATCCAGCTGCGTATGCGCTTCGCAATATAACTGCTAAGGCGGTTGTGAAAGCTCTTACTCAGTTTATTTCAGTTTTTGGCATCCCTAAAATCATTCAAAGTGACCAAGGGTCTAATTTTTCGTCTCACCTGTTTGCCCAAGTCTTGGACCAGCTTAAAGTGAAACATAATCAGGCTTCAGCTTACCACGCCCAGAGCCAAGGTGCTCTGGAGAGATTCCATCAGACTCTTAAATCATTGTTTCGTTCTTATTGTACAGAGTTGCAGAAGGATTGGGAGGAGGGTTTGCCGTGGTTGCTGCTTGCAGCTAGAGAAGTCTGTCAGGAGAGTACGGGTTTTAGTCCAAATGATTTGGTGTTTGGCCATAAAGTTCGGGGTCCTTTAGCAGTATTTCACGACAACTGGGCTTCAAAACAACCCCCTGGTAACTTGTTGGATTACGTGAATGGTTTTCGCCATCGTCTCTACGTGGCGGGGCAGTTGGCGAAGCGAAATTTGGTCAAAGCTCAGACTAAGATGAAGTCTTTGTATGACAGACGATGTGAGAGTCGTGAATTTAGTCCAGGGGATCAAGTGTTGTTTTTTGTTTCCTATTGTAGGTTCACCGTTTCAGGCCAAATTTCATGGTCCCTATACTGTGTTAAGACGGCTTTCGGACTTGAATTATTTGGTTGCAACTCCAGACAGGAAGAAGAAGCAACAGCTTTGCCATGTTAATCTCCTTAAACCGTACTTTAGTCGTGAGTCTTTGCAGTGCACGGCAGGGTCTCCTCGGTGTGGTGCGGTGTTGTCTACCTGTGCGGTACCAGGGTCGACAGCCTATGGGGGAGAGGACGTGGCTATGCCAGATGACGCTGTTCTTTCTGGTCGGTTGAAAAATTCAGAAACTCTGAATAACTTGGATTTGCTATTTTGTCATTTGTCAAAGGATAAAGCTGAACAGTTAGCTGCATTGATTAACGAATATCACGTTTTATTCAGTGACACTCCCACTCGTACCAACTTGATATCACACGATATAGATGTTGGGGATGCAAAGCCAATCTGTCAAAGGTTCTATCGTGTCTCTGAGGAAAAACGTAAAATGATTGACAAAGAAGTACAGTATATGTTGGATAATGCAATTAAATTGACTTGGCCCATTTAGCTCCAGGTGGTTCCCACGAATGGCTTGAGATGTGGAACTGGAGGCTGCACTCTTCAACATTCTGATAAGTATTGTACACATTGATTAACAGGGTAGAACCCTGTTCTTTAGAAGGGGAGTGTTACGACCCTGGGGTCGTGGCCCTTTAAATCTTTCTGCCTGTCTGTCCTCACAGAACCTGGAGCTGCTCTTGGCCCCGCCCACTGCGACAGAAAGGCTGCTGGCTGCTCTCTGCGATGGACGCCAGTCTGATCCTCTGCCGTTATTTTGTTTCATTGTGTCTTTAGTAGTATCTTTTGTAATAAATTCCTTTAAACCTTTTTACTTTGTGTGGCCTTCCCCTTATTGTTGCTGCTTTTTGAGCCAGAGTAGTAACACATGGCTGTATGAGGAGCAGTGGTCTTTCAAAGTTTATAATAATTAAAGTAGTAAGAACACTTTTGTTTTTTTTGAGGACCAAAGGGGGGGTGGGGGCAGAATTTCCCCACCCCTGCTCTCATTGTCAGAGTGTGCGCAGGGAGTATTAACACTATGGTGTAGAGACAGTAGAGTTAAAACAATGTTAAAAAAGCTGTTCTTTGTTGTACGTTGCTTTTTCTTTTTTTGTTTTCTTTAATATTAATGAGGAAACAATGTTATGCAGAGCTGTACTTAAAACAATTTCATAGACAAATTATACTAATTGTAGACACGGCGGAGAGTGAGCGGGCGCTGAATATTTTGTTTTTCCTAGAGGGGCGAAACAGAAAATAATTGAGAAGCACTGAATTAAACCAAGATCTTTCAAAATGTTTGTTTCCGGAGAGAGTTGGACTCCGCCAAGGCTGCCCTTTTTCATGATTCTGTTCGTTACCTTTCTGGACAGTAAATCTAGGTGAAATCAAAGTGTCTGCTTTTTGCGGAATGTGGTCCGGTGGGGCAATTATGGCTTCATTTCCCGCACCATAGGCATTTACCATTGCCGGTTTGAAGTCCAACTTCGGAGGAAGTAGAGGAGATAAAATCCGCTCTGGAGGTTTTGACGGAGGAGGGGAAAGCTATCAGAGAGTAGCAAACACAGCTCCTGACACTACTGGTTCTGGTCAACAAACTGTGGATTCAGAGCGAGGAAAAAGATTGCTGCATCGATGAGCTGGAGAGACGAGTGGACGAGTTGGAGCAGTACACCTACATGAACGAGTGAAAATCCGGCCTCGCTCGTATGCCAGCGCAGCTGCGGATACGGCCTGCGGTGACCAACCCAGCGAGGAGGAGATGCGATCCGTGTAGCAGCAGGTCGCATCCTTTCTCCAGAGCAAGGGGATCAACTTGGACCTGGAACAGATCGAGGCTTGCCATCCACTCCTGACGAAAACCAATGCAACACCAGCGGTGATACTGAAATTTGTAAACCGGAAAAACAAAACGGTTTTACTCAAACAAGGTCGCAAACTGAACGGTAGAAACGTTTTCCTGAACAAATATCTAACCAAACGAAATGCAGAGATTGCACGAATGGCCAGATATTTAAAGAAAACACAAAAAATTAAACATACATGGGTCACAAACTGTAAAATCCTAATTAACTCAATGGGTCACCAGAGGAAGCTCGATTGTTGGTGGTGAAGAATAAAGAAGAACTCAACAAATACCTGTGACTGCCTGAAGGAGTTAAACATCACAAATTATCAGTCCTATGATGCAACCAGATGGACCTAACCTGACACCAAATACAGTAAGAATGGATTCTGATTATTCACAATATGAAAACCTTCAGTTAAATATGTTTGATTACACCGAGTATAAACTGCAAGATGTACAGAATGACCACAATCCAGACAACAATTTTTACACAGAAATACAGAAGGACTGAGAATATTATACAAATGAGTGATTTGATAAGCATATACAGTTACTACTAAAGAGTCTATTATACATTTCAACTGCAGTAGCCTTCGCTCCAATTTCTCTAAAATTTTACATAGTTTAAAACAAACAAAAAATAAATGTAAAGCAATAGCATTTCTGAAAGATGGCTGTATGAGGAGCAGTGGTCTTTCAATGAGATTGAAGGCTATGACATGCTCTTCACAAGTAAAAGCAGTCAAAAAGGTGGAGGTGTGGCTGTGTATATTAATCAAAACCTGAACAGTAAGAAGATCAGTAACTACTATTTAGTAATTGATAAACTTATGGAATGTGTTACAATAGAAACTGAAATGGAAAAGTCAAGAAAGGGGGAGCAGCATTGCAGCCAGTGACGCCAACATACTTAATAAATTGATAAGAAAGGCTGGCTCTGTCATTGGCTGCCAACAGGACACACTCGAAGCAGTGATGGAGAGGAGGTCACTGAATAAACTTTTATCCATCATGGACAACCCTGACCATCCTCTCTACCTGTCAGGAACCAACAATAAGTAGGACTCAGATGCAGAGATCTTTACAAAGGTTTAATCCAACAGGAAGATCATGAACATAATCCAAAACACTCTGACACAGGACAAGGGGAGACAAGGACTATTTAACACAGAAGGAAGGGGATCTCAGGTGGAAACAATGAGGGACAATTAGACATACACAGCTGTGGGAAAAACACTAGGGCAGGAAGTAACAAACATGAAACTAGAGGAAAGTTCGTTTTTTCAAAATAAAACAGGAAGTGCAAAACACAAGACATTACACTACCCACTTCTGGACAAGCAGCGGAGCTCCTTCTCCAAGAGGCTCAGACAGCTCCGCTCAAAAACCGCCCGTTACCGGAAATCTTTTATTCCCAACACAATAACAATTTTTAATAACTCATAGAATAGTAAATAACTGGTTCATGTTCATGTAATTCATCACTGTTTGTTAATTTATGCTTCTTATGTCACTTTTTTTTTACCCCCTTTGCACTTACAGTCTGTATTGACCTCAATGTTTTGTCACATTATTCCTTCTATTTTATTATTTTAATATTTTATTATTATTATTTTTAATTTTCCTTCTTGTATATACACTGTCTGTTTCTTTCTTTCTTGTTGCTGCTGTAACGCACAAATTCCCCATGTCTGGGATCAATAAAGTAAATCTAGTCTAATCTAATCTATCTATAGAAAACCTGGATCATGTGTTGATACATTTAGAGAAACAATGATGGAACTGTATGAAGGATTAAATGACAGTAAAAGGATTTTTGTCTATGGTGATTTTAATATTGATTTGTTGAATCAGTGCACTGCAGCAGGTAGCCACAACAGCACCACTGGTGGGAGCAGCTATGGGGTTAAGTGTCTGCATCAGGGACACCGTGGCAGCTTAGTGGAATTTGAACCGGCTTCTCCCGGTCCAAGGACAAACACTCTACCACTGGCAAGCAGTTGTGTGTCGTACGTTGAGGACATTTGTTCGATGTGTCCTCCAGTCAATGGGAATTCAATTCAATTCCATTTTATTTGTATAGCCCAACATCAAAGAATTTCTGTCTCAATGGGATCACACTGAAGATTCAGACAGATGAAAAACAAGAAAAGAGGAATGTATAAACACAAATACACGGCAAGAAAACTAACTAAAGTATGCTTGCTAGACAATATTGGCACATTCCTGCCCTTAGACTCCCCTTCACAATGAGGAAAAACTCCTAAAAAAAACCTATTAGTGGGGAAAAATGAGAAACCTTGTGGGGATCCACATGACAGAGAGATCCCTCCCTGGGACAAGCATCCGTCTAAAATTATTGTTTGAATATTAGCTTATTCTACTCTACAGCCTAATATCTAAAGAAGTCAATAAATGTTCTTCATCCTGATGGAAACACGGGAGACTCCTCAGCCCGGAGATGTCCAGGACGGGGATGAGTAGATGTTCTTCATCCTGATGGAAACACGAGGGACTCCTCAGCCCGGAGATGTCCAGGACGTGGATGAGTAGATGTTCTTCATCCTGATGGAAACACGGGGGACTCCTCAGCCCGGAGATGTCCAGGACGTGGATGAGTAGATGTTCTTCATCCTGATGGAAACACGGGGGACTCCTCAGCCCGGAGATGTCCAGTACGAGGATGAGTAGAAGTTCTTCATCCTGATGGAAACACGGGGGACTCCTCAGCCCGGAGATGTCCAGGACGGGGATGAGTAGATGTTCTTCATCCTGATGGAAACACGGGGACTCCTCAGCCCGGAGATGTCCAGGACGGGGATGAGTAGATGTTCTTCATCCTGATGGAAACACGGGGACTCCTCAGCCCGGAGATGTCCAGGACGGGGATGAGTAGATGTTCTTCATCCTGATGGAAACACGGGAGACTCCTCAGCCCGGAGATGTCCAGGACGGGGATGAGTAGATTTTCTTCATCCTGATGGAAACACAGGGACTCATCAGCCCGGCAATGCCCTTAACGGGGATGAGTACATGGATTTCATCCTGATGGAGCGGGGACGATGACGCATGGAAGTCTCCTCTATCTGGCCATGCTCAGGACAGGAACGCAGAGTATTCATCAGGAATCTGAAACAGAGCTCTCTCCCAAAGATGAGGGAGAGAGAGGTGGGCAACATGTGAACAGACAATAAAGAACAATGAATTAGATAGAAAGCCAGGTATCTGCCAAGGGTGATGTTCAAGAGGCCAAGGCAGTCTGGCAGGGAATAGTAGATAGAATTAGAGGACAGAACCCCAATGTACCATACTTTCCCCAGCTTTTACTATCTAGCAGCCAACTAGTAATTATATCAGCTAAATGAATCTGTTTCTATCTGGCCTGTTGATAAGCTTGTTCAAACAGGAATGCTTTAAGCCTCCTTTTAAATGTAGGAACACTGTCTGCCTCTCTCACTTGAGCTGGGAGCTTATTCCATAAAACTGGAGCTTGGTAGCTAAAGGCTCTACCTCCAACTGTACTTTTTGAAATCCTAGGAACCACCAACAGCCCTGCATTTTGTGAGCGGAGTGTTCTGCTTGGTTGATATGGTACTATAAGTTCACTAATGTAGGATGGAGCCATGCCGTTGAGGGCCTTGTAGGTTTGTAAGATTATTTTAAACTTGATCCTAAACTCAATAGGAAGCCAATGGAGAGACGCTAGCACAGGAGTAATATGATCTCTTTAATGAGTTCCTGCTAATAGTCTTGCTGCTGCATTTTGAACCAGCTGAAGACTTTTTAGGGAAGACTTAGGGCATGCTACGAGCAAAGCGTTACAATACTCCAATCTTGATGTAACAAATGCATGGATGAGTTTTTCAGCATCACTTTTACATAAGATATTTCGGATTCTAGAAATGTTGCGAAGGTGAAAAATGCAGTTTTACAAGTCTGAGCTATGTGAGCTTTAAATGATAAATCTGGATCAAATAAAACTCCTAGGTTTCTAACGGTGAGGCCAGAGGCCACAGTTACTTCGTCAAAGAAGACTACTTGGTCAGTAAAAACATCTCTCAGATTTTTAGGACCTACTACAATAACTTCAGTCTTATCTGAGATTAAAAGGAGATAATTGATTGTCATCCAAGTCTTTATGTTCCTGATACAGGTATTAAGTTTTTCTATATGGTCACTCTGGTCAGGTTTGACTGATAAGTACAATTGTGTATCATCTGCGTAACAGTGAAAATTAATACTGTGTTTTCTGATTATGTTTCCCAGAGGCAGCATGTAGAGCAAGAACAGAATAGGTCCAAGAACTGAGCCCTGAGGGACACCAAAACTAACTTTAGAAGAAGTAGAGGACTGATCATTTACATGAACAAACTGGTATCTATCAGATAAATAAGATTTAAACCATTGAAGAGCTGCTCCTCTGATCCCTAAGTCATATTCTAATCTTTGAAGTAAAATGCTGTGGTCAATCGTGTCAAAGGCTGCACTAAGGTCTAAGAGAACTACGATTGAAATTAGTTCCTTTTCTTTGGCTAATAAAAGGTCGTTTGTCACTCTAACTAGCGCAGTTTCTGTGCTGTGGTGTGATCTAAACCCTGATTGAAATTCTTCAAAAAGACTATTGTCCTGCAGGTGGCGGTTCAGCTGCTTAACTACAACTATTTCTAGAATTTTAGACATAAAAGGTAAATTTGATATTGGTCCATAGTTGGCCAGAATGCTGGGATCTAAATTGATCTTTTTCAGAACAACACCTGTTTGTAGGGAGGAATTTATTATAGTTAAAATGGGTTTGTTATTTACAGGTAACGTTTCTTTGAAAAGCTTAGTTGGAATTGGATCTAAAAGAAGGGTTGATGTTTTGGAGCATGCAATAACATCTGTTAGCTCAGTTTGGTCTATAGCAGTGAAACAATCTAATGTTACAGAAGTTTTTAGAGAAGCTTTCATTTCTGCAGCTTCAGCCTGCTCTGGACTAATTGTAGGAATAAGTTGCGGTGGGTGCCGGAGCCCATCCCGGCCAATTTAAGGCAAAGGGCAGAGTACACCCCGAACAGGTCGACAGTCTGTCGGGGGCCACACACATACAACCATCCACACGCACACTCATTCCTAGGTTCAATGTTGGCACCGGCCAATCAACCTAGCATACATGTTTTTGGCGAGTGGGAGGAAACCAGAGTACCCGGAGGAAACCCATGCAAACACAGGTAGAACATGCAAACTCCACACAGAAAGGACAGTGTTCCAAGTCTTGTTCCCACCCGGGACTTGAACCCACGATCTTCTTGCTGTGAGGCCACTGTGCTACCCACTGCGCCAACATGCTACCATTATTTTCATTCTCTGCTGTTAAAGTTGAATAGTACTGGTTTTTAGCTTTACGCAAATATTTTTTATAATCTAGGAGGCTACATTTCCAGGCCTTCTGAGATTGATCTGAACCAGAACGCCGCCATTCTTTTTCTAGCTTATGGGTTTCTTGTTTAAGAGAGCGTGTATCAGAGTTAAACCAAGGTGGCACTCGGTCCCGTCTAATAACTGTGGAATTCAAAGGCGCGACAGAATGTAGTGAGTCCCTAAGACTTTGGAAAGCACTATAGACATACTGGTCATGAATACTGCGACTAGAGCTGCAAGAGGTATTGTCAGTAAATTCATTTAGCATGGTACTAAGTATTGGCTGAATTTGAAGTTTAAACTCAGACACAGATCGCTCAGATAACGTTCTTCTAAGTTGTGTTTTTTTCATTGGGGCGGACACATTTTTTAATAAAAACTGAAACGTAATAATAAAGAGGTCTGAAAGTACAGGGTTATGAGGAAAGACGCTGAGCTGACTAATCTCTACACCATAGGTTAGAACTAGGCCCAAGGTGTGTTTGTAACAGTGAGTAGGTTCATTTACATTTTGTGTGAAACCAACATGATCTAGTAAAGCAGTGAAAGCATTTCCTAAGCAGTCGCTAGAGTCATCAACGTGAATATTAAAATCTCCTACTATTACTATTTTATCAGAATCTAAAACTGAGGAGGGGTCAATTCTTCCGGTTGAGCAGGAAGACAGCAGATCAAACTTTTCTCCGTTTCTTTTTTATAAAACTTTTCTAAACAACGTTTAAAGTGGTTCTAAGATAGAATCTTCACGGATAACCAGACTGGGTGTACAAAGGATCTACACATGGAGGTAGAAAGGATGAAAGAAACGCAAGAGACACAGATACAGAGAGCGCCCATTAGCTTTTAGCCTATTAGCTATTAGCCTATTAGCTCTTAAGCTTTTAGCGGCCACCAATTCTGTGTGTTTTTGCTCCTGATTTTCTGAAATAATGGCACCAAGAAAGTCACAAGTTGCCATTGACGAAGAATCGCAAGAGATTCGCAAATCGCTGACTTTTATGTCGGAAGAAATGACTACAGTAGTTCAGCTGCAAAAGAAGCTATTAGCCCTGATGAATTAAGTGGCGGAATTAAAGCAAATAATAAAGTCGAAAGACGCCGTTATTTCTGGACTGGAACGAAGAGTTGATGACTTGGAACAGTATACTCGGATGGAGGATATTATTGTGAGTGGACTGGAAACTAGACACCGCAGCTATGCTAACGCTACAGCACAGGCCGAAGAGGAGAACGCGACGCCAGAGGAGCAACAAACTCTGGAGAGGCAAGTCATTCAATTTCTGGCAAATAAAGACATAAAAGTTGATCCAGAGAACATATCCGCTTGTCACACACTTCTGAAGAAGGAAAAAAACGCAAAACCAAATATTATTGTGCGTTTTGTTAACAGGAAACACAAAATAGAGCTATTACGACAAGCTAAGAAGTTAAGAGGCACGGGAGTATATCTGAATGAACACTTAACAAAAAGACGTGCAGACATCGCAAGACATGCAAGAAACTTGCGAAAACAGAAAAAAATACAAGCTACGTGGACTCGGAACGGGCAAGTGATGATTAAACTCAATGGTACGCCAGAAGAAGCGAAAGTGATCACGATAAGAGAGCTGAAAGACCTGAATCCGTATGAATAATTATTTGGATTATGTTACTCTTAAAAAAGGATTATGATTTCTCGGAAGATTGTAAAGAGCGCTTGATGATGCACGGATTACGCATCGCGGAAAAGGAGACAGGTGAACATATGTGCACTAAACACAAGACAAACTATGGCTTGTATTGATCAACAACTTGATCCAGAATTATATTTCTACAATAACTTGGACTTAAGCTGTGACTATTACACAAGCGAACAATTTAAAGAGAACGTTAAACTGGAGAGAAACTTTTCAGTGCTACATATTAACATTAGGAGTCTCTGGAAGAACATATCAAAAATCAAAGACTTACTGCATATGTACGGTAAATTTAATGTTATAGCTGTATCTGAAACGTGGCTGGACGAGCTAAAGCACCCTCTAACACTAGTAAAGATAGAGGGATACGAACTATTTACAGTCACTAGAAACAACAAAAAAGGAGGTGGAGTTGCCCTCTAGGTGGACTCAAACTTTAACTGTAAACTCATTGAAGATAAATCAGTATCTGTACACAATACAATGGAATTAATCACTGTTGAAATTGAATTTAAAAAAATAAAAAATGTACATGTTACTTGTGTATACCGAACACCAGGTTCACCGATTGATACATTTAATGAAAAAATGAATGAAATTATAAATATAAATGGATATTCCACAAAGGAATTAATAATATGTGGAGATTTAAATATAAATTTGCTTAAAGCAACTACCCATGGGAAAACAACTGATTTCATAAATATGATGCATTCAAATATGTTACTACCAATTATTGATAAACCCAGCAGGATAACTATTGATTCCTCCACTCTAATAGATAATATTTTTATAAACAATATTGAAGCTAAAATTGTTGGTGGCCTTCTTGTCAGTGATATAAGTGACCACCTACCAGTTTTTGCTATATTTCAAAATAAAATTATACTTTGTAACTAATGACAAAGAAAACTCTGAAACATTTAGATATATTAGGCGAGTGACAGACCAAACTCTAAATAAACTTAAAGAAGACTTATTAAAACAGAAATGGGACGAGGTCTACAACCAAACTGACCCAAGTGAAGCGTATGAAATTTTTATATCCATGTTTTTAGAAATCTACAATAAAAACTGCCCATTAAAAAAGGAAAGACTTAAATAAAATTCTAAAATAAAGCCATGGATAACAAGTGGATTACAAAATGAATGTAAGAAGAAAAATATGTTATATAAAAAGTTTATTCAACACAAAACCAAGGAATCTGAAATAAAATATAAAAATTATAAAAACAAATTGACTAGTATTTTGCGGAAAACCAAAAAAGAATACTTTCATAAATTATTTGAAGAACAAAAAGAAAATATTAAGGGAACATAGAATGTCATTAATAAAATAATTAAAATAAAAGATAAAAAATATGAAATACCAAAACAATTCATGAACAAAAGCTCAAAGCTGGAAAATATAAAAGAAATTATAGAAGGATTTAATCATTATTTTGTTAATGTAGGAAATACCTTGGCTGAAAGTATAGAGAAGCATAGCATAAGCCCAAGTGATGCTGTAAACAGAAATCCTTTTACATTTTATTTAAACCCAACAAATGAAAATGAAATAATTAAAATAGTAAAGCAATTTAAATAAAAAATATCTAAAGATACACTTGACATTGATATGAATTTAATAAAGAATACAATAGAGCCTATTGCACAGCCTCTAACATATATTTGCAATAAGTCTTTTCAAATCGGTAAATTTCCTGAAAAAATGAAAATAACTAGAGTTATTCCAGTCTATAAAAATGTCAATAAACACTTATTTTCAAATTATCGGCCTATGTCTATACTTCCACAGTTTTCAAAAATAATAGAAAAAGTATTTGTAATAAGATTAGATAAATTTATAGAGAAACACCAGCTCCTTAGTGACAAACAATATGGGTTTAGACAAAACCGATCCACTAATATGGCTGTTACATACTAATAGAAAATATTTCTACATCAATAGACTCAAATAATTATGGCATCGGTATTTTCATAGACCTTAAGAAAGCTTTCGACACCATAGATCATTATATATTGCTGAGCAAACTAGACAGATTTGGTTTTCGAGGAGCTGCATAAACATGGCTTCAGAGCTACTTAGAAAATAGATATCAGTATGTACAAATAAAGGAGGAAAAATCTGATTTATTAAAAGTCATATGTGGAATTCCATAAGGCTCAACGATGGGGCCTAAACTCTTTATCCTGTACATCAATGATTTGTGTAACACATCCAAACTAATAAATTATGTACTATTTGCAGACGACACTACTCTTTACTTTTCAGGAAAAGACCTGAACCAAATAATACAATCAGTTGAAAGAGAATTGAGTAAAATAAAAATATGGTTTGACATAAATAAATTATCATTAAATATTTAAAAAAACTAAATTTATAGTATTTACAAAATTAAAAGTACCTAAACAAATTCAAATTATGCTTAATAACACCCCTTTAGAACGAGCTTACGACAGTAAGTTCCTTGGAATGATTATAGATCACAAATTAAGCTGGAAATCACACATAAATTATACAAAAAATAAACTGTCTAAAGTAATAGCAATCATTTATAAATTCAGATTTGTCCTAAATAAAAAAAAGTTTGTTTATGTTACAGTATATAATACATTAGTACTTCCATATATAACTTATTGTATCGAGATTTGGGGAAATACGTACAAAACTAACACAAAACCAATTTATATTTTACAAAAAAAAGCAATACGAGCAATAACATTCTCATCTTATAATCAACCAACCAATAATCTATTTATAAATTTAAAAACATTAAAGTTCTATGATTTAGTGGAATTACACACTTTAAAATTTATGTTTAAGAATAAAAAAAACGTGATGTCAAACTCTCTACAAAATATGTTTAATATTAGGAAAAGTCCATACGAACTAAGAGGAAATGATGTGTTCATTAAAAATAAATTTAGAACAAATGTTAAAAAATTCTGTATTTCTATTAAAGGTGTGGTTCTTTGGAATAATTGTGATGATGAACTTAAATTGTGTTTAAATCTTTTCTGTTTAAAAAAAGAAATTTAAGTTATTATTACTCAAAAAGTATACAAGTCTTGATGGTTAAATTCAAGCTTATATACAAAGTAAACAATTATAGTAACAATTGTATTGCTTTTGTACTTGTATTACTTTTTCATTTGATGTTCTAATTTTCATTTTATGTATTATGATTGATTTCTGAATATTTACTTATATGTTTTATGATGGATTACTTGGTATTTACTTATGTCTTTTTGCTTTTATGATGATATAAAAAAAAAAAAAAAAGGGTCGGCGTAATAAGCGTTTGCTTCAGCCGATACCTTTTCGGTCCTTTGCTAAAATATAGTTGTTTTCTTTGTTTCATTGGTGTGAGGTTGCACTGTGACCGAAATAAATAAATAAATAAATAAAAAACAAAAAACTACACTGGACAGAAAATCAGAGAACTCAGTTAAAAATTCTGAATAAGGTCCTGGCGGACGGTAGATAATTATAAATAAAATTGCTTTTTGTTTTTTCTGGTTTTGCTGGTTAATAGATAGTACGATACTTTCAAAGGAATTATATGTGTATTTCATTTTAGGGGTAAGAAGTAAGCTAGATTGTGATATTACTGCTAAACCACCACCTTTCCCAGAGCTTCTGGATTTTATGTAGTTATTGTGACTGGGAGGCGTTGCTTCATTTAGCCTTACATAGTCATCTTGTCATAGCCAAGTTTCAGTTAGCGCTAGTAGACTAAGTTTGTTATCACTAACTAGTTCATTGACTAGAAGGGACTTTGAAGAAATTGATCTGATGTTCAATAGGCCACATTTAACTATATCATAATTCTGTTCATTGTTACTGAGACTGTTGGTGGTTATCACTTTTAAGTTTCTGGGTCTCACTCCTTTCACTTGTCTTTTTGTGTATAAACTAAAGCTAGGTCCTGCTGAGCTAAGCCTGTGTTGGGTTTGCACCAGCGCAGAAGGAAGCTCAGAGGAGAGTTTTAAACTACTGCTCTGTGCCTTGGTCTCGTCTCTGGATTGTCAGGTTGAACGACTAAGGCTGTCACGAATGTTCCTAGAAAGAAGAGCGGCACCTTCCAAAGTGGGATGGATACCATCTCTCCGCATGAGACCAGGCTTCCCCCAGAACGCAATCCAGTTATCTATAAAACCAATGCCGTTCTCTGGGCACCATCTAGCTAACCAGCGGTTGAATGATGAAAAGCGACTATATTTCATCATTGACTAAGTTCGGCAGGGGACCAGAGAAAATTACAGTGTGTGACATTGACTCAGCTAACTCCACATGTCTGACTATAGAGGAGCCAATAAATAACCAGAGTTGATGGTTCAGCGGGTGCGTCGCTGAGGGGAGAGAACCTATTTGACATGTGGAGCCTTGGGTGCTCTAAGGTAGTGCGTCCAGCAAAATGCTTCTATTCTTCACCGGTACAAACCCATCCTGTGTATTCCCTGGCTGCAGGGGAGGTGCTGGGGTAGAAGCTAGCTGTGTCAGGTTTAGTCAGGAAGTCAGAGTGTTTTTGTTCATTTTCCTTTTTATTTTGAAATCACTCACGTTATTTCCTTTCAGGTGCTGTGTTTCTCTTGGGTGTGTTTCTCCCTGGTCTGATCACCACTCTTCCCTAATGTTCTGCACCTGGTTCCTATTTTCTCCTGCCAGTATTTAAGGGGTTCTTTTCCTCACTCCCCTGCGGGTTTGTCTTGTCTTTCTGGTCTCTCCTCCTTGTCAGTTGATGTTTGGAAGCAAATCTCGTATTTTCTAGCTCAAAGTTTTGAGATGTTTTTTTGAGAAGTTTCGAGACGGACTAACCAACAGCTAACTGCTCTCAGGGATCAGGTGCTCCAGATATCACAAGGATTGCAGCAGCTCAGTTCATCTCCCCCGCTGCCAACCAGCTCTCCGGGTCCCGATACGCCTACACCGGCGCCAGCACCTGTCCCATCGGCTTCCGGAGCTACACCCATGCCACCTCCAGAACGATGGTCTGGAGATTCAGGTTACTGCCGACCCTTTCTGACTCAGTGTGAATTATGTTTCCAGCTCCAGTCGGCCTCCTTTCCTTCAGACTTGGAGAAAGTGTCATTTATCATCTCCCGACTATCAGGACGAGCTGAGAGTTGGGCCACGACCGAGTGGGCGCGCCGTTCCCCTGTCTGCGCATCCCTACAGGCCTTCAGCGAGGCCCTGGCCTGGGTTTTTCAGTGGATCAGACCCAGGAGAGATGCTGCCAGGGCTCTGTTTTGGATAAAACAGGGAGAACGTAGAGCAGCCGACTATGCCATCGAGTTCAGGTCTCTGGCTGGGCACAGTGATTGGAATGCCACTGCTTTATATGATGCCATCCTACGTGGACTCTCTGACCAGATCCAAGACACTCTGTTACCCCTGGATCTACCACCCTCTTTGGATGAACTGATTGCATTGGTAATTCGGGTGGACGACAAGCTGTGGGACAGGGAAGTTAATCGCTCGTCTTCTCGTCTGAGGGAGAGACTTCAGGGATTTGATCGTCCTGCACTGAACCGTTCTGTTTTTGCTCCCTCAGGTGCTTCGACCACTCCCACCATTCCCCCCGAGCCTGAGGAACCTATGCAGTTAGGACGCAATCTACTCACGCCAGCTGAACGGGAGCGTCGGATACGGTCAGGTGAGTGCCTCTATTGGGGTCAGAGAGGTCACATAGTCAGGAACTGTTCAAAGAACCCTAAAGTCCCCGCTTGTCTCTGAAGGTGGGCACATTGGCAAGCGGGGAGCTTATGTCCACCACATCTGGTTCTTCTCTTTTCTTAGAGGTTACTATTTGGTCTAAGGAGAGACCCTTAGTTGATAAAGCCCTAGTTGACTCTGATTCTGAGCAGAAACTCTTAGATCTTAAGCTGGCCAGACAGGCGGGCATTACTTTTGAGACTCTTCGTCAACCCCTCAGAGTCACGTCTCTTGATGGTCTTTTGGTCTCCACTGTTAAATATCGTTCTGAACCCGTTCATCTAGTGGTGTCGGGTAACCATCATGAACAAACCAGATTTTTTCTTCTCCATTCCCCCCATAACCCAGTGGTGTTGGGTCACCCCTGGTTAGTTCAACATAACCCAGTCATTGATTGGCCCTCTAGCCGGTTGACTGGCTGGAGTGATCATTGCCACGCCGCCTGTCTGCGTTCAGCTCACACCCCTCTTTCTGACCTCTCAGACCCAATGGTGGCGCCGTCCTCACCTGATCTATCTCGGTTTCCAGCAGAGTATCACGATCTTGCCGCAGTATTTAGTAAGGATAGGGCATGTTCTCTGCCTCCTCATTGTCCTTATGACTGCGCCACAGACCTTACTCCTGGGGCCACGCTGCCTACCTCTCGTTTGTATAGTTTGTCCAAACCGGAGCGTGAAGCTATGGAACAATACATATCCGACTCTTTGGACTCTGGCCTGATTAGGCCGTCTTCGTCACCGGTCGGGGCAGGGTTTTTCTTTGTTAGTAAGAAGGATGGCTCTCTTCGTCCCTGCGTGGACTTTTGGGGACGTAACGCCATTACTGTTAAGAACAAGTACCCACTTCTGTTGATGAACTCTCCCTTTGACACTCTTCAGGAGGCCCGTATTTTCTCCACTCTTGACTTGAGAAATGCTTATCTTTAGGTGTGTATTCGTTCTGGGGATGAATGGAAGACTGAATTTTAACACACCGATGGGTCACTTTGAGTACCTTGTAATGCCTTTTGGACTTACCAATGCTCCCGCGTTTTTTTAAAACTTAATTAATGATGTTCTGCGGTATTTTTTGCATTGCTTTGTTTTTGTTTATCTAGATGATATTCTGTTGTTTTCTAGGAGCCTTACCGAACATAGGCGGCATGTTCGATTGGTGCTCCAACGTCTTTTGGAGAACAGGCTGTTTGTGAAAGCTGAGAAGTGTAAATTCCATTCTTCCTCTGTTTCCTTTTTGGGTTTTGTAATAGCTCAGGGTGAAGTTAGGCCTGATCCTGAGAAGATAAAGGCTGTTCTGAAGTGGCCCACCCCTGTTAACCGTAAACAACTCCAGCGGTTCCTAGGGTTTGCCAATTTTCTTCGTAGGTTTATTCGTGGGTTTAGTTCTGTGGTGGCGCCTGACCCTGCTCGCCAGTTTATTGTGGAGGTGGATGCCTCGGCTTTTGGAGTAGGGGCCGTTCTCTCTCAGATGTCGGGGGCAGGGGGTAAGTTGCACCCTTGTGCGTTCTTTTCCTGACGGCTTAGTGCTGCAGAACGTAACTATGATGTGGGCAATAAAGAGCTCCTTGCCATCAAGCTCGCTCTTGAGGAATGGCGTCACTGGTTAGAGGGGGCTGAACAACCATTCATAGTCTGAACGGACCATAAGAACCTGGCATACATTCGGACGGCTAAACGATTAAACTCCAGGCAGGCTCGGTGGGCATTGTTTTTTGACCGTTTTAATTTTGTGATCTCTTTTCGCCCTGGCTCTAAGAACGTTAAACCTGATGCCCTATCCAGACAATTTGAACCTGTGGAGAACCCTGAGGACTCAAGGACTATAGTACCGCCCTCCTGTGTCTTGCGAACGCTCACATGGCGGTTGACTGAGGAGATCCAGGAGGCTCAACGACAGGTACCAGATCCAGGTGGGGGACCAGCTAACAAACTATTTGTTCCCAGATCGGCACGAACAAAGATCCTCCAGTGGGCGCATGCCTCCCGTCTGACCTGTCAACCAGGGGCTCGCAGGACTGAATCCTTCATTCGTTGTCGTTTTTGGTGGCCTAGCCTGGCTAAGGATGTCAGGGAATTTGTGGCAGCTTGCCCCGTCTGCGCCAGAGGCAAGTCCAGCAACAAGCTTCCCTCTGGAGAATGGCGGCCACTCCCCGTACCTGAATGACCCTGGTCCCACATCGCCCTGGACTTTGTGACAGGGTTGCCCATGTCGAGTGGGAAGATCACTATTCTGACGATGGTTGATCGTTTTTCTAAGGCAGCCCACTTCATTGCCCTGACCAAACTTCCCACTACATCTGAGACAGCCCAACTAATGATCAGGCACGTTTTCCGGCTACATGGTTTGCCCAGTGATACAGTCTCAGATCGCGGGCCCCAGTTTGTATCTCAGGTCTGGCGGCCCTTTTGTAAGGCTTTTGGTGTCACCGCTAGTCTCTCTTCTGGGTTTCATCCTCAGACCAACGGCCAGACAGAGAGGACCAATCAGGACCTGGAAGCAGCCCTCCACTACATTTGTGCCCACCGTCAGACCACCTGGAGCATAGATTTTCGTTGGGTTAAGTATGCACACAATTCCCTCAAGACATCTGCCTCTGGTCTCTCCCATTTGAGTTCTTTCTTGGCTAATAACCCCCGCTTTTTCTGGAGGAGGGAGCGGAAATTGCAATGCCCTCTGTACAGCATCAGATCCAGCGATGTTGGCGCGTTTGGAGAGAGGCCCATGTGGTGCTGCTTCGTTCATCGGCGGCAAACAAGAGGCTTGTGGATTGACGTCGTTCTGCTGCTCCCCCATACGTGGTGGGTCAGTCCGTGTACCTCTCAACAGCCAATATCTGTCTCCACATGGAATCCAAGAAATTATCCCCCAGTACGTCGGTCCCTTCACCATTGAAAGAGTTTTAAACCCGGTAACTGTGAGACTTCAGCTTCCTCGAACCCTGTGTATCCACCCTGTCTTTCATGTTTCTCAGGTGAAACCCCATGTTACCAGACCCCTTCAACCTGCCCCGACTCCCCCTCCACCACCGCGGCTCATTGACGAGCACCCCGCATATAGTGTCCGCCGACTGTTGGATGTCCGAAGTGGGTTGCAATATCTGGTGGACTGGGTGGGGTATGGTCCTCAAGAGCGGTCATGGGAGCCGTCCTCTCATATCCTGGATAAGGGTCTCATTCGGGACTTCCATCGACGTCATCCGGACAAGTTTCGCAGTGCACCTGGAGACGCACGTTGAGGAAGGGGTACTGTCAGGTTTAGTCAGGAAGTCAGAGTGTTTTTGTTCATTTTCTGTTTTATTTTGATATCACTCACTTTATTTCCTTTCAGGTCCTGTGTTCCTCTTGGGTGTGTTTCTCCCTGGTCTGATCACCACTCTTCCTTAATGTTCTACACCTGGTTCCTATTTTCTCCTGCCAGTATTTAAGGGGTTGCTTTTCCTCACTCCCTGCGGGTTTGTCTTGTCTTACTGGTTTCCCCTACTTGTCAGTTGATGTTTGGAAGCAAATCTCGTGTTTTGTTAGCTCTAAGTTTTGAGATGTTTAGTATTTTGCTCGGTGCAAGCTTGTTTTCAGTTTGGATTTGTTAAATAAAAGACTTTGTTTGGAGCATCTACTGTCCTGCTTGGTATCCACACAACAAACCCTGACAAACTGGGCACGGCTGGTACTCCTAGTACCAGCCTGGCTAGTAGCTACCTTAGCTTCTTTTGTGTGCAGCCGTGCTTCTAACTCTTCTAACCTGGCTTCCAAATCTAAGACGAGGCTACACTTTACACACCTGCCGCTATCCTCACTAAACATATGGCACATGGAGCAGGAGAGAGGAAAAGAGGAAGCCATGCTAATGCTAACGGTAGCGCTAAAGGTAAACAACACAGTCGCAAGCTGGAAGTTGCTTGGACAGCAAACAGTTAGACAGCGAGTTTTATGGTTAGAAAGCTAAAGACAGTACTTAGATAATTTATAATCTAAAAACATATCAAATCAATAACATAAACGCTGAGTTAAAAGCAGCACAAATACAAAAACTTTCAAAACTTAATGCTGACTTATCCGGAAAGGACCCGGTAATTTGAATGTGGTTAAATTAATGAGATCACTGTGTTTTGACGTGATTAAGACAACATCCTGTTTGCAGGTTCCCTCCGCTTCAGTGTGAGTGATGATGGAACAAATCCTCTCATCGATCTGTTTAGCTGGCTCTTCAAAGGTCGCTGAACATGTGTTAGCTTTTCAATACAGCTCAAAACCACTGCTGCAATTCAGCTGAAATTCAATCAATAATTAGGATAAATATGCAATCTTCCGCCTGCAGTACTCAAATTTCTCTTCGAGGATGAATAAAGTATCTTCAATTCAATCAATAAAGAGCATCGTCCGGCATACAAAAGACATAAATATTCAACTCTACCGTTTATTCATGTGTAGATGTTAAATTTAAGAAAAAATGTCAGCATGGTCAAACTGTGTTTACATCTTTTTTATTAGCTTTTTCCTTTTTAATTTTGCCAGGGATTCTGCCAATTGGTTGGAGGGAATCTGGTTTCCATCCATTCAAGTAAAGAGGTCGATTTCCTTTCTAGCCTGGTCAAGTCTAGGAACAACGGACATGTTCCTTGGACCTGGATCGGAGGTTACAATTCTATAAATGTAAGTTATTTACAGAATCTGAAAAATCAACAACACACTGTTAATATGTTTTAAAACCGTACAGGTGGAATTGGAATTTTTTTTGCACTTTATTCTCAGGGTTTAAAATGGTTGTGGACTGATGGATCAAAGTGGGACTATTGGAGTTGGTTTCCAGGACAGCCAGACAAAAGGAAAGGACCAGAACACTGTACTACCATAGGGGGACGAGATAAAAATAAAATGATAAAATGTTACATCTTCATACACATTCAAATCTTTTACGCATTTAAATGGAAACTGCAGAAAACTTGAAAACATTTTTTTCAATTTAAATAAGTGCTATACAAGCTTCATTTTTAACATTTTTATTTATTGTTAAATATGCATTGTTTGGTGCAAAAAATACCTAAAATATATTTGAAAACAGTTCAATTGTTTTTTAAAAAAGAGAACAAATCCAACCAAAGCAAATAACTAATCAACAGAAAAACCACCCACCTCTCCAATCAATGCCAGCATGTTCAAAGGAAATCCTCTTAGTATTTTATTTATCAAAGAAAAACCTGAACCCTTCATTTTATATTTATTATTCATGAATGAATAATGCTTCATTAAATTTGTCGACAACTAAGCTGAGAAAAGTTTAGATCACTACTTAAGTAAAAATGACATTCCTTGGAACTTTACTTTGAACTCCTCTAACTCCACCCACTGACGTCTTTGTGGATATTTGTATAATAAAATCACATAATACACTTTAATAATATGATTAAAAAAACACTGTTTTATCCTGGTTATCAAATAGACCTAGGGTTACATGGAGGAAACTGACTTGCTGTGGCGACCCTTCAAGTGAAATGCCAGAAGAAGAAGAAGAAAAAAAAATAATAATAATAATAACGTATTTTATTTATAATGCACTCTATACTTGAAATCAAGTCTCAGAGTGCTACATGGATTAAAACATTAAAACTTAAAACAATTAAAACAGTACAGTACAATAAAAACAAACATACAATGCAAACAAATTTAAAAATGATAAGCTTTTTTAAAAAGGTGGGTTTTTAGTCCTTTTTTAAAAGCATCCTCCGTCTGTGGGGCCCTGAGGTAGTCTGGGAGGGCATTCCACAGGCGGGGAGCAGCAGCCTTGAAGGCCCTGTCGCCCATTGTTTTTAGCCGTGTCCTGGGTGGGTTCAGACGGTGCTGTTGGCCTGACCGGGTCCTGGTTGAGGTATTGAGTGTGAGTAGTTCTGAGAGGTGAGTGGGGGCCTCACCGTGCAGACAGTGATGGGTGTGAAGGAGGACCTTATATTCAACACGGAGGTGAACGGGAAGCCAGTGAAGGCTGTGAAGGATGGGGGTGATGTGCTCGTATTTCCGCACCCTCATCAGGACCCTGGCAGCGCTGTTCTGAACATACTGGAGCTTTTGAGTGCTCCTGCCAGGGATCCCGATGAGAAGCGCATTACAGTAATCCAGCCTGGAGGAGACAAAGGCATGGACGAGCTTCTCAGCAGCCGGGAGGGAGAGAGATGGACGAAGTTTTGAGATGTTACGGAGGTGAAAGAAGGAAGTTTTGCAAATGTGGGTGACATGATTGTCAAAGGTGAGGTGGGGGTCGAACTTAACCCCGAGGTTGGTAACAGAGGGAGAGAGGGGAATGTTGTGGCCGAAGAGGGAAATTGAGTTTATGGGGGAGGAGCGAAGTTGTTGAGGGGTACCAATTTGAATGGCTTCGGTCAATCAAATGGATCTCGGGCAGGCGGAGCCATATTGTTCATCTCCTAGGCTAACCGATTCTTGCTAAAAAATGATTTACCTCTAAATTTGCTTTCTAGGTGCAATGGAATGGCATGATGATTTATGTACTGCTGAGGCACCATTCATCTGTTCCAAAAAGATTCGAAGCAAATCTCCTTCACCGCCTCACAAACACTAAGAACTTCTCTGTTTTTGTTAAAATGAATCGATTAATCATTCCATCTATTCATGGATCTGTTCTTCCATCCATTTGAGGATTCTATGAGGGTTCTGAGGTGGGGTACACCCTGCAAGGTTCACCAGTCTTTAACACTTATAAAACACATCCTCTTAAAATGAGGGGCCAGTGATACAAAATAGCAGGGTTGTAACGTGAAGAAAAAAACCTCAAATTAATCTAATTTCTGAACATCATTTTAAATTTGATGTATGAAATGATTTATTTCAAAGACGAATGTATTTGATGTTATTTCTGAAAGCGTGACCTCATTCATCTGTAACTCATTTCAAACCATCCTGGTTCCATGTTTGAATACTACATTTTCATGAATAATTTTATTCTGCATTCTGGACAAACCTGTTCAAATTCTAAAATGATGAAAGAATTACTGAAAATTTTTTAGGTTTTACTTGAGTTTTCTTCATATTTGTTTGAGTCTAATTTGATGGATTTTTTTGTATTTTTATTTTGGCTTTATACAAGTTAATGCTGCACAGTGGCCTCACAGCAAGGAGGTCGTGGTTTGAGTACCGGGTGTGTGAGAGAGAGAGATGATTGATTTTTAACACACCATTATTTGCCTGTAAAAAACATTCTACAACTAGTATTTGCATTTACACAAAACCCAAAACACACAATATCACCAATACCAAACGACACAGTTCACACGGTGTACACTATGTACACACACACACACACACACACACACACACACACACACACACACACACACACGGTGTACACTATGTACACTCGAAAAACAACAATAACACATAAAACATTCAATAAACAATATTTACAACGTATACATTTTAGTATAAACACCATTTAAATGACACATCAAGAAAAAAAAAAAGCCCTTTTAGCCACCCACCCTATCACAAACACCCACCCTCACACAAAACACCCACCCTATCACAAACACCCACCCTCACACAAACAACCACCCTCACACAAAACACCCACCCTATCACAAACACCCACCCTCATACAAAACACCCACCCTCACACAAACACCCACCCTCACACAAAACACCCACCCTCACACAAACACCCACCCTCACACAAACAACCACCCTCACAAAAACACCCACCCTCACACAAACACCCACCCTCACACAAACACCCACCCTCACACAAAACACCCACCCTATCACAAACACCCACCCTCACACAAACACCCACCCTCACACAAACACCCACCCTCACACAAAACACCCACCCTATCACAAACACCCACCCTCACACAAAACACCCACCCTCACACAAACACCCACCCTCACACAAACAACCACCCTCACACAAAACACCCACCCTATCACAAACACCCACCCTCATACAAAACACCCACCCTCACACAAACACCCACCCTATCACAAACACCCACCCTCACACAAAACACCCACCCTCACACAAACACCCACCCTCACACAAACAACCACCCTCACACAAAACACCCACCCTATCACAAACACCCACCCTCATACAAAACACCCACCCTCACACAAACACCCACCCTCACACAAAACACCCACCCTATCACAAACACCCACCCTCACACAAACAACCACCCTCACACAAACAACCACCCTCACAAAAACACCCACCCTATCACAAACACCCACCCTCACACAAACACCCACCCTCACACAAACACCCACCCTCACACAAACACCCACCCTCACACAAAACACCCACCCTATCACAAACACCCACCCTCACACAAACAACCACCCTCACACAAACACCCACCCTCACACAAAACACCCACCCTATCACAAACACCCACCCTCACACAAAACACCCACCCTCACACAAACACCCACCCTCACACAAACAACCACCCTCACAAAAACACCCACCCTCACACAAACACCCACACTCATACAAAACACCCACCCTCACACAAACACCCACCCTCACACAAACACCCAACCTCACACAAACACCCACCCTCACACAAAACACCCACCCTATCACAAACACCCACCCTCACACAAACACCCACCCTCACACAAACAACCACCCTCACACAAACACCCACCCTCACACAAACAACCACCCTCACACAAAACACCCACCCTCACACAAAACACCCACCCTCACACAAACACCCACCCTCACACAAACACCCACCCTCACACAAACACCCACCCTCACACAAACACCCACCCTCACACAAAACACCCACCCTATCACAAACACCCACCCTCACACAAACACCCACCCTCACACAAACACCCACCCTCACACAAAACACCCACCCTCACACAAAACACCCACCCTCACACAAACACCCACCCTGACACAAAACACCCACCCTCACAAAAAACACCCACCCTCACACAAGCACCCACCCTCACACAAACACCCACCCTCACACAAACACCCACCCTATCACAAACACCCACCCTATCACAAACACCCACCCTCACACAAACACCCACCCTGATACAAACACCCACCCTCACACAAACACCCACCCTATCACAAACACCCACCCTATCACAAAACACCCACCCTCACACAAACACCCACCCTCACACAAACACCCACCCTCACACAAAACACCCACCCTCACACAAACACCCACCCTGACACAAAACACCCACCCTCACACAAACACCCACCCTCACACAAACACCCACCCTGACACAAAACACCCACCCTCACAAAAAACACCCACCCTCATACAAACACCCACCCTTACACAAACAACCACCCTCACACAAACACCCACCCTCATACAAACACCCACCCTCACACAAACACCCACCCTCATACAAACACCCACCCTTACACAAACAACCACCCTCACACAAAACACCCACCCTCACACAAAACACCCACCCTCACACAAACACCCACCCTCACACAAACACCCACCCTCATACAAACACCCTCAAAAAAAAAACCCACCCTCACACAAACACCCACCCACCCTCACACACACACCCACCCTCACACAAACACCCACCCTCACACACACACCCACCCTCACACAAAACACCCACCCTCACACAAACACCCACCCTCAAACAAACACCCACCCTCACACAAACACCCACCCTCACACAAAACACCCACCCTCACACACACACCCACCCTCACACACACACCCACCCTCACACAAAACACCCACCCTCACACAAAACACCCACCCTCACACAAACACCCACCCTATCACAAAACACCCACCCTCACACAAACACCCATCCTCACACAAAACACCCACCCTCACACAAACACCCACCCTCACACAAACACCCACCCTCACACAAACACCCACCCTCACACAAACACCCACCCTCACACAAACACCCACCCTCACACACACACCCACCCTCACACAAACACCCACCCTCACACAAAACACCCACCCTCATACAAACACCCACCCTCACACAAACACCCACCCTCACACACACACCCACCCTCACACAAAACACCCACCCTCACACAAAACACCCACCCTCACACAAACACCCACCCTCACACAAAACACCCACCCTGATACAAACACCCACCCTCACACAAACACCCACCCTCACACAAAACACCCACCCTCACACAAACACCCACCCTGATACAAACACCCACCCTGATACAAACACCCACCCTCACACAAACACCCACCCTCACACAAACACCCACCCTCACACAAAACACCCACCATCACACAAAACACCCACCCTCACACACACACCCACCCTCACACAAACACCCACCCTCACACAAACACCCACCCTGATACAAACACCCACCCTCACACACACACCCACCCTCACACACACACCCACCCTCACACAAACACCCACCCTCACACAAACACCCACCCTGATACAAACACCCACCCTGATACAAACACCCACCCTGACACAAACACCCACCCTCATACAAACACCCACCCTCACACACACACCCACCCTCATACAAACACCCACCCTCACACAAAACACCCACCCTGATACAAACACCCATCCTCACACAAACACCCACCCTCACACACACACCCACCCTCACACAAACACCCACCCTATCACAAACACCCACCCTCACACAAAACACCCACCCTCACACAAAACACCCACCCTGATACAAACACCCATCCTCACACAAACACCCACCCTCACACACACACCCACCCTCACACAAACACCCACCCTATCACAAACACCCACCCTCACACACACACCCATCCTCACACAAACACCCATCCTCACACAAAACACCCACCCTCATACAAACACCCACCCTCACACAAACACCCACCCTCACACAAAACACCCACCCTCACACAAACACCCACCCTCACACAAACACCCACCCTCACACACACACCCACCCTCATACAAACACCCACCCTCACACAAAACACCCACCCTCACACACACACCCACCCTCACACAAACACCCACCCTATCACAAACACCCACCCTCACACAAAACACCCACCCTCACACAAACACCCACCCTCATACAAACACCCACCCTCATACAAACACCCACCCTCACACAAAACACCCACCCTCACACAAAACACCCACCCTCATACAAAACACCCACCCTCACACAAACACCCACCCTCACACAAACACCCACCCTCACACAAACACCCACCCTCATACAAACACCCACCCTCACACAAACACCCACCCTCACACAAAACACCCACCCTCACACAAACACCCACCCTCACACAAACACCCACCCTCACACAAAACACCCACCCTCACACAAAACACCCACCCTCATACAAACACCCACCCTCACACAAACACCCACCCTCACACAAAACACCCACCCTCATACAAACACCCACCCTCACACAAACACCCACCCTCACACAAAACACCCACCCTCACACAAACACCCACCCTCACACAAAACACCCACCCTCATACAAACACCCACCCTCACACAAAACACCCACCCTCACACAAACACCCACCCTCACACAAACACCCACCCTCACACAAAACACCCACCCTCACACAAACACCCACCCTCACACAAAACACCCACCCTCATACAAACACCCACCCTCACACAAAACACCCACCCTGATACAAACACCCACCCTCACACAAACACCCACCCTCACACAAACACCCACCCTCACACACACACCCACCCTGACACAAACACCCACCCTCACACAAACACCCACCCTCACACAAACACCCACCCTCACACAAACACCCACCCTGATACAAACACCCACCCTCACACAAACACCCACCCTCACACAAACACCCACCCTCACACAAACACCCACCATCACACAAACACCCACCCTCACACAAACACCCACCCTATCACAAACACCCACCCTCACACAAACACCCACCCTCACACAAAACACCCACCCTATCACAAACACCCACCCTCACACAAACACCCACCCTCACACAAACACCCACCCTCACACAAAACACCCACCCTCACACAAACACCCACCCTCACACAAACACCCACCCTCACACAAACACCCACCCTCACACAAAACACCCACCCTCATACAAACACCCACCCTCACACACACACCCACCCTCACACAAACACCCACCCTCACACACACACCCACCCTCACACAAACACCCACCCTCATACAAACACCCACCCTCACACACACACCCATCCTCACACAAACACCCACCCGTATACAAACACCCACCCTCACACAAACACCCACCCTCACACACACACACCCACCCTGATACAAACACCCACCCTCATACAAACACCCATCCTCACACAAACACCCACCCTCACACACACACACCCACCCTGATACAAACACCCACCCTCATACAAACACCCATCCTCACACAAACACCCACCCTCACACAAACACCCACCCTCACACAAACACCCACCCTCACACACACACCCACCCTCACACAAACACCCACCCTCACACAAACACCCACCCTCACACAAACACCCACCCTCACACAAACACCCACCCTTACACAAACACCCACCCTCACACAAAACACCCACCCTCATACAAACACCCACCCTCACACAAACACCCACCCTCACACAAACACCCACCCTCACACAAACACCCACCCTTACACAAACACCCACCCTCACACAAACACCCACCCTCACACAAACACCCACCCTCATACAAACACCCACCCTTACACAAACACCCACCCTCACACAAACACCCACCCTCACACAAACACCCACCCTTACACAAACACCCACCCTCACACAAAACACCCACCCTCATACAAACACCCACCCTCACACAAACACCCACCCTCACACAAACACCCACCCTCATACAAACACCCACCCTCACACACACACCCACCCTCACACAAACACCCACCCTCACACAAACACCCACCCTATCACAAACACCCACCCTCACACAAACACCCACCCTATCACAAATACCCACCCTCACACAAACACCCACCCTCACACACACACCCACCCTCATACAAACACCCACCCTCACACAAACACCCACCCTCACACAAACACCCAACCTCACACAAAACACCCACCCTCACACACACACCCACCCTCACACACACA
The DNA here is from genome assembly GCA_902685375.1 of Neostethus bicornis. Classification (NCBI taxonomy): domain Eukaryota; kingdom Metazoa; phylum Chordata; class Actinopteri; order Atheriniformes; family Phallostethidae; genus Neostethus; species Neostethus bicornis. Next base: position 102,479 of record LR738553.1, on the reverse strand, counting down.
CCCATCCTCACACAAACACCCACCCTCACACAAACACCCAACCTCACACAAAACACCCACCCTCACACAAAACACCCACCCTCACACAAACACCCACCCTATCACAAACACCCACCCTCACACAAATACCCACCCTCACACAAACACCCACCCTCACACAAACACCCACCCTCACACACACCCACCCTGATACAAACACCCACCCTCACACAAAACACCCACCCTGATACAAACACCCACCCTCACACAAACACCCACCCTGATACAAACACCCACCCTGATACAAACACCCACCCTCACACACACCCACCCTCACACAAACACCCACCCTCACACAAAACACCCACCCTGATACAAACACCCACCCTCACACAAACACCCACCCTGATACAAACACCCACCCTGATACAAACACCCACCCTCACACAAACACCCACCCTCACACAAAACACCCACCCTCACACACACACCCATCCTCACACAAAACACCCACCCTCACACAAACACCCACCCTCACACACACACCCACCCTCACACAAACACCCACCCTCACACAAAACACCCACCCTCACACAAACACCCACCCTCACACAAAACACCCACCCTCACACAAACACCCACCCACCCTCACACACACACCCACGCTCACACAAACACCCACCCTCACACAAAACACCCACCCTCACACACACACCCACCCTCACACAAACACCCACCCTCACACAAACACCCACCCTCACACAAACACCCACCCTCACACACACACCCACCCTCACACAAACACCCACCCTCACACAAACACCCACCCTATCACAAACACCCACCCTCACACAAAACACCCACCCTCACACAAACACCCACCCTCACACAAACACCCACCCTCACACACACACCTACCCTCACACAAACACCCACCCTCACACAAACACCCACCCTCACACAAACAACCACCCTCACACAAACACCCACCCTCACACAAAACACCCACCCTATCACACAAACACCCACCCTCACACAAACACCCACCCTCACACAAACACCCACCCTCACACAAACACCCACCCTCACACAAACACCCACCCTCATACAAACACCCACCCTCACACAAACACCCACCCTATCACAAACACCCACCCTCACACAAACACCCACCCTCACACAAACACCCACCCTCATACAAACACCCACCCTCACACAAACACCCACCCTCACACAAACACCCACCATCACACAAACACCCACCCTCACACAAACACCCACCCTCACACAAAACACCCACCCTCACACAAACACCCACCCTCAAACAAAACACCCACCCTCACACAAACACCCACCCTCACACAAACACCCACCCTCACACACACACCTACCCTCACACAAACACCCACCCTCACACAAACACCCACCCTCACACAAACAACCACCCTCACACAAACACCCACCCTCACACAAACACCCACCCTCACACACACACCTACCCTCACACAAACACCCACCCTCACACAAACACCCACCCTCACACAAACAACCACCCTCACACAAACACCCACCCTCACACAAAACACCCACCCTCACACAAACACCCACCCTCACACAAACACCCACCCTTACACAAACACCCACCCTCATACAAACACCCACCCTCACACAAACACCCACCCTATCACAAACACCCACCCTCACACAAAACACCCACCCTCACACAAAACACCCACCCTCACACAAACACCCACCCTCACACAAACACCCACCCTCACACAAAACACCCACCCTCACACAAACACCCACCCTCACACAAACACCCACCCTTACACAAACACCCACCCTCATACAAACACCCACCCTCACACAAACACCCACCCTTACACAAACACCCACCCTCATACAAACACCCACCCTCACACAAACACCCACCCTATCACAAACACCCACCCTCACACAAAACACCCACCCTCACACAAAACACCCACCCTCACACAAACACCCACCCTCACACAAACACCCACCCTCACACAAAACACCCACCCTCACACAAACACCCACCCTCACACAAACACCCACCCTCACACAAACACCCACCCTTACACAAACACCCACCCTCATACAAACACCCACCCTCACACAAACACCCACCCTATCACAAACACCCACCCTCACACACACACCCACCCTCACACAAACACCCACCCTCACACAAACAACCACCCTCACACAAACACCCACCCTCACACAAACAACCACCCTCACACAAACACCCACCCTCACACAAACACCCACCCTTACACAAACACCCACCCTCATACAAACACCCACCCTCACACAAACACCCACCCTCACACAAACACCCACCCTCACACAAACAACCACCCTCACACAAACACCCACCCTCACACAAACACCCACCCTTACACAAACACCCACCCTCATACAAACACCCACCCTCACACAAACACCCACCCTATCACACAAACACCTACCCTCACACAAACACCCACCCTTACACAAACACCCACCCTCATACAAACACCCACCCTCACACAAACACCGACCCTTACACAAACACCCACCCTCATACAAACACCCACCCTCACACAAACAACCACCCTCACACAAAACACCCACCCTCACACAAAACACCCACCCTTACACAAACACCCACCCTCACACAAACACCCACCCTCACACAAACAACCACCCTCACACAAAACACCCACCCTCACACAAACACCCACCCTTACACAAACACCCACCCTTACACAAAACACCCACCCTCACACAAACACCCATCCTCACACACACACTCACCCTCACACAAACACCCACCCTCATACAAACACCCACCCTCACACAAACAACCACCCTCACACAAAACACCCACCCTCACACAAACACCCATCCTCACACACACACTCACCCTCACACAAACACCCACCCTCACACAAACACCCACCCTCACACAAACACCTACCCTCACACAAACACCCACCCTCAAACAAAACACCCACCCTCACACAAACACCCACCCTCACACAAACACCCACCCTCACACAAACACCCACCCTCACACAAACACCCATCCTCACACAAACACCCACCCTCACACAAAACACCCACCCTCACACAAAACACCCACCCTCATACAAACACCCACCCTCACACAAACACCTACCCTCACACAAACACCCACCCTCAAACAAAACACCCACCCTCACACAAACACCCACCCTCATACAAACACCCACCCTCATACAAAACACCCACCCTCACACAAAACACCCACCCTCACACACACACTCACCCTCACACAAACACCCACCCTCACACAAAACACCCACCCTCACACAAACACCCACCTCAAACAAAACACCCACCCTCACACAAACACCCACCCTCACACAAACACCCATCCTCACACAAACACCCACCCTCACACAAAACACCCACCCTCACACAAAACACCCACCCTCATACAAACACCCACCCTCACACAAAACACCCACCCTATCACAAACACCCACCCTCACACAAACACCCACCCTCACACAAACACCCACCCTCACACAAACACCCACCCTGATACAAACACCCACCCTCACACAAACACCCACCCTCACACAAAACACCCACCCTCACACAAACACCCACCCTCACACAAACACCCACCCTCACACAAACACACACCCTCACACAAACACCCACCCTCACACAAAACACCCACCCTCACACAAACACCCACCCTCACACAAACACCCACCCTCACACAAACACCCACCCTCACACAAACAACCACCCTCACACAAAACACCCACCCTCACACAAACACCCACCCTCAAACAAACACCCACCCTCACACAAAACACCCACCCTCACACAAACACCCACCCTCACACAAGCACCCACCCTCACACAAACAACCACCCTCACACAAAACACCCATCCTCACACAAAACACCCACCCTGATACAAACACCCACCCTCACACAAAACACCCACCCTCACACAAACACCCACCCTCATACAAACACCCACCCTCACACAAACACCCACCCTCACACAAAACACCCACCCTCACACAAACACCCACCCTCACACAAACACCCACCCTATCACAAACACCCACCCTCACACAAAACACCCACCCTCACACAAACACCCACCCTCACACAAACACCCACCCTATCACAAACACCCACCCTCACACAAACACCCACCCTCACACAAACACCCACCCTCACACAAACACCCACCCTATCACAAACACCCACCCTCACACAAACACCCACCCTCACACAAAACACCCACCCTCACACAAACACCCACCCTCACACAAAACACCCACCCTTACACAAACACCCACCCTCACACAAACACCCACCCTTACACAAACACCCACCCTTACACAAACACCCACCCTCACACAAACACCCACCCTCACACACACACCCACCCTATCACAAACACCCACCCTTACACAAACACCCACCCTCATACGAACACCCACCCTCACACAAACACCCACCCTTACACAAACACCCACCCTCATACAAACAACCACCCTCACACAAACACCCACCCTCACACAAACACCCACCCTCACACAAACACCCACCCTCATACAAACACCCACCCTTACACAAACACCCACCCTCACACAAAACACCCACCCTCACACAAACACCCACCCTCACACAAACACCCACCCTCACACAATCACCCACCCTCACACAAAACACCCACCCTCACACAAACACCCACCCTCACACAAAACACCCACCATCACACAAAACACCCACCCTCACACACACACCCACCCTCACACAAACACCCACCCTCACACAAACACCCACCCTCACACAAAACACCCACCCTCACACAAACACCCACCCTCACACACACACCCACCCTCACACAAACACCCACCCTCACACAAACACCCACCCTCACACAAACACCCACCATCACACAAAACACCCACCCTCACACAAACACCCACCCTCACACAAAACACCCACCCTCACACAAACACCTACCCTCACACAAAACACCCACCCTGATACAAACACCCACCCTCACACAAACACCCACCCTCACACACACACCCACCCTCACACAAACACCCACCCTCACACAAACACCCACCCTCACACAAACACCCACCCTCATACAAAACACCCACCCTCACACAAACACCCACCCTCACACAAAACACCCACCCTCACACAAAACACCCACCCTCACACACACACCCACCCTCACACAAACACCCACCCTGATACAAACACCCACCCTCATACAAACACCCACCCTGATACAAACACCCACCCTCATACAAACACCCACCCTCACACAAACACCCACCCTCATACAAACACCCACCCTATCACAAACACCCACCCTCACACAAACACCCACCCTCACACAAAACACCCACCCTCACACACACACACACCCTCACACAAACACCCACCCTCACACAAAACACCCACCCTCACACAAAACACCCACCCTGATACAAAACACCCACCCTCACACAAAACACCCACCCTCACACAAAACACCCACCCTCACACAAACACCCACCCTCACACAAACACCCACCCTCACACAAACAACCACCCTCACACAAACACCCACCCTCACACAAACACCCACCCTCACACAAAACACCCACCCTCATACAAACACCCACCCTCACACAAACAACCACCCTCACACACACACTCACCCTCACACAAACACCCACCCTATCACAAACACCCACCCTCACACAAAACACCCACCCTATCACAAACACCCACCCTCACACAAACACCCACCCTCACACAAACACCCACCCTCACACAAACACCCACCCTCATACAAAACACCCACCCTCACACAAACACCCACCCTATCACAAACACCCACCCTCACACAAACACCCACCCTCACACACACACTCACCCTCACACAAACTCCCACCCTCACACAAACACCCACCCTCACACAAACACCCACCCTATCACAAACACCCACCCTCACACAAACACCCACCCTCACACAAACACCCACCCTCACACAAACACCCACCCTCACACAAACAACCACCATCATACAAACACCCACCCTCACACAAAACACCCACCCTCACACAAACACCCACCCTCATACAAACACCCACCCTCACACAAACACCCACCCTCACACAAACACCCACCCTCAAACAAAACACCCACCCTCACACAAACACCCATCCTCACACAAACACCCACCCTCACACAAACACCCACCCTCACACAAAACACCCACCCTCACACAAACACCCACCCTCACACAAACACCCACCCTCACACAAAACACCCACCCTGATACAAACACCCACCCTCATACAAACACCCACCCTGATACAAACACCCACCCTCACACAAACACCCACCCTGATACAAACACCCACCCTCACACACACACCCACCCTCACACAAACACCCACCCTCATACAAACACCCACCCTCACACAAACACCCACCCTGATACAAACACCCACCCTCACACAAACACCCACCCTCACACAAAACACCCACCCTCACACACACACCCACCCTCACACAAACACCCACCCTCACACAAAACACCCACCATCACACAAACACCCACCCTGATACAAAACACCCACCCTCACACAAAACACCCACCCTCACACAAACACCCACCCTCACACAAACACCCACCCTCACACAAACACCCACCCTGATACAAAACACCCACCCTCACACAAAACACCCACCCTCACACAAACACCCACCCTCACACAAACACCCACCCTCACACAAAACACCCACCCTCATACAAACACCCACCCTCACACAAACAACCACCCTCACACACACACTCACCCTCACACAAACACCCACCCTCACACAAACACCCACCCTCACACACACACTCACCCTCACACAAACACCCACCCTCACACAAACACCCACCCTCACACAAACACCCACCCTGATACAAAACACCCACCCTCACACAAAACACCCACCCTCACACAAACACCCACCCTCACACAAACACCCACCCTCACACAAAACACCCACCCTCACACAAACACCCACCCTCACACAAACACCCACCCTCACACAAAACACCCACCCTCACACAAACACCCACCCTGATACAAACACCCACCCTCACACAAACACCCACCCTCACACAAACACCCACCCTCACACAAACACCCACCCTCACATCACCCTCCTTGATATTGCGAACTCGAATCAAACAACACACGTATCTGCTCCTGCTTTCGAGGATGATATACCCCAAATGTGGGGAGAAACCACCATTCCTCGTTGTTGAGAGGTGGTACTATCTCAGTGTGTCCATTCTTAATTAGTTTTTCCATAAAGGCAAAATACTGTTTCCGCATTTTGTGATTTCGTTTCAGCGTCTTTTCTAGTGACATGAATCTTTTAATAGCCTGTTCTTTGTTATTTGGAAGACTTGGCCGGGGTTGTTTGAATGGAAGCGGAGCTACCCATGTATTATCATCTTTTTGATGCATTTCACTATCCATTTTTTCCAGAATTTTTCATCATCAAGCGACGGAGCTGGTCTGTTGTCCTTATCCGTTCTGTCAAACACTGTTTTCCCAAGTGTGTCCTTTGTTATCTTGGTGCTGAAGTTGAGTTTCAGGGGTGAATCTTTTATTTGCATGTAGCTGAAGCAAGGCTGAAAGATGGATGGGCGGCCACTTTCCCGTACATTCGTTTTAAAGTTGTTGACGATTGGCTTGTGACTACTACCGAGACAGACTTCACCCACAATCACCCACCCCAGATCCAAACGTTGTGCAAACGGGGCGTTGTGGGGACCGTTAACTTGTTGTCTGATTTTGTGTAGTCTTAGAACATCTCTGCCGAGAAGAAGTAATATCTCAGCATTCGGTTCTATTTCTGGGAGGTGTTTAGCAATGTGCTGCAAATGAGGCTGATGGATGACAGCATTTGGACTTGGAATTTCTGCCCGATTATTTGGTATGTCGCTCCATCAATGGACTGAATCATAAATCCATCTGCACGTCTCCCTGAGGTTTCTGCTAAGCCTGAGCAGGTTCTCAGTTGATAACATGAAGGCTCCGTTTGTATTCCATACAGGTTGAAAAACTCAGGTCTGGCCAATGAGCGGTTGCTTTGATCATCGATTATGACATAAGCTTTGACAACGTTGTGTGCAGCATCCCGTGGATATATTTTAGCCAGGCATATTTTTGTACATGAGTGACTAAACTGTCCATTACCGCATACCTCTGTGCAGTTTGAAGTTACCACTGTTGCGTCTGCGTTGTCTGCGTTAGTGGTTTCACCTCAACGCGTTCTCTCTCTCTGCTCTCTTTACTGCAGTTTGAAAAGTTAATAAGTCTCTGCGTGAACTTTTTTTTGCTGTAAATGTACTGAATTAGATTAAATCTTTTGGATCCAACAGTACGTGTGTGTGTATCCTTGTGAGCATGTGTGTGTGTTTATGTGAGAGTGTGTGTATCTCTGTGTGTGACTTTTTGAGCATGTTAGTGTGTGTGTGTCTTTGTGTGTGTGTGTATCTTTGTGAGCACGTGTATGTGTTTGTGTGATAATTTGTGTGTATTTTTGTGAGCATCTGTGTGTTTGTGTGAGAGTGTGTGTATCTTTGTGAGCGTGTGTGTGTTTGTTAGCATGTTTTACTGTGTGTGTATTTTTGTGAGCGTTTGTGTGTTTGTGTGAGAGTGTGTGTATCTTTGTGAGCGTGTGTGTGTTTGTTAGCATGTGTTACTGTGTGTGTATTTTTGTGAGCGTTTGTTTGTTTGTGTGAGAGTGTGTGTATATGTGTATCTTTGTGAGTGTGTGTGTGCGTATCTTTGTGAGTGTGTGTGTTTGTGTGAGAGTGTGTGTATATGTGTATCTTTGTGAGTGTGTGTGTGCGTATCTTTGTGAGTGTGTGTGTTTGTGTGAGAGTGTGTGTATATGTGTATCTTTGTGAGTGTGTGTGTGCGTATCTTTGTGAGTGTGTGTGTGTTTGTGTTAGAGTGTGTGTATGTGAAACACTTTCTACTGTTTGGAGTCAAGTGCCAGCAGGGAATCAACCAGGGTCCCTGGAGGATGGTTGGGGAAATGAGGAAAGGTGGTTTAAATGAAGTGCTTCATCTGAAGAAAGCAAAAAAAAAAAAAAAAAAAATGCGAATCTGGTTGAAAGCTCAGAGAAATCAGTGAAAGTGTTGTTTTCATAAAGGTCTTTAACATAAAGAATACCTTTGCTTTGCCAGGACTCAAGGGTAGGGTCAGACAGTGAGAGTAGGAATAGGTGTTGTGTGAGGCCTTTTCAGTAGGGGTGTGCGATACCGCAAGTTTTGGTATCGATCTGATCCCAAGTAAACACCAGACCAATATCGCCGATACTGATGTCGATACCGATATTTAAATTTTCTAAATGACTATTTTTGCATCAAGGGTTAGGGTCATATATATGTACCATACTATATATATATATACATATATATGTTGCAATCCAACTTCATCATCACCTTCATTCCCATAATATCTATGACAAATTTCAATCTGGTTTCCGATCTGCACACAGTACAGAGACTGCTCTGGTTCGCGTCATGAACGACCTGCTCATTACCGCTGACCAAGGCTCCCCGTCTCTTCTCGTCTTACTGGACTTGTCAGCGGCTTTTGACACGGTGGACCACAACATCCTGCTCCACAGACTTCGCACTGTAGTGGGCCTTACTGGGACCACCCTTGACTGGTTCCAGTCGTACCTCTCTGGCAGATCAGAGTTTGTGGCCTTGGGGCAGAGCAAATCACTTCCACGTATAGTCAGCTGTGGTGCCACAAGGATCTGTCCTTGGTCCAACCCTGTTCACTATTTACATGCCTTCCCCTGGACAAATAATTCATAAACATAATCTTTCATTCCACTCGTATGCAGACGACAAATAACTGTATATGAAAATGAACACTGCACTACCTTCAGCTCTGCCATCTGTGCTTTCAGTTTGCCTGGAGGAGATTAAGACATGGATGTCTGAAAACTTTCTCCAACTCAATAGCAGCAAAACAGAAGCCATTCTCATCAGCACGCCTCACCAAACCCAGTCACTTTCCCTCGATAGTATCCCCATTTTCGGACACAGCATCCCTCTGTCATCCTCTGTAAAAAACCTTGGAGTCAAAATGGATTCTAACCTCACCTTTGACTCCCACATTCACCATCTCTGCAAGGTTTCCTTCCTCCATCTTACAAATATAGCCAAGCTACGTCCATGTCTTTCCAAACCGGACGCTGAGAGGTTGATTCACGCTTTCATCTCCTCCAGGCTGGATTACTGCAATGCCCTCCTTGTAGGGATCCCATGCAGGGGCTTACAAAAGCTCCAGCACATCCAGAACTGCGCTGCCCGGATCCTGATAAGGAGGCGCAAATATGACCATATCACTCCCATCCTCAAATCCCTCCACTGGCTTCCCGTTAAATACAGAATTCAGTACAAGGTCTGCCTCCTCACCCATCAGTGCATACACGGCACTGCACCTGTTTATCTCCAAAAACTCCTAACCCTCCACACCACTGTCTGAGACCTGCGCTCCTCCTCCTCCTCCTACTTCCTGCACCAACCAAGGACCAAACTCTCCACTATGGGGGAGAGGGCCTTCCAGGCAACTGCTCCATGGCTCTGGAACGCTCTTTCCGAGAGCTTGAGGGCTCCACAGAGCGTTGAGGTTTTTAAGAAAAGACTGAAGACATTTTTATTTCTAAAGGCTTTTCAGCAAAGTTTTTAGTGTTGTTTTTTGTGTTGTGGTTTTATTTAATTTAGCTGTTTGTTGTTTCTTTTGGTCATTGTAGCACTTTGAGATCTCCACTGGAGATATAAAGTGCGTTTACAAATAAAAATTGTATTATTATTATTATTATACTATACACAGGTTGGTAGGTAGATCGATAGAAGTGCCCAGTTACAAACAAACAAATGTTAACTAGAGTATGCTGTTTCGGAGAAACAGCGCGTTGAATGCCTGCTCGTGGGGGGCGAGGACGCCGAAGCCAGTTTATTTTTTTCTGTCGTCCTCTGATGCTGAAAATGACCTGAAAGCTGGCTAAAAAAAAACCTGAATGTACATATGTGCTGGAAAAGGATTTCAAACACATAAAATTTTTATAAAGTTTTGTCTTTTATTGTGAAAGTCTCGTTAAAGTTGTGTAATTATGCTTTAAAGTTAAGAAAACAAAACAGCGTTAAAGTTATTTAAAAAAAATAATTTTAATGTAAAAGTGTGTAAAAGATGATAATTTTTCATTATTTTGAGTCTTTTATTGTGAAAATCTCATTAAAAATGGCGAAATATGCTTTTAAGTTGAATTTTAAAAAAAAGACGAAGAATTATTAAAAAAAGAAAAAATTTAATGTAAAAATGTGTAAAAGATAGTAATTTTTTATTATTGTAGGTCTTTTATTGTGAAAATCTCGTTAAAGTTGTCTAATTATGCTTTAAAATTAAGAAAACAAAACAGCGTTAAAGTAATTTAAAAACAATAATTTTTATGTGAAAGTGTGTAAAAGATGATCATTTTTCATTATTTTGTGTCTTTTATTGTGAAAATCTCGTTAAAAATGGCTAAATATGCTTTTAAGTAGAAATAAAAAAAAGACAAAGAATTATTAAAAAAAAGAAAAAAATTAATGTAAAAATGTGTGAAAGACAATAATTTTTTATTATTTTAGGTCTTTTATTGTGAAAATCTTGGTAAAGTTGTCTAATTATGCTTTAAAGTTAAGAAAACAAAACAATCCTAAAGTTATTTAAAAAAAATAATTTTAATGTAAAAGTGTGTAAAAGATAATCATTTTATATTATTTTAGGTCTTTTATTGTGAAAATCTCATTAAAGTTGTCTAATTACGCTTTAAAGTTAAGAAAACAAAACAACTGAAAAGTTCTAATGAGCTGTCTTCTCATCAGAGCTCCTTAATTGCGCCTCAAAACACACCTGATGCAGGTCACAAGACCACAGAAACAGAATCTGCATACAGCCAGCACAGCCTACTTCCAAATAAGGAGATGTCTGTGACATCACACAGACTCCTTCATTACCTTATAAGGAGATGAGCCCCTGAGAGCTCATTAATTGGGCGGCAAAACACACCTGTTCAGGTGGGACAGAGAATTTCTGAAAAGGCAAACAAATGCTAATTGCGCGAAAACGGTAATAGATAGAAAAAAAATTCTTTCAGATTTAGAAAGAGGACGATGAAATCTACTTGGGGATGTAATTTCGTTTGCGATGGTAATTCAGAAATGAAATGGCAGCCATTTTAGTGTCACAAAAATGTCACTTTTTGGGGGGAGGTCTCCTTCTGAGGACCATAGAGGAAAATCTGTTGGTCTGACAGATTCAAGAGTCACCTTGGATGAAAGAGGACAAGAATTCCTCCGTTTTGAGCTAAAATTTATGTTTGTGGGATAAAAACTCAAAGAGTTATAAAAATTTGTTTGGAAGGGTAAAATTTTAAAATCCGGTCAGAGGGACGAAAAAACGACCTGACTTCTCGACCTTCGGGAGCCCGTAGCGGCTAAACCGTCGCTCTGACGAAAAAAATGCTCCATTCCAAAGTTGTTCGCAACGAAATTTCCTTCGTTTTGATATAAAGTTTTTGCAGATCGGTTCAGAAATGTAGGCTCTGACGCTCCTTGAACACAAATTTTGTGAATTCTGTTCGCACTCTGTTTTTACAGTGCGAGCGAGGCAAAAAAAAAACCCTGATTTTTTCCATTTTTTCACTTTTTTTATAAAGTGATTGCTCTGAAACCGTAGAAGGTATGAAAGTGTCCTTTAGATGTTATAGAGGTCAAACCCTTGTGACCCGTTTAAACTTTAAATGGTGTTTCTAGCTAAAAGTATGCCAGAGCTGGAAAGCTTTGAAGAGCATGTGGTTTTTGGCCAAAATCCCATTATTTCCTATGGGGCCCATTTTTTTCGTGTTTTTTTGCGATAAATCGGAAACCGAAAAAAATTTCAAAAAGTTGAATAGATCCGTAAATCTCATTTCCGAGCCGGTCGTTTTGAGCCCTGAACGGCTGCGCTCGGGCAAACGGATCTTGAGATTTTTCGTGCCAAAAACGGTACGGAAGAATGATGCGGATATCTACTAGAGTATGCTGTTTCGGAGAAACAGCGCAGTTGAATGCCTGTGCCTGGACACCGAAGCCTGCTTTTCATCCTCTGATGCTGGCTAAAATATTCCTTAAAGTTCCACTAGAGTATGCTGTTTCGGAGAAACAGCGCGTTGAATGCCTGCTCGCGGGGGGCGAGGACGCCGAAGCCCCTTTTTTGTTTTTTTGTCGTCCTCTGATGCTGAAAATGACCTGAAAGCTGGCTAAAAATAAACCTGAATGTACATGTGTGCTGGAAAAGGATTTCAAACACATAAAATTTTTATAAAGTTTTGTCTTTTATTGTGAAAATCTCGTTAAAACTGTGTAATTATGCTTTAAAGTTAAGAAAACAAAACAGCCTTAAAGTTATTTAAAAATAATAATTTTAATGTAAAAGTGTGTAAAAGATGATCATTTTTCATTATTTTGAGTCTTTTATTGTGAAAATCTCATTAAAAATGGCGAAATATGCTTTTAAGTTGAATTTTAAAAAAAGACGAAGAATTATTAAAAAAAGAAAAAATTTAATGTAAAAATGTGTAAAAGATAGTAATTTTTTATTATTTTAGGTCTTTTATTGTGAAAATCTCATTAAAATTGGCTAAATATGCTTTTAAGTTGAATTTTACAAAAAGACGAAGAATTGTTAAAAAAAGAAAAAAATTAATGTAAAAATGTCTGAAAGACAATAATTTTTTATTATTTTAGGTCTTTTATTGTGAAAATCTCGTTAAAGTTGTCTAATTATGCTTTAAAGTTAAGAAAACAAAACAACCCTAAAGTTATTTAAAAAAAATCATTTTAATGTAAAAGTGTGTAAAATATATTAATTTTATATTAATTTAGGTCTTTTATTGTGAAAATCTCGTTAAAGTTGTCTAATTATGCTTTAAAGTTAAGAAAACAAAACAACCCTAAAGTTATTTAAAAAAAATCATTTTAATGTAAAAGTGTGTAAAATATATTAATTTTATATTAATTTAGGTCTTTTATTGTGAAAATCTCGTTAAAGTTGTCTAATATGCTTTAAAGTTAAGAAAACAAAACAACTGAAAAGTTCTAATGAGCTGTCTTCTCATCAGAGCTCCTTAATTTCGCCTCAAAACACAGCTGATGCAGGTCACAAGACCACAGAAACAGAGTCTGCATACAGCCAGCACAGCCTACTTCCAAATAAGGAGATGTCTGTGACATCACACAGACTCCTTCATTACCTTATAAGGAGATGAGCCTCTGAGTGCTCATTAATTGGGCGGCAAAACACACCTGCTCAGGTGGGACAGAGAATTTCTGAAAAGGCAAACAAATGCTAATTGCGCAAAAACGGTAATAGATAGAAAAAAAATTCTTTCAGATTTAGAAAGAGGACGATGAAATCTACTTGGGGATGTAATTTTGTTTGCGATGGTAATTCAGAAAAGAAATGGCAGCCATTTTAGTGTCACAAAAATGTCACTTTTTGGGGGGAGGTCTCCTTCTGAGAACCATAGAGGAAATTCTGTTGGTCTGACAGATTCAAGAGTCACCTTGGATGAAAGAGGACAAGAATTCCTCCGTTTTGAGCTAAAATTTATGTTTGTGGGATAAAAACTCAAAGAGTTATAAAAATTTGTTTGGAAGGGTAAAATTTTAAAATCCGGTCAGAGGGACGAAAAAACGACCTGACTTCTCGACCTTCGGGAGCCCGTAGCGGCTAAACCGTCGCTCTGACGAAAAAAATGCTCCATTCCAAAGTTGTTCACAACAAAATTTCCTTCGTTTTGATATAAAGTTTTTGCAGATCGGTTCAGAAATGTAGGCTCTGGCGCTCCTTGAACACAAATTTTGTGAATTCTGTTCGCACTCTGTTTTTACAGTGCGAGCGAGGCAAAAAAAAAAAATTGATTTTTTCCATTTTTTCACTTTTTTTATAAAGTGATTGCTCTGAAACCGTAGAAGGTATGAAAGTGTCCTTCGGATGGTAAAGAGGTCAAACCCTTGTGACCCGTTTAAACTTTAAATGGTGTTTCTAGCTAAAACTATGCCAGAGCTGGAAAGCTTTGAAGAGCATGTGGCTTTTGGCCAAAATCGCATTATTTCCAATGGGGCCAATTTTTGTCGTGTTTTTTTGCGATAAATCGGAAACCGATTAAAATTTCAAAAAGTTGAATAGATCCGTAAATCTCATTTCCGAGCCGGTCGTTTTGAGTCCTGAACGGCTGCGCTCGGGCAAACGGATCTTGAGATTTTACGTGCCAAAAAACGTACGGAAGAATACGGCGGATTCTATAAAGTAGAGACGGATCACTATAGTTGAATGCCTTTTAGGCATTCAACTGATTAAAACCTCCATCTAGTAAGCTCAGTCTAAACAGCCTGCTTTCCTTATAAGGAGATGCTTCCTGTGAGAGCTCACATGGAGAGCTGTGATTGGCCAACAGCCCAACTGAAACTGGAGACTGACAGTTAACAGAATCCTCAAACAAATGGCTCTTGCTGGAGAACCGTAACAGATAGAAAAAAAATTCTTTCAGTTTTAGTAGCGCATTGAAAATATCTAGCTGGGGATGTAATTTTATCTCTGTATCTCAAACAGAACTTTTTTGGCAGCCATTTTTGTGTCAAAAAATTGACCATGTGTCCTTGTGAGGGGCATGGAGGAAATTCTGTTGGTCTGACTGATTCAAGAGTGACCTTAAATGAAAGAGGACAAGATTTCCTTCGTTTTGATGTAAAATTTATGTTTGTGGGATAAAAACTCAAAGAGTTATAGCAATTTGTTTGGAAGGTGTAAATTTTAGTGTGTGGTGAGGAGGTGACAAAAAAAAGCTGACTTCTCAACCTTTGGGAGCCCGTAGCGGCTAAACGGTTGCTCTGAGGCAAAAATGGTCTAGGGAGGTCAAATTTTCCTGACAAAATTTCCTTCGTTTTGATATAAAAAAATTTCCGGTGCGCCAAGAATTGTGGGAGCTAGAGCCTTTTGAACACAAAGAGTCTGGTTTCTTTCCACACTCTATTTCTAGAGTGCGAAAGAGAAAATATTTTTTTTGTGATTTTTCCATTTTTTGACTTTTTTTACACAGTGATTGCTCTAAAACCGTAGAAGGTATAAAAGTGCCACTCGCAAGGTATAAAGGTCAACTCCTTGTGACTCGTTTAAATTTTAAATGGTATTTTTAGGTGAAAGTATGCCAGAGCTAGAACGGTTTGAAGAGCATGTGGTTTTTGAGGCCAGACGACAAAAATCCCATTCATTTCCTATGGGACCAATTTTGGTCATGTTTTTTACAAATATCTCGAAAACCGATTAAAATTTTAAAAAGTTGAATAGAAGCATACATCGCCGTGTCGAGCCGGTCGTTTTAAGCCGTCAACCACCAAAATCGGTTGAGTTTTATTTCAGATTTTACGTGCCGACGAGAATAAGGAAGATATCTACTAGAGTATGCTGTTTCGGAGAAACAGCGCGTTGAATGCCTGCTCGCGGGGGGCGAGGACGCCGAGGACGCTGAGGACGCCGAAGCCCTTTTTTTTTTTTTTTTCATCCTCTGATGCTGAAAATGACCTGAAAGCTGGCTAAAAAAAAACCTGAATGTACATATGTGCTGGAAAAGGATTTCAAACACATACAATTTTTATAAAGTTTTGTCTTTTATTGTGAAAATCTCGTTAAAGTTGTGTAATTATGCTTTAAAGTTAAGAAAACAAAACAGCGTTAAAGTTTTTTAAAAAAAAATAATTTTAATGTAAAAGTGTGTAAAAGATGATAATTTTTCATTATTTTGGGTCTTTTATTGTGAAAATCTCATTAAAAATGGCTAAATATGCTTTTAAGATGAATTTTAAAAAAAAGACGAAGAATTATTGAAAAAAGAAAAAATTTAATGTAAAAATGTGTAAAAGATAGTAATTTTTTATTATTTTAGGTCTTTTATTGTGAAAACCTCGTTAAAGTTGTCTAATTATGCTTTAAAGTTAAGAAAACAAAACAACCCTAAAGTTATTTAAAAAAATAATTTTAATGTAAAAGTGTGTAAAAGATAATAATTTTATATTATTTTAGGTCTTTTATTGTGAAAATCTCATTAAAGTTGTCTAATTATGCTTTAAAGTTAAGAAAACAAAACAACCCTAAAGTTATTTAAAAAAAATAATTTTAATGTAAAAGTGTGTAAAAGATAATAATTTTATATTATTTTAGGTCTTTTATTGTGAAAATCTCATTAAAGTTGTCTAAATAGGCTTTAAAGTTAAGAAAACAAAACAACCCTAAAGTTATTTAAAAAAAATAATTTTAATGTAAAAGTGTGTAAAAGATAATAATTTTATATTATTTTAGGTCTTTTATTGTGAAAATCTCATTAAAGTTGTCTAATTATGCTTTAAAGTTAAGAAAACAAAACAACTGAAAAGTTCTAATGAGCTGTCTTCCCATCAGAGCTCCTTAATTGCGCCTCAAAACACAGCTGATGCAGGTCACAAGACCACAGAAACAGAATCTGCATACAGCCAGCACAGCCTACTTCCAAATAAGGAGATGTCTGTGACATCACACAGACTCCCTCATTACCTTATAAGGAGATGAGGCTGTGAGTGCTCATTAATTGGGCGGCAAAACACACCTGCTCAGGTGGGACAGAGAATTTCTGAATATGCAAACAAATGCTAATTGCGCGAAAATGGAAACAGATAGAAAAAAAATTCTTTCAGATTTAGAAGCAGGACGATGAAATCTACTTGGGGATATAATTTTATTTTTGTAGCTCAAACAGAAATGAAATGGCAGCCATTTTAGTGTCACAAAAATGTCAGTTTTTGGGGGGAGGTCTCCTTCTGAGGACCATAGAGGAAATTCTGTTGGTCTGACAGATTCAAGAGTCACCTTGGATGAAAGAGGACAAGAATTCCTCCGTTTTGAGCTAAAATTTATGTTTGTGGGATAAAAACTCAAAGAGTTATAAAAATTTGTTTGGAAGGGTAAAATTTTAAAATCCGGTCAGAGGGTCAAAAATTAGACCTGACTTCTCGACCTTCGGGAGCCCGTAGCGGCTAAACCGTCGCTCTGACGAAAAAAATGCTCCATTCCAAAGTTGTTCGCAACGAAATTTCCTTCGTTTTGATATAAAGTTTTTGCAGATCGGTTCAGAAATGTAGGCTCTGACGCTCTTTGAACACAAATTTTGTGAATTCTGTTCGCACTCTGTTTTTACAGTGCGAGCGAGGCAAAAAAAAAAAACCTGATTTTTTCCATTTTTTCACTTTTTTTATTAAGTGATTGCTCTGAAACCGTAGAAGGTATGAAAGTGTCCTTTAGATGTTATAGAGGTCAAACCCTTGTGACCCGTTTAAACTTTAAATGGTGTTTCTAGCTAAAACTATGCCAGAGCTGGAAAGCCTTGAAGAGCATGTGGTTTTTGGCCAAAATTACATTATTTCCAATGGGGCCAATTTTTGTCGTGTTTTTTTGTGATAAATCGGAAACCGATTAAAATTTCAAAAAGTTGAATAGATCCGTAAATCTCATTTCCGAGCCGGTCGTTTTGAGCCCTGAACGGCTGCGCTCGGGCAAACGGATCTTGAGATTTTACGTGTCAAAAAAGGGGCGGAAGACTACGGAAGATTCTATATAGCAAAACAGGATCACTATAGTTGAATGCCTTTTAGGCATTCAACTGACTAGAGTATGCTGTTTCGGAGAAACAGCGCGTTGAATGCCTGCTCGCGGGGGGCGAGGACGCCGAGGACGCCGAAGCCCTTTTTTTTTGTTTTCGTCCTCTGATGCTGAAAATGACCTTTTTTTTTTTTTTTCATCCTCTGATGCTGAAAATGACCTGAAAGCTGGCTAAAAATAAACCTGAATGTACATATGTGCTGGAAAAGGATTTCAAACACATAAAATTTTTATAAAGTTTTGTCTTTTATTGTGAAAATCTCGTTAAAGTTGTGTAATTATGCTTTAAAGTTAAGAAAACAAAACAGCGTTAAAGTTTTTTAAAAAAAAGAATTTTAATGTAAAAGTGTGTAAAAGATAATAATTTTTCATTATTTTGAGTCTTTTATTGTGAAAATCTCGTTAAAGTTGTGTAATTATGCTTTAAAGTTAAGAAAACAAAACAACCCTAAAGTTTTTAAAAAAAAAATATTTTAATGTAAAAGTGTGTAAAAGATAATAATTTTTCATTATTTTAGGTCTTTTATTGTGAAAATTTCGTTAAAGTTGTGTAATTATGCTTTAAAGTTAAGAAAACAAAACAGCGTTAAAGTTTTTTAAAAAAAATCATTTTAATGTAAAAGTGTGTAAAAAATAATAATTTTTCATTATTTTGTGTCTTTTATTGTGAAAATGTCATTAAAAATGGCTAAATATGCTTTTAAGATGAATTTTAAAAAAAGACGAAGAATTATTAAAAAAAAGAAAAAATTAATGTAAAAATGTGTAAAAGATAGTAATTTTTTATTATTTTAGGTCTTTTATTGTGAAAATCTCGTTAAAGTTGTCTAATTATGCTTTAAAGTTAAGAAAACAAAACAACTGAAAAGTTCTAATGAGCTGTCTTCTCATCAGAGCTCCTTAATTGCGCCTCAAAACACACCTGATGCAGGTCACAAGACCACAGAAACAGAAGCTGCATACAGCCAGCACAGCCTACTTCCAAATAAGGAGATGTCTGTGACATCACACAGACTCCTTCATTACCTTATAAGGAGATGAGCCTCTGAGTGCTCATTAATTGGGCGGCAAAACACACCTGCTCAGTTGGGAGAGAGAATTTCTGAATAGGCAAACAAATGCTAATTGCGCGAAAATGGAAACAGATAGAAAAAAAATTCTTTCAGATTTAGAAAGAGGACGATGAAATGTACTTGGGGATGTAATTTTATTTTTGTAGCTCAAACAGAAATGAAATGGCAGCCATTTTAGTGTCACAAAAATGTCACTTTTTGGGGGGAGGTCTCCTTCTGAGGACCATAGAGGAAAATCTGTTAGTCTGACAGATTCAAGAGTCACCTTGGATGAAAGAGGACAAGAATTCCTCCGTTTTGTGCTAAAATTTATGTTTGTGGGATAAAAACTGAAAGAGTTATAAAAATTTGTTTGGAAGGGTAAAATTTTAAAATCCGGTCAGATGGACAAAAATAAAACCTGACTTCTCGACCTCCGGGAGCCCGTAGCGGCTAAACGGTTGCTCTAATCAAAAAATTTTCTAGTGAGGTCAAATTTTCCTGACAAAATTTCCTTCGTTTTGATAAAAAAAAATTTCCGGTGCGCCAAGAATTGTGGGAGCTAGAGCCTTTTGAACACAAAGAGTGTGGTTTGTCTCACCACTCTGTTTCTAGAGTGCGACAGAGGAAAAAAAAAAATTCTGATTTTTTCATTTTTTTCACTTTTTTTATAAAGTGATTGCTCTGAAACCGTAGAAGGTATGAAAGTGTCCTTCGGATGGTAAAGAGGTCAAACCCTTGTGACCCGTTTAAACTTTAAATGGTGTTTCTAGCTAAAAGTATGCCAGAGCTGGAAAGCTTTGAAGAGCATGTGGTTTTCGGCCAAAATCCCATTATTTCCAATGGGGCCAATTTTTGTCGTGTTTTTTTGCGATAAATCGGAAACCGAATAAAATTTCAAAAAGTTGAATAGATCCGATAATCTCATTTCCGAGCCGGTCGTTTTGAGTCCTGAACGGCTGCGCTCGGGCAAACGGATCTTGAGATTTTACGTGCCAAAAAAGGGGCGGAAGACTACGGAAGATTTCCACTAGAGTATGCTGTTTCGGAGAAACAGCGCGTTGAATGCCTGCTCGCGGGGGGCGAGGACGCCGAGGACGCTGAGGACGCCGAAGCCCTTTTTTTTTTTTTTTCATCCTCTGATGCTGAAAATGACCTGAAAGCTGGCTAAAAAAAAACCTGAATGTACATATGTGCTGGAAAAGGATTTCAAACACATACAATTTTTATAAAGTTTTGTCTTTTATTGTGAAAATCTCGTTAAAGTTGTGTAATTATGCTTTAAAGTTAAGAAAACAAAACAGCGTTAAAGTTTTTTAAAAAAAATAATTTTAATGTAAAAGTGTGTAAAAGATGATAATTTTTCATTATTTTGGGTCTTTTATTGTGAAAATCTCATTAAAAATGGCTAAATATGCTTTTAAGATGAATTTTAAAAAAAAGACGAAGAATTATTGAAAAAAGAAAAAATTTAATGTAAAAATGTGTAAAAGATAGTAATTTTTTATTATTTTAGGTCTTTTATTGTGAAAACCTCGTTAAAGTTGTCTAATTATGCTTTAAAGTTAAGAAAACAAAACAACCCTAAAGTTATTTAAAAAAATAATTTTAATGTAAAAGTGTGTAAAAGATAATAATTTTATATTATTTTAGGTCTTTTATTGTGAAAATCTCATTAAAGTTGTCTAATTATGCTTTAAAGTTAAGAAAACAAAACAACCCTAAAGTTATTTAAAAAAAATAATTTTAATGTAAAAGTGTGTAAAAGATAATAATTTTATATTATTTTAGGTCTTTTATTGTGAAAATCTCATTAAAGTTGTCTAATTATGCTTTAAAGTTAAGAAAACAAAACAACTGAAAAGTTCTAATGAGCTGTCTTCCCATCAGAGCTCCTTAATTGCGCCTCAAAACACAGCTGATGCAGGTCACAAGACCACAGAAACAGAATCTGCATACAGCCAGCACAGCCTACTTCCAAATAAGGAGATGTCTGTGACATCACACAGACTCCCTCATTACCTTATAAGGAGATGAGGCTGTGAGTGCTCATTAATTGGGCGGCAAAACACACCTGCTCAGGTGGGACAGAGAATTTCTGAATATGCAAACAAATGCTAATTGCGCGAAAATGGAAACAGATAGAAAAAAAATTCTTTCAGATTTAGAAGCAGGACGATGAAATCTACTTGGGGATATAATTTTATTTTTGTAGCTCAAACAGAAATGAAATGGCAGCCATTTTAGTGTCACAAAAATGTCAGTTTTTGGGGGGAGGTCTCCTTCTGAGGACCATAGAGGAAATTCTGTTGGTCTGACAGATTCAAGAGTCACCTTGGATGAAAGAGGACAAGAATTCCTCCGTTTTGAGCTAAAATTTATGTTTGTGGGATAAAAACTCAAAGAGTTATAAAAATTTGTTTGGAAGGGTAAAATTTTAAAATCCGGTCAGAGGGTCAAAAATTAGACCTGACTTCTCGACCTTCGGGAGCCCGTAGCGGCTAAACCGTCGCTCTGACGAAAAAAATGCTCCATTCCAAAGTTGTTCGCAACGAAATTTCCTTCGTTTTGATATAAAGTTTTTGCAGATCGGTTCAGAAATGTAGGCTCTGACGCTCTTTGAACACAAATTTTGTGAATTCTGTTCGCACTCTGTTTTTACAGTGCGAGCGAGGCAAAAAAAAAAAACTGATTTTTTCCATTTTTTCACTTTTTTTATTAAGTGATTGCTCTGAAACCGTAGAAGGTATGAAAGTGTCCTTTAGATGTTATAGAGGTCAAACCCTTGTGACCCGTTTAAACTTTAAATGGTGTTTCTAGCTAAAAGTATGCCAGAGCTGGAAAGCCTTGAAGAGCATGTGGTTTTTGGCCAAAATTACATTATTTCCAATGGGGCCAATTTTTGTCGTGTTTTTTTGTGATAAATCGGAAACCGATTAAAATTTCAAAAAGTTGAATAGATCCGTAAATCTCATTTCCGAGCCGGTCGTTTTGAGCCCTGAACGGCTGCGCTCGGGCAAACGGATCTTGAGATTTTACGTGTCAAAAAAGGGGCGGAAGACTACGGAAGATTCTATATAGCAAAACAGGATCACTATAGTTGAATGCCTTTTAGGCATTCAACTGACTAGAGTATGCTGTTTCGGAGAAACAGCGCGTTGAATGCCTGCTCGCGGGGGGCGAGGACGCCGAGGACGCCGAAGCCCTTTTTTTTTGTTTTGGTCCTCTGATGCTGAAAATGACCTTTTTTTTTTTTTTTTTCATCCTCTGATGCTGAAAATGACCTGAAAGCTGGCTAAAAATAAACCTGAATGTACATATGTGCTGGAAAAGGATTTCAAACACATAAAATTTTTATAAAGTTTTGTCTTTTATTGTGAAAATCTCGTTAAAGTTGTGTAATTATGCTTTAAAGTTAAGAAAACAAAACAGCGTTAAAGTTTTTTAAAAAAAAGAATTTTAATGTAAAAGTGTGTAAAAGATAATAATTTTTCATTATTTTGAGTCTTTTATTGTGAAAATCTCGTTAAAGTTGTGTAATTATGCTTTAAAGTTAAGAAAACAAAACAACCCTAAAGTTTTTAAAAAAAAAATATTTTAATGTAAAAGTGTGTAAAAGATAATAATTTTTCATTATTTTAGGTCTTTTATTGTGAAAATTTCGTTAAAGTTGTGTAATTATGCTTTAAAGTTAAGAAAACAAAACAGCGTTAAAGTTTTTTAAAAAAAATCATTTTAATGTAAAAGTGTGTAAAAAATAATAATTTTTCATTATTTTGTGTCTTTTATTGTGAAAATGTCATTAAAAATGGCTAAATATGCTTTTAAGATGAATTTTAAAAAAAGACGAAGAATTATTAAAAAAAAGAAAAAATTAATGTAAAAATGTGTAAAAGATAGTAATTTTTTATTATTTTAGGTCTTTTATTGTGAAAATCTCGTTAAAGTTGTCTAATTATGCTTTAAAGTTAAGAAAACAAAACAACTGAAAAGTTCTAATGAGCTGTCTTCTCATCAGAGCTCCTTAATTGCGCCTCAAAACACACCTGATGCAGGTCACAAGACCACAGAAACAGAAGCTGCATACAGCCAGCACAGCCTACTTCCAAATAAGGAGATGTCTGTGACATCACACAGACTCCTTCATTACCTTATAAGGAGATGAGCCTCTGAGTGCTCATTAATTGGGCGGCAAAACACACCTGCTCAGTTGGGAGAGAGAATTTCTGAATAGGCAAACAAATGCTAATTGCGCGAAAATGGAAACAGATAGAAAAAAAATTCTTTCAGATTTAGAAAGAGGACGATGAAATGTACTTGGGGATGTAATTTTATTTTTGTAGCTCAAACAGAAATGAAATGGCAGCCATTTTAGTGTCACAAAAATGTCACTTTTTGGGGGGAGGTCTCCTTCTGAGGACCATAGAGGAAAATCTGTTAGTCTGACAGATTCAAGAGTCACCTTGGATGAAAGAGGACAAGAATTCCTCCGTTTTGTGCTAAAATTTATGTTTGTGGGATAAAAACTGAAAGAGTTATAAAAATTTGTTTGGAAGGGTAAAATTTTAAAATCCGGTCAGATGGACAAAAATAAAACCTGACTTCTCGACCTCCGGGAGCCCGTAGCGGCTAAACGGTTGCTCTAATCAAAAAATTTTCTAGTGAGGTCAAATTTTCCTGACAAAATTTCCTTCGTTTTGATAAAAAAAAATTTCCGGTGCGCCAAGAATTGTGGGAGCTAGAGCCTTTTGAACACAAAGAGTGTGGTTTGTCTCACCACTCTGTTTCTAGAGTGCGACAGAGGAAAAAAAAAAATTCTGATTTTTTCATTTTTTTCACTTTTTTTATAAAGTGATTGCTCTGAAACCGTAGAAGGTATGAAAGTGTCCTTCGGATGGTAAAGAGGTCAAACCCTTGTGACCCGTTTAAACTTTAAATGGTGTTTCTAGCTAAAAGTATGCCAGAGCTGGAAAGCTTTGAAGAGCATGTGGTTTTCGGCCAAAATCCCATTATTTCCAATGGGGCCAATTTTTGTCGTGTTTTTTTTGCGATAAATCGGAAACCGAATAAAATTTCAAAAAGTTGAATAGATCCGATAATCTCATTTCCGAGCCGGTCGTTTTGAGTCCTGAACGGCTGCGCTCGGGCAAACGGATCTTGAGATTTTACGTGCCAAAAAAGGGGCGGAAGACTACGGAAGATTTCCACTAGAGTATGCTGTTTCGGAGAAACAGCGCGTTGAATGCCTGCTCGCGGGGGGCGAGGACGCCGAGGACGCTGAGGACGCCGAAGCCCTTTTTTTTTTTTTTTTCATCCTCTGATGCTGAAAATGACCTGAAAGCTGGCTAAAAAAAAACCTGAATGTACATATGTGCTGGAAAAGGATTTCAAACACATACAATTTTTATAAAGTTTTGTCTTTTATTGTGAAAATCTCGTTAAAGTTGTGTAATTATGCTTTAAAGTTAAGAAAACAAAACAGCGTTAAAGTTTTTTAAAAAAAATAATTTTAATGTAAAAGTGTGTAAAAGATGATAATTTTTCATTATTTTGGGTCTTTTATTGTGAAAATCTCATTAAAAATGGCTAAATATGCTTTTAAGATGAATTTTAAAAAAAAGACGAAGAATTATTGAAAAAAGAAAAAATTTAATGTAAAAATGTGTAAAAGATAGTAATTTTTTATTATTTTAGGTCTTTTATTGTGAAAACCTCGTTAAAGTTGTCTAATTATGCTTTAAAGTTAAGAAAACAAAACAACCCTAAAGTTATTTAAAAAAATAATTTTAATGTAAAAGTGTGTAAAAGATAATAATTTTATATTATTTTAGGTCTTTTATTGTGAAAATCTCATTAAAGTTGTCTAATTATGCTTTAAAGTTAAGAAAACAAAACAACCCTAAAGTTATTTAAAAAAAATAATTTTAATGTAAAAGTGTGTAAAAGATAATAATTTTATATTATTTTAGGTCTTTTATTGTGAAAATCTCATTAAAGTTGTCTAATTATGCTTTAAAGTTAAGAAAACAAAACAACTGAAAAGTTCTAATGAGCTGTCTTCCCATCAGAGCTCCTTAATTGCGCCTCAAAACACAGCTGATGCAGGTCACAAGACCACAGAAACAGAATCTGCATACAGCCAGCACAGCCTACTTCCAAATAAGGAGATGTCTGTGACATCACACAGACTCCCTCATTACCTTATAAGGAGATGAGGCTGTGAGTGCTCATTAATTGGGCGGCAAAACACACCTGCTCAGGTGGGACAGAGAATTTCTGAATATGCAAACAAATGCTAATTGCGCGAAAATGGAAACAGATAGAAAAAAAATTCTTTCAGATTTAGAAGCAGGACGATGAAATCTACTTGGGGATATAATTTTATTTTTGTAGCTCAAACAGAAATGAAATGGCAGCCATTTTAGTGTCACAAAAATGTCAGTTTTTGGGGGGAGGTCTCCTTCTGAGGACCATAGAGGAAATTCTGTTGGTCTGACAGATTCAAGAGTCACCTTGGATGAAAGAGGACAAGAATTCCTCCGTTTTGAGCTAAAATTTATGTTTGTGGGATAAAAACTCAAAGAGTTATAAAAATTTGTTTGGAAGGGTAAAATTTTAAAATCCGGTCAGAGGGTCAAAAATTAGACCTGACTTCTCGACCTTCGGGAGCCCGTAGCGGCTAAACCGTCGCTCTGACGAAAAAAATGCTCCATTCCAAAGTTGTTCGCAACGAAATTTCCTTCGTTTTGATATAAAGTTTTTGCAGATCGGTTCAGAAATGTAGGCTCTGACGCTCTTTGAACACAAATTTTGTGAATTCTGTTCGCACTCTGTTTTTACAGTGCGAGCGAGGCAAAAAAAAAAAACTGATTTTTTCCATTTTTTCACTTTTTTTATTAAGTGATTGCTCTGAAACCGTAGAAGGTATGAAAGTGTCCTTTAGATGTTATAGAGGTCAAACCCTTGTGACCCGTTTAAACTTTAAATGGTGTTTCTAGCTAAAAGTATGCCAGAGCTGGAAAGCCTTGAAGAGCATGTGGTTTTTGGCCAAAATTACATTATTTCCAATGGGGCCAATTTTTGTCGTGTTTTTTTTGTGATAAATCGGAAACCGATTAAAATTTCAAAAAGTTGAATAGATCCGTAAATCTCATTTCCGAGCCGGTCGTTTTGAGCCCTGAACGGCTGCGCTCGGGCAAACGGATCTTGAGATTTTACGTGTCAAAAAAGGGGCGGAAGACTACGGAAGATTCTATATAGCAAAACAGGATCACTATAGTTGAATGCCTTTTAGGCATTCAACTGACTAGAGTATGCTGTTTCGGAGAAACAGCGCGTTGAATGCCTGCTCGCGGGGGGCGAGGACGCCGAGGACGCCGAAGCCCTTTTTTTTTTGTTTTCGTCCTCTGATGCTGAAAATGACCTTTTTTTTTTTTTTTCATCCTCTGATGCTGAAAATGACCTGAAAGCTGGCTAAAAATAAACCTGAATGTACATATGTGCTGGAAAAGGATTTCAAACACATAAAATTTTTATAAAGTTTTGTCTTTTATTGTGAAAATCTCGTTAAAGTTGTGTAATTATGCTTTAAAGTTAAGAAAACAAAACAGCGTTAAAGTTTTTTAAAAAAAAGAATTTTAATGTAAAAGTGTGTAAAAGATAATAATTTTTCATTATTTTGAGTCTTTTATTGTGAAAATCTCGTTAAAGTTGTGTAATTATGCTTTAAAGTTAAGAAAACAAAACAACCCTAAAGTTTTTAAAAAAAAAATATTTTAATGTAAAAGTGTGTAAAAGATAATAATTTTTCATTATTTTAGGTCTTTTATTGTGAAAATTTCGTTAAAGTTGTGTAATTATGCTTTAAAGTTAAGAAAACAAAACAGCGTTAAAGTTTTTTAAAAAAAATCATTTTAATGTAAAAGTGTGTAAAAAATAATAATTTTTCATTATTTTGTGTCTTTTATTGTGAAAATGTCATTAAAAATGGCTAAATATGCTTTTAAGATGAATTTTAAAAAAAGACGAAGAATTATTAAAAAAAAGAAAAAATTAATGTAAAAATGTGTAAAAGATAGTAATTTTTTATTATTTTAGGTCTTTTATTGTGAAAATCTCGTTAAAGTTGTCTAATTATGCTTTAAAGTTAAGAAAACAAAACAACTGAAAAGTTCTAATGAGCTGTCTTCTCATCAGAGCTCCTTAATTGCGCCTCAAAACACACCTGATGCAGGTCACAAGACCACAGAAACAGAAGCTGCATACAGCCAGCACAGCCTACTTCCAAATAAGGAGATGTCTGTGACATCACACAGACTCCTTCATTACCTTATAAGGAGATGAGCCTCTGAGTGCTCATTAATTGGGCGGCAAAACACACCTGCTCAGTTGGGAGAGAGAATTTCTGAATAGGCAAACAAATGCTAATTGCGCGAAAATGGAAACAGATAGAAAAAAAATTCTTTCAGATTTAGAAAGAGGACGATGAAATGTACTTGGGGATGTAATTTTATTTTTGTAGCTCAAACAGAAATGAAATGGCAGCCATTTTAGTGTCACAAAAATGTCACTTTTTGGGGGGAGGTCTCCTTCTGAGGACCATAGAGGAAAATCTGTTAGTCTGACAGATTCAAGAGTCACCTTGGATGAAAGAGGACAAGAATTCCTCCGTTTTGTGCTAAAATTTATGTTTGTGGGATAAAAACTGAAAGAGTTATAAAAATTTGTTTGGAAGGGTAAAATTTTAAAATCCGGTCAGATGGACAAAAATAAAACCTGACTTCTCGACCTCCGGGAGCCCGTAGCGGCTAAACGGTTGCTCTAATCAAAAAATTTTCTAGTGAGGTCAAATTTTCCTGACAAAATTTCCTTCGTTTTGATAAAAAAAAATTTCCGGTGCGCCAAGAATTGTGGGAGCTAGAGCCTTTTGAACACAAAGAGTGTGGTTTGTCTCACCACTCTGTTTCTAGAGTGCGACAGAGGAAAAAAAAAAATTCTGATTTTTTCATTTTTTTTCACTTTTTTTATAAAGTGATTGCTCTGAAACCGTAGAAGGTATGAAAGTGTCCTTCGGATGGTAAAGAGGTCAAACCCTTGTGACCCGTTTAAACTTTAAATGGTGTTTCTAGCTAAAAGTATGCCAGAGCTGGAAAGCTTTGAAGAGCATGTGGTTTTCGGCCAAAATCCCATTATTTCCAATGGGGCCAATTTTTGTCGTGTTTTTTTGCGATAAATCGGAAACCGAATAAAATTTCAAAAAGTTGAATAGATCCGATAATCTCATTTCCGAGCCGGTCGTTTTGAGTCCTGAACGGCTGCGCTCGGGCAAACGGATCTTGAGATTTTACGTGCCAAAAAAGGGGCGGAAGACTACGGAAGATTTCCACTAGAGTATGCTGTTTCGGAGAAACAGCGCGTTGAATGCCTGCTCGCGGGGGGCGAGGACGCCGAGGACGCTGAGGACGCCGAAGCCCTTTTTTTTTTTTTTTTCATCCTCTGATGCTGAAAATGACCTGAAAGCTGGCTAAAAAAAAACCTGAATGTACATATGTGCTGGAAAAGGATTTCAAACACATACAATTTTTATAAAGTTTTGTCTTTTATTGTGAAAATCTCGTTAAAGTTGTGTAATTATGCTTTAAAGTTAAGAAAACAAAACAGCGTTAAAGTTTTTTAAAAAAAATAATTTTAATGTAAAAGTGTGTAAAAGATGATAATTTTTCATTATTTTGGGTCTTTTATTGTGAAAATCTCATTAAAAATGGCTAAATATGCTTTTAAGATGAATTTTAAAAAAAAGACGAAGAATTATTGAAAAAAGAAAAAATTTAATGTAAAAATGTGTAAAAGATAGTAATTTTTTATTATTTTAGGTCTTTTATTGTGAAAACCTCGTTAAAGTTGTCTAATTATGCTTTAAAGTTAAGAAAACAAAACAACCCTAAAGTTATTTAAAAAAATAATTTTAATGTAAAAGTGTGTAAAAGATAATAATTTTATATTATTTTAGGTCTTTTATTGTGAAAATCTCATTAAAGTTGTCTAATTATGCTTTAAAGTTAAGAAAACAAAACAACCCTAAAGTTATTTAAAAAAAATAATTTTAATGTAAAAGTGTGTAAAAGATAATAATTTTATATTATTTTAGGTCTTTTATTGTGAAAATCTCATTAAAGTTGTCTAATTATGCTTTAAAGTTAAGAAAACAAAACAACTGAAAAGTTCTAATGAGCTGTCTTCCCATCAGAGCTCCTTAATTGCGCCTCAAAACACAGCTGATGCAGGTCACAAGACCACAGAAACAGAATCTGCATACAGCCAGCACAGCCTACTTCCAAATAAGGAGATGTCTGTGACATCACACAGACTCCCTCATTACCTTATAAGGAGATGAGGCTGTGAGTGCTCATTAATTGGGCGGCAAAACACACCTGCTCAGGTGGGACAGAGAATTTCTGAATATGCAAACAAATGCTAATTGCGCGAAAATGGAAACAGATAGAAAAAAAATTCTTTCAGATTTAGAAGCAGGACGATGAAATCTACTTGGGGATATAATTTTATTTTTGTAGCTCAAACAGAAATGAAATGGCAGCCATTTTAGTGTCACAAAAATGTCAGTTTTTGGGGGGAGGTCTCCTTCTGAGGACCATAGAGGAAATTCTGTTGGTCTGACAGATTCAAGAGTCACCTTGGATGAAAGAGGACAAGAATTCCTCCGTTTTGAGCTAAAATTTATGTTTGTGGGATAAAAACTCAAAGAGTTATAAAAATTTGTTTGGAAGGGTAAAATTTTAAAATCCGGTCAGAGGGTCAAAAATTAGACCTGACTTCTCGACCTTCGGGAGCCCGTAGCGGCTAAACCGTCGCTCTGACGAAAAAAATGCTCCATTCCAAAGTTGTTCGCAACGAAATTTCCTTCGTTTTGATATAAAGTTTTTGCAGATCGGTTCAGAAATGTAGGCTCTGACGCTCTTTGAACACAAATTTTGTGAATTCTGTTCGCACTCTGTTTTTACAGTGCGAGCGAGGCAAAAAAAAAAAACTGATTTTTTCCATTTTTTCACTTTTTTTATTAAGTGATTGCTCTGAAACCGTAGAAGGTATGAAAGTGTCCTTTAGATGTTATAGAGGTCAAACCCTTGTGACCCGTTTAAACTTTAAATGGTGTTTCTAGCTAAAAGTATGCCAGAGCTGGAAAGCCTTGAAGAGCATGTGGTTTTTGGCCAAAATTACATTATTTCCAATGGGGCCAATTTTTGTCGTGTTTTTTTGTGATAAATCGGAAACCGATTAAAATTTCAAAAAGTTGAATAGATCCGTAAATCTCATTTCCGAGCCGGTCGTTTTGAGCCCTGAACGGCTGCGCTCGGGCAAACGGATCTTGAGATTTTACGTGTCAAAAAAGGGGCGGAAGACTACGGAAGATTCTATATAGCAAAACAGGATCACTATAGTTGAATGCCTTTTAGGCATTCAACTGACTAGAGTATGCTGTTTCGGAGAAACAGCGCGTTGAATGCCTGCTCGCGGGGGGCGAGGACGCCGAGGACGCCGAAGCCCTTTTTTTTTGTTTTCGTCCTCTGATGCTGAAAATGACCTTTTTTTTTTTTTTTTCATCCTCTGATGCTGAAAATGACCTGAAAGCTGGCTAAAAATAAACCTGAATGTACATATGTGCTGGAAAAGGATTTCAAACACATAAAATTTTTATAAAGTTTTGTCTTTTATTGTGAAAATCTCGTTAAAGTTGTGTAATTATGCTTTAAAGTTAAGAAAACAAAACAGCGTTAAAGTTTTTTAAAAAAAAGAATTTTAATGTAAAAGTGTGTAAAAGATAATAATTTTTCATTATTTTGAGTCTTTTATTGTGAAAATCTCGTTAAAGTTGTGTAATTATGCTTTAAAGTTAAGAAAACAAAACAACCCTAAAGTTTTTAAAAAAAAAATATTTTAATGTAAAAGTGTGTAAAAGATAATAATTTTTCATTATTTTAGGTCTTTTATTGTGAAAATTTCGTTAAAGTTGTGTAATTATGCTTTAAAGTTAAGAAAACAAAACAGCGTTAAAGTTTTTTAAAAAAAATCATTTTAATGTAAAAGTGTGTAAAAAATAATAATTTTTCATTATTTTGTGTCTTTTATTGTGAAAATGTCATTAAAAATGGCTAAATATGCTTTTAA
This sequence comes from Neostethus bicornis, assembly GCA_902685375.1. NCBI lineage: Eukaryota > Metazoa > Chordata > Actinopteri > Atheriniformes > Phallostethidae > Neostethus > Neostethus bicornis. The sequence goes on along the minus strand of LR738553.1, from coordinate 70,426 downwards.
GATGAATTTTAAAAAAAGACGAAGAATTATTAAAAAAAAGAAAAAATTAATGTAAAAATGTGTAAAAGATAGTAATTTTTTATTATTTTAGGTCTTTTATTGTGAAAATCTCGTTAAAGTTGTCTAATTATGCTTTAAAGTTAAGAAAACAAAACAACTGAAAAGTTCTAATGAGCTGTCTTCTCATCAGAGCTCCTTAATTGCGCCTCAAAACACACCTGATGCAGGTCACAAGACCACAGAAACAGAAGCTGCATACAGCCAGCACAGCCTACTTCCAAATAAGGAGATGTCTGTGACATCACACAGACTCCTTCATTACCTTATAAGGAGATGAGCCTCTGAGTGCTCATTAATTGGGCGGCAAAACACACCTGCTCAGTTGGGAGAGAGAATTTCTGAATAGGCAAACAAATGCTAATTGCGCGAAAATGGAAACAGATAGAAAAAAAATTCTTTCAGATTTAGAAAGAGGACGATCAAATCTACTTGGGGATGTAATTTTATTTTTGTAGCTCAAACAGAAATGAAATGGCAGCCATTTTAGTGTAACCCTAAAAACCACATGCTCTTCAAAGCTTTCCAGCTCTGGCATACTTTTAGCTAGAAACACCATTTAAAGTTTAAACGGGTCACAAGGGTTTGACCTCTATAACATCTAAAGGACACTTTCATACCTTCTACGGTTTCAGAGCAATCACTTAATAAAAAAAGTGAAAAAATGGAAAAAATCAGGTTTTTTTTTTTGCCTCGCTCGCACTGTAAAAACAGAGTGCGAACAGAATTCACAAAATTTGTGTTCAAAGAGCGTCAGAGCCTACATTTCTGAACCGATCTGCAAAAACTTTATATCAAAACGAAGGAAATTTCGTTGCGAACAACTTTGGAATGGAGCATTTTTTTCGTCAGAGCGACGGTTTAGCCGCTACGGGCTCCCGAAGGTCGAGAAGTCAGGTCTAATTTTTGACCCTCTGACCGGATTTTAAAATTTTACCCTTCCAAACAAATTTTTATAACTCTTTGAGTTTTTATCCCACAAACATAAATTTTAGCTCAAAACGGAGGAATTCTTGTCCTCTTTCATCCAAGGTGACTCTTGAATCTGTCAGACCAACAGAATTTCCTCTATGGTCCTCAGAAGGAGACCTCCCCCCAAAAACTGACATTTTTGTGACACTAAAATGGCTGCCATTTCATTTCTGTTTGAGCTACAAAAATAAAATTATATCCCCAAGTAGATTTCATCGTCCTGCTTCTAAATCTGAAAGAATTTTTTTTTCTATCTGTTTCCATTTTCGCGCAATTAGCATTTGTTTGCATATTCAGAAATTCTCTGTCCCACCTGAGCAGGTGTGTTTTGCCGCCCAATTAATGAGCACTCACAGCCTCATCTCCTTATAAGGTAATGAGGGAGTCTGTGTGATGTCACAGACATCTCCTTATTTGGAAGTAGGCTGTGCTGGCTGTATGCAGATTCTGTTTCTGTGGTCTTGTGACCTGCATCAGCTGTGTTTTGAGGCGCAATTAAGGAGCTCTGATGGGAAGACAGCTCATTAGAACTTTTCAGTTGTTTTGTTTTCTTAACTTTAAAGCATAATTAGACAACTTTAATGAGATTTTCACAATAAAAGACCTAAAATAATATAAAATTATTATCTTTTACACACTTTTACATTAAAATTATTTTTTTTAAATAACTTTAGGGTTGTTTTGTTTTCTTAACTTTAAAGCATAATTAGACAACTTTAATGAGATTTTCACAATAAAAGACCTAAAATAATATAAAATTATTATCTTTTACACACTTTTACATTAAAATTATTTTTTTAAATAACTTTAGGGTTGTTTTGTTTTCTTAACTTTAAAGCATAATTAGACAACTTTAACGAGGTTTTCACAATAAAAGACCTAAAATAATAAAAAATTACTATCTTTTACACATTTTTACATTAAATTTTTTCTTTTTTCAATAATTCTTCGTCTTTTTTTTAAAATTCATCTTAAAAGCATATTTAGCCATTTTTAATGAGATTTTCACAATAAAAGACCCAAAATAATGAAAAATTATCATCTTTTACACACTTTTACATTAAAATTATTTTTTTTAAAAAACTTTAACGCTGTTTTGTTTTCTTAACTTTAAAGCATAATTACACAACTTTAACGAGATTTTCACAATAAAAGACAAAACTTTATAAAAATTGTATGTGTTTGAAATCCTTTTCCAGCACATATGTACATTCAGGTTTTTTTTTAGCCAGCTTTCAGGTCATTTTCAGCATCAGAGGATGAAAAAAAAAAAAAAAAGGGCTTCGGCGTCCTCAGCGTCCTCGGCGTCCTCGCCCCCCGCGAGCAGGCATTCAACGCGCTGTTTCTCCGAAACAGCATACTCTAGTTTCCAATGGGGCCAATTTTTGTCGTGTTTTTTTGCGATAAATCGGAAACCGAATAAAATTTCCAAAAGTTGAATAGATCCGTAAATCTCATTTCCGAGCCGGTCGTTTTGAGTCCTGAACGGCTGCGCTCGGGCAAACGGATCTTGAGATTTTTCGTGCCAAAAAACGTACGGAAGAATACGGAAGATTCTATATAGCAAAACAGGATCACTATAGTTGAATGCCTTTTAGGCATTCAACTGATGAATGCCTTTTAGGCATTCAACTGATAAAGTAAAACAGGATCACTATAGTTGAATGCCTTAGAGGCATTCAACTGATAAAGTAAAACAGGATCACTATAGTTGAATGCCTTTTAGGCATTCAACTGACTAATGTTGAAGATGATTATGTTGTACTTTTATAATTAGTATCGACCTGGGTGGTCTCTCTCTGTTAATGAGCGCTGCCTCTGGGAAAGAGAAGGGGTCAGGGTTTTCTCCTCCACTCGCCGTTTCTGAAGTTTTTCTTTGGGGTGATTCTTTAATTTGTAGTGTTACCACTATATTTAACAGTCTTTCTGCACATGGTGCTCAAAGTACAGCCACACAGTACTTCTCTTTTTTCCTTCCATTTCTCTCTATTTTTACTGACTTGCGTTTTTTGTTTTTTGTTTTTGTTTCCTGGCCCCGAGTCACTGAGTCATGTGACAAGTCAAAGCGAATGAGAGAAGAGAGGGGGCGGGGCCGCCTCGCTTTAGCATATAGGTTTGTCACACAGCATTTACGCATATTTTGCAGACAGATCAGTTAGGTTAACTTTTTGAAAAAAAAAAAAAAAAAAAAAAACGGAAGCAAAGTGCGAGGGGTAAAACTTCCACCAACCAGCTGCGCATGCCTAACGTTGGCTATAAAAGACCTGGTCTCACCCACAGTCGTCGTCAGTTCTTCAACTACTCTTGTAGTAAACTGACCACCTCTCACTATGTTGATTTTGACATGAACTTATATCTTCATTCTCCCCACAGGAACCTTCAGCCTTTTCTCCTGGCCATCCAGCACTGCCTGAAGCCATCATCACGTCCCTGTGGACACTTTTGGACATCTTCTTTCAACAAACTATTATATACCTGCATTGGGATCCTCCTCTTCTATACACACACAACAATATGTGGTTTTTGACAATCGGTGCAAGAGTAGAAGGCTCATATCTAGGCCAAAATGTTTACGAAGTTGTGTCCAAATTTTCAAAGAATTAATAACCACGGGGTTTTGTGAAATATTGTGAGTTTTGAGTCTTGCAATAAGAAGAAATTGCAGCGAGAATTTTGAGGATCGTCTTTCCGGTAGGGCCCAGGCGGGGCCAGTGGGAGCACCTCTGTTGATCCAATAAAGAAGTTTAGTGATATTGCAAGCCAAGTAATATTGAATTGAGTTTGAAAGTGCTGATGACGGGGCGGAGCTTTGACCAAGATGGCAGCTTGAGCTGGGAGCTCCTCACAACTCCATTAAAAGTATATTAAATCCCATACTTTACTTACGTTACTACGACCAGAAAAGATGGCTAAACAAACAATTACAGATGTGACGCATAAGAACCGCAAATTTAAAAATCCTCCGATATTAACCGCGCAGACTGCTGATGGCGTGATCGATGCTAACGGCGAGCTAGTCGTGTTGCTAAGAGAGCTTCAGTCTTTGCGGGCTAATGTTTCCTCCATCGACACAAAGCTGAGTGCCATAGACCGTGTTTCTGCGAAACTGGACAAACTTGAGCAACACATGACTGACATAAATACCTCCATTGCTACGATCCAAGGAAGTCTGGGTTGCCTCAGACAGGACATCGCTGCTAACGCTGTGCGACTCGTGGAGGCTGAAGGCCGCATCGGATCCACGGAGGAGAGTTGGGAAGATGTTAGCTCTCAGCTAACGGCTGCAAACAGGAGAATCGCCTACCTTGAATCAAAGACGGAGGATTTGGAGAATCGTGGTAGAGAAAAATCTCCGGTTGGTGGGACTGGCTGAAGGCGCTGAAGGTACACAGCCTATTTTTGAATTTATTGAACGTATGCTGCCAGTTTGGCTAGGATCTGATGCTAACAAGAAGTCATTCACGCTGGAGCGCGTTCATCGCACGTTAGCAAGACCAAAAGCGGGCCAAAACAGAGCAGTTCTCATTCATTTCCTTCGCTTTCAAGACCGGGAGTTTGTGTTTCAAGCAGCCAAACGCCGAGGCATTACACATGAGGGTCAAAAGCTTTTCTTTTCACAAGACCTGTCTGCTGAAACTCTGAAGACAAGGAGCCAATTCAACAATGTGAAGAAGAAGTTTGTTGATTCTGGAACTTTCCGGGGTTTTACACTGCAGCCGTGTAAGATGAGGGCTCTGTACAAAGGCAAAATTCACCTCTTTTCCACGCCTGAAGAGGCTGAGAAGTTTCAGCTAAATTAGCTTTTTAAAGCCACAGAGAACATGGAGGTAAACCTGATTTAGCTAACCTAAGGTATTAAACCCAAGGTAAACTTTATATGAATATCATATCATTATTAATCATGATGCAACATGTTTGGTTATTAATATCGTTTTTGTATTCTAGTTGTAACTACCATTTATGGTGGACACTTTGAGTTCAGTTTTTGAGTAAAGGAGAATCAGTATATTTTGTTTAATAATTTTTTTATAATGGGACATTAGAATTGTTAATGTGAATGTGGGGTTGTGGGGGTAACCAGATAAGATGTCTGAGAGATGGACCTGCACAGCTTAGCCACTCCTCATTTTTGTGGAATGGCATTTGCTCCTATCCAGTTTAGTTTCAGTAAGGGTTGGGTTTGGGGGGAGGTGGGATGTTTTTTTTTAATTTTAGTTATTTTCTTGTTTTTTTTTGTTTTTTTTTGTTTTTTTTTTTTTTCTTGTTTTGTTTATTTATTTCTCACACTCATAATGAAAACATTTTTTGATTCAACACAATGGCGAACCCTGATCCATTGTGTATGGGAATGCCATAAGATTCAAGATTTTTGGAAAAGCATAATTTGTAAATAACTGGCGTTCCAATACCTTATACAGCTAAGCTTTGTGTTTTGGAAATTTACCCCGACAACTTCAGGGTTTCATCTGGTGTGAAAACTCTCATCACCTTTGGACTACTGCCGGCCAGGAGGATGGTCGCCTTATCCTGGAGAGAGAATGAAGTTTCCACTGTACAATCTTGGCTGAGAGAAATTTCTTTAAGTGTTACGTTCGAAAAGCTAACTTATATTTTGAGGGGTAAAGCTCAACATTTTGAAGAAGTTTGGGCACCCTTATTGAGATTCCTCAGACGAAAATGACTTTTATTAGAGTGTGAGGTGTTGAAATTTGATGCATAATGTTGTCTGTTTTGTTTTTTGTTTGTGTTTTTGTTTTGGTTTTAAAAAAAAAAAGAAAACCATGGCTGCAGTAAAGTCTTTTTTCTGTTATTGCTGTTGAAAGCTACTAAAAACATTGGTTAAAAAACCAAAAAGTTTGGAAATGCCAAACCTCTCAGCATTTTGGGTAAGTGCAATATTGCTCTTGATATTTGCGCAGGCTTGCCTAACCACAGAAAAGATGATATCGTCTTATTATGCTTTTGAAAAAAGATTTTCTTAGAAAGATTGTGATGTGTTGAAAAAAGTAAATGAATTTGGAGAGGACCACCATTTTTATCAAGTTAACTCTGCCAATCAAAGAAAGAAGAAGCATAGACCAGCGGGACATGTCAAGTTTACATTTATCGATAAGGGGACGGAAATTTTGTGAAGAGTCTTACCTCTAATCCCTAACCGTGGGGATGACACACAGATATGTCAGTGGCGGTCCGTGCATTTACAAGTCGATCTACGTTCCTACCCTCACCATGGTAACGAGGATCTACATTCAATTCAATTCAATTCAATTTTATTTGTATAGCCCAAAATCACAGAATGTCCGTCTCAATGGGCTTCACAAGAAAAAGAGGAATGTATTAACACAAATACACAACAAGAAAAATAACTAACAAATGCTAACTAAACAAGACTAGCACATTAATGCACTTAGACTCTCCTTCTCGGTGAGGAAAAACTCCTAAAAAACCCATCAGTGGGGAAAAAATAAGAAACCTCATGGGGATCCACGTGAAAGAGAGATCCCTCCCCCGGGACGAGCAACCAATGTGTCAAAGATTATTGTTTAAATATTAGCTTATTCTAATCTACAGCTAAATATCTAAAGAAGTCAATAAATGTTCTTCATCCTGATGGAAACACGGGGGGCTCCTCAGCCCGGAGATGTCCAGGACGGGGATGAGTAGATGTTCTTCATCCTGATGGAAACACGGGGGGCTCCTCAGCCCGGAGATGTCCAGTACGGGGATGAGTAGATGTTCTTCATCCTGATGGAAACACTGGGGGACTCCTCAGCCCGGAGAAGTCCAGAAACGGGGATGAGTAGATGTTCTTCATGCTGATGGAAACACGGGAGACTCCTCAGCCCAGCGATGCCCACGGTGGAGATGAGTAGATGGATTTCGTCCTGATGGAGCGGGGATGAAGAAGCGCGGAGGTCTCCTCGGTGTGGCCATGCCCAGGACAGGAACGCAGAGTCCTGGATGGGGCTCTCTCCCAGAGAGGAGGGAGAGAGGTGGACAACATGTGAATTGTATTGTACCAACTAGCAGTGTAATTCTAAATAAACAGACAATAGAGAACAATGAATGAGATAGAAAGCCAGGGGTTTAGGGTAGAGGGTTAGAGTAGGGGGTACGGGGAAAGAGCCAAGACAGTCTGGCAGAGAATAGTAGATAGATTTAGAGGACAGAACCCCAATGTACCATACTTTCCCCAGCTTTTACTATCTAGCAGCCAACTATTAATTATATCAGCTAATTGAATCTGTTTCTATCTGGCCTGTTGATAAGCTTGTTCAAACAGGAGATGCTGCTGCATTTTGAACCAGCTGAAGACTTTTTAGGGAAGACTTAGGGCATGCTACGAGCAAAGCGTTACAATAATCCAATCTCGATGTAACAAATGCATGGATGAGTTTTTCAGCATCGCTTTTACATAAGATATTTCGGATTCTAGAAATGTTGCGAAGGTGAAAGAATGCAGTTTTACAAGTCTGTGCTATGTGAGCTTTAAATGATAAATCTGGATCAAATAAAACTCCTAGGTTTCTGACGGTGAGGTCAGAGGCCACAGTTACTTCGTCGAAGAAAACTGCTTGGTCAGTAAAAACATCTCTCAGATTTTTAGGACCTACTATCATAACTTCAGTCTTATCTGAGTTTAAAAGGAGATAATTGATTGTCATCCAAGTCTTTATGTCCCTGACACAGGTATTAAGTTTTTCTATATGGTCACTCTGGTCAGGTTTGACTGATAAGTACAATTGTGTATCATCTGCGTAACAGTGAAAATTAATACTGTGTTTTCTGATTATGTTTCCCAGAGGCAGCATGTAGAGCATGAACAGAATAGGTCCAAGAACTGAGCCCTGAGGCACACCAAAACTAACTTTGGTAGAAGTAGAGGACTGATCATTTACATGAACAAACTGGTATCTATCAGATAAATAAGATTTAAACCATTGAAGAGCTGTTCCTCTGATCCCTAAGTCATATTCTAATCTTTGAAGTAAAATGCTGTGGTCAATTGTGTCAAAGGCTGCACTAAGGTCCAAGAGAACTACGATTGAAACCAGTCCCTTTTCTTTGGCTAATAAAAGGTCGTTTGTCACTCTAACTAGCGCAGTTTCAGTGCTGTGGTGTGATCTAAACCCTGATTGAAATTCTTCAAAAAGACTATTTTCCTGCAGGTGACGATTCAGCTGCTTAACTACAACTCTTTCTAGAAATTTAGACATAAAAGGTAAATTTGATATTGGTCTATAGTTGGCCAGAATGCTGGGATCTAAATCGGTCTTTTTTAGAAGCGGTTTAATAACTGCATGCTTAAATAGCTGTGGAACATATCCTGTTTCTAGGGAGGAATTTATTATAGTTAAAATAGGTTTGTTAATTACAGGTAGTGTTTCTTTGAAAAGCTTAGTTGGAATTGGATCTAAAAGACAGGTTGATGTTTTGGAGCATGTAATAACATCTGTTAGCTCAGTTTGGTCTATAGCAGTGAAACAATCTAATGTTGCAGAGGTTTTTAGAGAAGCTTTCATTTCTGCAGCTTCAGCCTGCTCTGGACTAATTGTAGGAATAAGTTCATTCAGTTTATGCCTTATATTTGAGATTTTATCATTAAAAAATGTAAGAAAATCCTCACAGCTGAGAGTAACTGGGATAGAGGGCTCTATTGTGTTGTGACTGCTGGTCAGCCTAGCTATAGTGCTAAAAAGAAATCTAGGATTATTTTCATTCTCCGCTATTAAAGTTGAATAGTACTGGTTTCTAGCTTTACGCAAAGATTTTTTATAATCTAGGAGGCTACGTTTCCAGGCATTCCGAGATTTCTCTGATCCAGAACGCCGCCATTCTTTTTCGAGCTTACGGGTTTCTTGTTTAAGAGAGCGTGTATCAGAGTTAAACCAAGGTGGCACTCGGTCCCGTCTAATAACTTTGGAATTTAAAGGCGCGACAGAATCTAGTGAGTCCCTAAGACTTTGGAAAGCACTATCGACATACTGGTCATGAGTACTGCGACTAGAGCTGCAAGAGGTATTGTCAGTAAATTCATTTAATATGGTACTAAGTATTGGCTGAATTTGACATTTAAACTCAGACACAGATCGCTCAGATAACGTTCTTCTAAGTTGTGTTTTTTTCATTGGGGCAGACACATTTTTTAATAAAAACTGGAACGTAATTAGAAAATGGTCTGAAAGTACAGGGTTATGAGGAAAGACGCGAAGCTGACTAATCTCTACACCATAGGTTAGAACTAGGTCCAATGTGTGTTTGTGACAGTGAGTAGGTTCATTTACATTTTGTGTGAAACCAACATGATCTAGTAAAGCAGTGAAAGCATTTCCTAAGCAATCGCTAGAGTCATCAACGTGAATATTAAAATCTCCTACTATCACTATTTTATCAGAATCTAAAACTACACTGGACAGAAAATCAGAGAACTCGGTTAAAAATTCTGAATAAGGTCCTGGCGGACGGTAGACAATTATAAATAAAATTGCTTTTTGTTTTTTCCGGTTTTGCTGGTTAATAGATAGTACGATACTTTCAAAGGAATTATATGTGTATTTTATTTTAGGGGTAAGAAGTAAGCTAGAATGTGATATTACTGCTAAACCACCACCTTTCCCAGAGCTTCTGGATTTTAGGTAGTTATTGTGACTTGGAGGCGTTGCTTCATTAGGGTTAGGGTCTTAGCCTTACATAGTCATCTTGTCGTAGCCAAGTTTCAGTTAGCGCTAGTAGACTAAGTTTGTTATCACTAACTAGTTCATTGACTAGAAGGGACTTTGAAGAAATTGATCTGATGTTCAGTAGGCCACATTTAACTATATCATAATTCTGCTCATTGTTACTGAGACTGTTGGTGGTTATCACTTTTAAGTTTCTGGGTCTCACTCCTTTCACTTGTCTTTCTGTGTATAAGCTAAAGCTAGGTCCTGCTGAGCTAAGCCTGTGTTGGGTTTGCACCAGCGCAGAAGGAAGCTCAGAGGAGAGTTTTAAACTACTGCTCTGTGCCTTGGTCTCGTCTCTGGATTGTCAGGTTGAACGACTAAGGCTGTCACGAATGTTCCTAGAAAGAAGAGCGGCACCTTCCAAAGTGGGATGGATACCATCTCTCCGCATGAGACCAGGCTTCCCCCAGAACGCACTCCAGTTATCTATAAAACCAATGCCGTTCCCTGGGCACCATCTAGCTAACCAGCGGTTGAATGATGAAAAGCGACTATACATTTCATCATTGACTAAGTTCGGCAGGGGACCAGAGAAAATTACAGTGTGTGACATCGACTTAGCTAACTTACACACCGACTCTACGTTTGATTTGAGAACCTCTGACTGTCTCCGTCTGGCGTCGTTACCACCCGCGTGGATCACGACTAGACGAAATCTAGACTTACTCTGGGCTAACATCCTAAGGTTTCCCTCGATGTCACCAACTCTGGCCCCCGGATAACACCTGACTGTCGCCGCTGGGAGCTCCACATGTCTGACTATAGAGGAGCCAATAACCAGAGTTGATGGTTCAGCGGGTGCGTCGCTGAGGGGAGAGAACCTATTTGACATGTGGAGCCTTGGGTGCTCTAAGGAAGTGCGTTCAGAAAAATGCTTCTTATTCTTCACCGGTACAAACCCATCCTGTCTATTCCCCGGCTGCAGAGGAGGTGCTGGGGTTGAAGCTAGCTTCGTGCGGCTGACACTCCTAGTAACAACCTGGCTAGCTACCTTAGCATCTTTCGTGCGCAGCCGCGTTTCTAACTCCTCTAACCTGGCTTCCAAATCTAAGACAAGGCTACACTTTACACACCTGTCACTATCCTCACTAAAGGAGCCAGGATCCTCACTAAACATATGGCACATGGAGCAGGAGAGAGGAGAAGAAGCAGAGGAGGAAGCCATGCTAATGCTAACGGTAGCGCTAAAGGTAAACAACAAAGTCAACAAAGGGTTAAACAGCGGGTTTTATGGTTGGAAAACTAAAGACAGTACTTAGATTATTTATAATCTAAAAACAGATCAAATCAATGAATAAAATGCTGAATTAACAGCAGCAAAAGGACAACAAAACAACAAAACTTTTCAAGCTGAAAGCGATTCACCCGGAAAATTCCTATCCTCACCATGGTAACCAGGATCTACGTTCCTACCCTCACCATGGTAACCAGGATCTACGTTCCTACCCTCACCATGGTAACCAGGATCTACGTTCCTACCCTCACCATGGTAACCAGGATCTATGTTCCTACCCTCACCATGGTAACCAGGATCTACGTTCCTACCCTCACCATGGTAACCAGGATCTACGTTCCTACCCTCACCATGGTAACCAGGATCTACGTTCCTACCCTCACCATGGTAACTGGGATCTACGTTCCTACCCTCACCATGGTAACCAGGATCTACATTCCTACCCTCACCATGGTAACCAGGATCTACGTTCCTACCCTCACCATGGTAACTGGGATCTACGTTCCTACCCTCACCATGGTAACCAGGATCTACATTCCTACCCTCACCATGGTAACCAGGATCTACGGTCCTACCCTCACCATGGTAACCAGGATCTACGTTCCTACCCTCACCATGGTAACCAGGATCTACGTTCCAAGCTCAACATGGTAACCAGGATCTACGTTCCTACCCTCACCATGGTAACCAGGATTTACGGTCCTACCCTCACCATGGTAACCAGGATCTACGTTCCTACCCTCATCATGGTAACCAGGGTCTACGTTCCAAGCTCAACATGGTAACCAGGATTTACGGTCCTACCCTCACCATGGTAACCAGGATCTACGTTCCTACCCTCATCATGGTAACTAGGGTCTACGTTCCAAGCTCAACATGGTAACCAGGATCTACGTTCCTGCCCTCACCATGGTAACCAGGATCTATGTTCCTACCCTCACCATGGTAACCAGGATCTACGTTCCAACCCTCACATATGGTCACCAACTTTGGGTGGTGACCGAAAGAATGAGATCACGGGTACAAGTGGCCGAAATGAGCTTCCTCCGCAGGGTGGCTGGGCTCTCACTCAGAGATCGGGTGAGGAGCTCTGCCGTCTGGGAGGAGCTCGGTGTCGAGCCGCTCCTCCTCCAGGTCGAGAGGAACCAGATGGGGAGGTTCGGGCATCTGGTCAGGATGCCCCCAAGCGCCTCGCGGGCGAGGTGTTTTGGGCACGTCTCACCAGGAGGAGACCAAGGAGCAGACCCCGGACCCGCTGGAGAGACTATGTCTCACAGCTGGCCGGGAAACGACTTGGGATCTTTCCGGGTGAGCTGGAGGATGAAGCCGGGGTGAGAGAGGAGAGGCCTGGGCTATCCGTTTGAGGCTGTTGCCCCCGCGACCCGACCCCGGAACAAAAGGAAGATGACGGAACAGAACGGAAATGTAGATGTCATTGCGCTACATTGTAGTTTTTTATACTCCATCTGATTATTTTTTTGTAAAAGAAAACATTTAAAACAGAGAAAATGTAATTCTCATGGCTCTGCAATTTAAATAGTTTTTAAACAATCTGATTTACTTTTTTAAAACTGAAACTTTAAAATGTGTTATTTTCTTTTCCCAAAGGTGTCAAAACTATTTTTAAAGCAATTTCATTACCTTTTAATTTTGCTCGAATAAAAAATAAACATTTTTGAAACAACGTTAAGATAAAAACATTTTATAAAATTTGATCAAAAACATTCTGAAACAAACTGAAAACCAGAGGATTTTTTTAATACGAAGATTAAACAAATAATGTTTTTTTTAAAAGGGTAACTAATTTTTTTTTTTTTTTTTTTTTTGCAGGAATGTTTTCAACATTTGCTTCAACATTTGGTTCACATTTAATTGTTTAAATGTCAAATTAAAAATAAAATTTATATCCAACATTATGTATAAAGATACTCACCTTACTCACAGTGAACCCTGGATCAGAAAATGATTTTTTTCTGTTTTAAGAACCTTTAAATGTCTGCTAAGCAGGGAGTGTCAGACAGAACGCGGAGGCGGATTTATTTTCTCTAGAAACTCTGCAGTTTTTATCACAAAATAATAGTATTTTAGGTTAAAAATCTCAAAGAAAGTAAAAATGATCTGGTTTTTTTTTTTCTTTTTTTCATTAATAAATTTCAAGACATCCAGAATTTTTCTATCCCTCAATCACGTGACCTCCAGTCCTTCAAACACGCCACTGGCTTCCAATTAAATTCAGAATTTTATTCATAATTCATACTGTGATCTTTAAAGTGTTGCCACCTCCTCTCGCTCTTTCAGGTCAACCCTCATCCAGCCATTTCATGGTTCCCTATGCTGTCTTTGCATCCCTCTCCCCCGACATCCAGAACACCTCCCGTTTAAATTCACACCTGCTCTAATATTTCTCTCCACTTTTAATCTTTTTTTTTGTATTTTTCTGTTTTATGTTTTTGTCCTTGAACTTTTTTGAAAGGGCTTAGAATTAAAATGTATTATTGTTATTTACTGATTGTTTCTTCCTGGGCCTCACAGCATGAAGGTTAGGTGTTATAGTTTTGGAATGGGGGTGAAGCCAAGGCTTGCAACCCTTGTCTTTCTGTGTGGAGTTTGCATGTTCTCTCCGTGTATGTGTGGGTTTCTCCGGTTTCCTTCCATCCTTTAAAAACATACATGTTAGGTTGATTGGCTGCTATGAGATTGCTCCCAGGAATGAGTGTGTGTCTGTGGATGTTTGTCTGTGTGTGGCCATGCAATAGACTGGTGACTTGTTCAGGGTGTATCCTGCCTGTCACATTGAATCAGCTGGGATAGACTGCGTCACTCCAGCAACTCTGTTAGTATTTCTAAACTGGACCTTGACTCTAATATCTAATAATAATAATACTCTAATATCTAATAATCAAGGGTCGGCGTAATAAGCGTTTGCTTCAGCCGATACCTTTTCGGTCCTTTGCTGGAATATGGTTGTTTTCTTTATTTCATTGATATGAGGTTGCATTGTGACCGAAATAAATAAATAAATAAATAAATTAAAAAAAAAATAAAATAAAGTTGATTATGATGATTCATCCTCATTTCCTCCCTCCTCCTTTACCTGCTGTCTTTCTGAAATAAAAAAAAAACTGTCTCATCTCAAACCTCCTCAAACTGAATTCTGATCAAACTGAGGTTCTTCTCATCGGCTCCAGATCCATTTTATCCTAAGTCAATCTTTTTCTTATTCTTTCGGCGTTTCCCTTCAGGGGTCGCCGTTCCCCTGATGTACTTATTTCAAATCCTATCCATCCTGGTCACTCCTAGAGAGAACCTCTGCATCTTCATCTCTGCTACTTTCATCTTTGTTTCCTGTCTTTTTCTCAGTGCCACTGTCTCTAGACAAAACAGCATGGCGGGTCTCACCACGGTTTTGTACACTTTCCCTTTCGTTTTAGCTGAAACTCTTCTATCACACATCACACCTGATACTTTTCTCCACCCGTTCCAGCCTGCTTGAACTCCCTTCTTCACCTCTTTTCCACACTCTCCATTGCTCTGGACTGTTGATCCTAGATACTTAAAATCTTCCACCTTGTTTATCTCTTCTCCCTGTAACCTCACTTTTCCATTTGGATCCCTCTCATTCACACACATGTATTCTGTTTTACTCTGACTAATCTTCATTCCTCTTCTTTCTAGTGCAAACCTCCACCTCTCCAGCTTTTCCTCCACCTCTTCCCTCCTCTCACTACAGATCACAATGTCATCTGCAAACATCATTGTCCATGGGGATTTCTGTCTGACCTCGTCTGTCAGCCTGTCTATCACCACAGCAAACAGCAAACGGCTCAGAGCAGATCCTTGGTGCAGTCCCACCCCCACACTGAACTCCTCTGTCTCACCTACAGCACACCTCACCACTGTCTTACAGCCAGAGGTGTCAAGTAGCGAAGTAAGACTACTTCGTTACCTTACTCAAGTAGAAAATCTCGTTATCTTTACTTTAACGAAGTAATTATTTTTTTGTCTACTTTTTACTTTTACTCACTACTTTTTCATGCAATTAGCTGTACTTTTACGTCGTTATTTTTATAAAAAGTAGTCGCTACTTTCGCCATTTTGTCACCGTTAAAAAGCCGCGACTGTTTGTCGGAGTTTTTTTTTTTATGAACCCTGAATGCTCAAACAAAGGAACAGATGAATGATTGGCTGAAAGGTCGAGTCAATCATTACTTTGGGCCGAGTAGCCCCGCCCACAAACTTTTAAAGAGCAGGAACGTTAATTTCCGTGTTTTTGAGACTTGATGCGGGCTCGGAAATCAAAGTGTTTCTGATGCTGCAACACTGAACTTTGATTGAATTATCAGTTTTTTTTAAAAAAAACAACAGCAAAAAAATGTTTTATTATTATTATTTTCAGTCTGCGGTTATTGTAAACGTCTTTGCTGAAAATGTTGTAGATGGTATTTTTATAAAAATAATTTTGATCTGTGATGCACTATTTTATCTTTAGAAACAAAGCTAATTGAACTGATTAATCCATAAATAGTAGTGGATGAAGTATTTGTGCTTAAAAACATCCCAAATGTTATTGATTAGTTTATAAAGACTGACTGAGGAGATTAAAACTACACATCGCTTAGATTTAGTATCATGTAGATGTTTGGGTTAATATTAAAAAAACCTTATATGTACACATATATATGTAGATATGTATATATATAAATTTATATATACTGTCTCCTAAGTCCCGCCCCTACTGGTTTCTTTCTGGGTTTCTTAAAATCTTATTTCCCTGGTTAATTTTTTTATTTTTACAGTTCTTAAAATTTTAGAAAAAGATTTTGCCTCCTGTGTGTTTCCTTCACTCCCACTGCCTTACGAGTGCATATACAGGGTGTTATTTTGTCAATGGGCGTGGTTTTACTGGGTGTACGATATTTTTTGTAAAATACGATAATTTTACGTCATTAGTACGATAATCCAGCACCTCCCACCTGGCAACGCTGGTTCCAGGTGTCACGCAGGCTGTATGTGGCACTCCCAACCTTATCAACTTGTGAAAGACTATTCAGTATTGCCTCAAAGAACTTTGAAAACTAGCTGCCTTCAAGGCTTGAAAAAGCCTTTTGGTCATTTTTTTTTCATTTATTTATTTATTTTTTTACATTGAGTGTGTTTGTGTCTGCTGAAGTTGGTTAAATTAGGTGATGCAGAGTGAAGCTTGATAGCTGAAGGGACGTTACATAATGCCCTGCTTATGTTAACACATTTGATTGTGTTCATTAATCGATTTCCAATAAAGATTATTTAGAAATAAATGTTTCTGATTCATAAAGTTTCATTTATTATCATATTTTCTGCTCCTTAAAGCATGTGATAATAGTTAAAAAACATGTTCATACGCTTTTTTTAACAATGTTCCTTTATTCTGAAAATTACTTTTACTTTTTTTTACTTTAAGTAGTTTTAAAATAGGTTACTTTTTACTTTTACTTAAGTAGAAAACTTGAGTTGATACTTCTACTTTTACTAAAGTAGTTTTTTAACTCGGTATTTATACTTCTACTTGAGTAGGAAATGTTGGTACTTTTGACACCTCTGCTTACAGCCCTCATACATGTCCTGCACTGCTCTAACATACTTCTCTGTCACACCAGACTTCCTCATACAAAACCATAGTTCTTCTCTAGGTACCCTGTCATACGCTTTCTCTAGATCTACGAAGACACAGTGCAGCTCCCTCTGGCCTTCTCTGTACTTCTCTATCAGCATCCTAATAGCAAATACTGCATCTGTAGTGCTCTTTTTAGGCATAAAACCATACTGCTGCTCACAAATTTGTACTTCAGACCTTAGCCTATCTTCGACAACTTTTTCCCATAACTTCATCGTTTGACTGATCAGTTTTATTCCTCTGTAGTTACCACAACTCTTCACATCTCCCTTGTTCTTAAAAACAGGAACAAGCACACTTCTCCTCCATTCATCAGGCATCTTCTCACTTTCTAATATCCTGTTCAACAGCCCAGTCAGAAACTCTACTGCCACCTCACAAAAACACTTCCATACTTCGACAGGGATATCATCAGGGCCCAGAGCCTTTTCACTCTTCATCCTCTTCAGTGGCCTCTTTGTTTCTACCTTACTGATCCTAGCCACTTTCCGGTCTACTATGGTAACATCTTCTACTCTTTGTTCTCTTTCATTTTCTTCATTCATCAACTCTTCAAAGTACTCTTTCCATCTTCCCATTACATTACTGGTATCTGTCAGAAGACATCCATTCCTGTCTTTAATCACCCTAACTTGCTTCACATCCTTTCCATCTACAGTATGTCTCTCTGTCTTGCCAACCTGTATCCTAAATCCTAAGTCAATAGTTTATCTATTTTATTCCCCCTCAAGTCAAGAGCCTGGGTTTCATCCTTGATTCCATCACCTGGTCAGCTTGTTTTCGTCAACATTCATCGTCTCCATTCTTCCTTCACGTCCCGCACCGGTGCGGTTCTTCTCGACAGTCTCATCACCTCTAGTCTAAACTATTGTAATTCACTGTCTTTAGCCTCCCTCAGAAGTCTCTCAATAAATAAATAAACTTCAGCTGGTATAAAACTTCTCTGGAACCCTCTTTTCATCACATTACCCAAGTTCTTCAGCCCCTTCACCGGCTCCCAATCGAACCCAGAATAAACTTCAAAATTCTCATTCTCACTTTTACAGCCAGGAGGAATGTCGTATCCATGTAGGACCATCGGGGTGAATCTGGACTTCGAAGGTACGACATCCACGTATCTTTATGATGGTGGCCGCGACCCACCGTGGATCTATGTCTTGCCGTTGTCCGCAGTAAAGAGCGTAGACAGCATCACCAACTCGGTATACTGTGGTCTTTCGTGAAGGCTGAGCAGACTTGGCTGCCTCTTTCATTTGCTTCTGCTGAGCAATATGAGTTGGTGACGGCAGCAGAGTGTCAATTTTTGTGTGAATCTGCCTTCCCTGTAACAGTTCGCTGGGCGAAAACCCACTGGATGTCGGCATCCGTCTGTACTGCATTAAGAATTCTTGCAGTGCTTTCCTGACTGGCAATTTGGACTTTCGTAGAGACTGTTTGAATGTCCTAACCAGTCGCTCTGCTGCTCCATTTGTTGCGGGACGATATGGTGCTCCGGATAAGTGTGTGATGCCTCGTTCCTTGCACCAGGTTTGGAACTCCTTTGATGTGAAGGTTGGTGCGTTATCCGTGACCATGGTGTGAGGGTAGCCGAAGTGAGCACAGTCTTGTTCCAGCAACTCGATTGTTGCAGAAGTGCTTGTTGACTGTACTGGGTGGATGCAGGGATATTTGGAGTACGCGTCTATCAACGCCAGCCAATTGGTGCCCATGAAGTTGATGGCATGGTCCAAATGTAGAAGACTCCACGGTTTTTCCGGCAACATCCAAGGGTGAACAGGCATTTTAGGTGGCCTACTCTGGTGTTCTGCACATGGCTCACAATGCCTGCATGCAGCCTCAATATCCTCATCAATATTGGGCCAGTAAACAGCTGTTCGTGCAAGCTGTTTCATCCGTTCCATTCCGAAGTGTTCTAAGTGGAGAATCTTCAGAATCTGTGGGCGTAAACACAATGGAACCACGACGCGATTGCCGTGTACCAGGCATCCATAGCATATCGATAGTGAGTCCTGCAGTTGACGAAACCTCGACAGTTCTGGGTTTTCGTTCTTCGTCTTGTTTGGCCATCCCTCTCTTGTATAGCGTATCGGCATTGATATGACAGTGCGCAAAAAACAGCAACCTGGTCAGAAGATACCAGCTATACGTGTATGTGGAGATTACTCAGTTACAGTGAACCCACAGTTAGAAACACACAGACAACCAAGGCCCCGACCAGAAGACCTTATGCAACGGCTCGGCGGAGGACATTGTTTTACCAAGATAGATTTATCAGATGCATACATCCAGATCAGATTGGCACCAGAGAGTCAACGACGACTCGCACTCAGTACCCACAGGGGAGTGCTGTTACAAAGGCGACTACCATTTGGAATAAAATCAGCTCCAGGATATTTTCAAGAGATCATTGAACAGCTGACGGCTGACCTACCAGGAGTAGCAGTCTACCTAGATGACATCCTCGTCAGTGGAACGAGTGCAGATGATCATCTTAGCAATCTCCAACGACTTTTGCAACGTTTACATGACCACGGATTGCGATGTCGGCTGGCAAAGTGCAGATTTTAGAGCCCAGTGTGGAGTATTTGGGCCACTGTTTAACAAAAACAGGAATCAGCAAGGGACCAAAAGTGGATGCGGTGAGAGCTATGGCCGCACCATCAAACATCTCAGAACTAAAGTCTTTTCTGGGATCAGTACAGTTTTATAGTAAGTTCCTGCCAAATCTTTCTACAAAGGCAGATCCACTACATCGGCTCACCCAGAAGAATGTACCATGGGTATGGGGAGCAAAAGAGAAGAATGCGTTTCAGGAACTGAAGAACATGCTGTCTTCAGACAGTTTGTTGGTCCAATATGATGCTGCACTGCCTTCGGGATTATCTTGCGATGCGTCACTCGTAGGAATTGGATCCGTTCTGTTTCACCGCTATCCGGATGGAAGCGAGCGCCCAATCGCAAACGTGTCCAAGAAGCTGTCAGGAGCCCAGACCAATTACAGCCAAATTAAAAAAGAAGCACTAGCCATTGTGTTTGGTTTGAAGAAGTTCTACCAGTATCTATTCGGCAGACACTTCATTCTGGTCACGGACCACAAACCACTCATTGCACTTTTCGGTCCAACGAAAGAGACACCATCGTTGGCAGCGAACCATCTGATTTAATTTAACCATCTGTTTTAATCTTTTATCTTGAACTGTTGTAATTGTGTGTCCTGATGTGTGAATGGGAGCAACAGATGCCACAACAATTTCCCTCTGGATTAATAAAGTATTTGTCTGTCTGTCCGTCTTGCACGATGGGCTCTTCAGCTAAGTAAATTCGACTACGAGATTAAATATAGGAAAACAAAAGACCATGGAAATGCAGATGTTTTAAGCCGCCTTCCAACTGAAGACGACTTTCAGCTTGACAGGGAGGAAACAGGTGAAGACACTGACATGGTGTGAGCAATCAACACGCTGAGCGTTCAAGTGAAACCAGTGGATGCAACAACTTTTGTTTCAGAATCTTCAAGAGATCTTGTCATATCAATGGCGATATGCTATACAAGAGAGGGATGGCCAAACAAGACGAAGAACGAAAACCCAGAACTGTCAAGGTTTCGTCAACTGCAGTACTCACTATCTCACTACAACAAACGGAGCAGCAGAGCGACTGGTTAGGACATTCATACAGTCTCTACAAAAGTCCAAATTGCCAGTCAGGAAAGCACTGCAAGAATTCCTAATGCAGTACAGACGGATGCCGACATCCAGTGGGTTCTCGCCCAGCGAACTGTTATGGGGAAGGCAGATTTGCACACAAATTGACACTCTGCTGCCGTCACCAACTCATATTGCTCAGCAGAAGCAAATGAAAGAGGCAGCCAAGTCTGCTCAGCCTTCACGAAATCCACTGTATACCGAGTTGGTGATGCCGTCTACGCTCTTTACTGTGGACAATGGCAAGACAGAGATCCACGGTGGGTCGCGGCCACCATCATAAAGATACATGGATGTCGTACGTTCGAAGTCCAGGTTCACCCCAATGGTCCTACATGGATACGACATTGGGAGCAGCTACGTCCAAGGTTTGCATCAGCCGAGGACCTAGAACCTGGTGAAGAATCACTCGTTCCAGAGTCAGCTCCCGTGGACACAGGATTTCGGGGACAACGGGAATCGCCAGAAGAAGTGACATCCCAAAGGGCGCACTTTGCATCACCTCCACCGTACGGACCAGGAAATCCCCTACGTTCTCAACGCCAGAGGAAACCTCCTGAGAGACTCCGTTTGTGAACAATTGTCAGGAGGTAGATCCTCTGGCTAAGCGGGGAGGTGTTACCATGACAGCAACGATTGTTGTGTTATGGATGCTGACAGTTGACAGCGGTTGTTGTTTATTTTGAAGAACAAAAGCTAGCCGTTGCTAACTGTTAGTAGTTTGTAGTTAGTTTTTCAAATCTTGAACTAGGATGAGTGTGGTATGATACATAGGTATATCTAGAGCTGTCTTGGATTAAATTCATGTTTTGACTCTACCCTGAGTGTGGTCTCCCTGCGAAACAGAACCTGCTAAGAAATCTGTTTGTTACCACTCAGCCACCGGTAACAGGCAGACAATGTTATTTTAATTGTTTTTCCATCATCTTGTCTGTGCTAATTGATGTTTAACTATAACAAAAATTACTGGCCTCTATCATCTTTTTTAGTTGGAGAACGTGCACAATTGGTGCCTGACTAAATGCTTTTTTGTCCCACTGTTTTTCTTTTCAAACAAGTTTTTATTTCCTGAAAAAGAATCCAAACATTCATTACATTTTTAACTATATTAAAAATGAATGAATAGATAATCATTATTTGGTACACAAAGTTAAAGTAAAAAACATGACAAAATTGTAGCTCCATTATTTAGCAGCATCAATTCCCTTAACAAATTTGAATTAAAATTTTACTCATGAATACCGAAAAAGAGTTGGGTAGAAGCAATGCTTATTCACCCCAACCCTAAAACACTGTCCTCTTTCATCTTTTCAAGTGAGAGAACTTGCATACTTGGTGGCTGATTAAATACCTTTTCTCTCCGTTGTAGTTGGCATCAATAAGAACAGAATGGGGTACCAACCATGACAGGCTAGCATGTGGGCTCCATTGCATAATGAAATGATTGCACAATGATCCAGATTTACCAACATTTCTTTACTAGCACTGCATCATATATCAACAGGCAATTTGTGCAAAAGTGACCAGGATTGATTACGTAACGACTCCTGTTGTGAAAATCATAAACATTAACCGCTCCAAAGCTAAACAGCACAGGATGTTTAAGAAGCTGCTGACTGAGATGTCTAATAAATGCAGAGGTGTCAAAAGTACCAACGTTTCCTACTCAAGTAGAAGTATAAATACCGAGTTATAAAACTACTTTAGTAAAAGTAGAAGTATCAACTCAAGTTTTCTACTTAAGTAAATGTAAAAAGTAACCTATTTTAAAACTACTTAAAGTAAAAAAAAGTAAAAGTAATTTTCAGAAAATAAGGAATATTGTTAACAAAAGCGTATGAACATATTTGTTAACTATTATCACATGCTTTAAGGAGCAGAAAATATGATAATAAATTAAAGTGTTTTGGTGTTAAACTTTATGAATCAGAAACATTTATTTCTTAATAATCTTTATTGGAAATCGATTAATGAACACAATCAAATGTATTATCGTAAGCAGGGCATTATGTAACGTCCCTTCAGCTACCAAGCTTCACTCTGCATCACCTAATTTAACCAACTTCAGCAGACACAAACACACTCAATGTAAAAAAATAAATAAATAAATGAAAAAAAAAATGACCAAAAGGCTTTTTCAAGCCTTGAAGGCAGCTAGTCTTCAAAGTTCTTTGAGGCAATACTTAATAGTCTTTCACAAGTTGCTAAGGTTGGGAGTGCCACATACAGCCTGCGTGACACCTGGAACCAGCGTTGCCAGGTGGGAAGTGCTGGATTATCGTACTAATGACGTAAAATTATTGTATTTCACAAAAAATATCGTACACCCAGTAAAACCACGCCCATTGACAAAATAACACCCTTTACATGCACTCGTAAGGCAGTGGGAGTGAAGGAAACACACAGGAGGCAAAATCCTTGGATTCTTTTTCTAAAATTTTAAGAACTGTAAAAATGAAAAAATAACCAGGGAAATAAGACTTTAAGAAACCCAGAAAGAAACCAGTAGGGGCGGGACTTAGGAGACGGTATATATAAATTTATATATATATATATATATATATATATATATATATATATATATATATATACATATATAGTATGTGTACATATAAGGTTTTTTTTAAAATGTTAACCCAAACATCTACATTATACAAAATCTAAGCGATGTGTAGTTTTAATCTCCTCAGTCAGTCTTTATAAACTAATCAATAACATTTTGGATGCTTGTAAGCACAAATACTTCATCCACTACTATTTATTGATTAATCAGTTCAATTAGCTTTGTTCCAAAGATAAAATAGTGCATCACAGATCAAAATTATTTTTATAAAAATACCATCTACAACATTTTTAGCAAAGACGTTTACAATAACCGCAGACTGAAAATAATAATAAAACATTTCTTTGCTGTTGTTTTTTTTTAAAAACTGATAATTCAATCAAAGTTCAGTGTTGCAGCATCAGAAACACTTTGATTTCCGAGCCCGCAACAAGTTTTAAACACGCAAACTAACGTTCCTACTCTTTAAAAGTTTGTGGGCGGGGCTACTCACTCCAAAGTAATGATTGGCTGGACCTTTCAGCCAATCATTCATCTGTTCCTTTGTTTGATGCATTCAGGGTTCATAAAAAAAAAAAAAAAAAAAAAACTCCGACAAACAGTCGCGGCTTTTTAACGGTGACAAAATGGAGAAAGTAGCGACTACTTTTTATAAAATTAACGAAGTAAAAGTACAGATAATTGCATAAAAAAGTAGTGAGTAAAAGTAAAAAGTAGAGAAAAAAATAATTACTCCGTTAAAGTAACGGATATCGAGATTTTCTACTTGAGTAAGGTAACAAAGTAGTCTTACTTCGCTACTTGACACCTCTGGATAAATGTGGCATGCTATTATATACAGAGATAAGATGGCTTAGTAGAGGAGGGTCTCTGCAGCGTTTTGAGTCACTTTGGGGTTGAGCCAAAGAGGTTATGCCATCAAAGAGAGAAGACTCATCGCCAAAGTGGATACATGATCTCATATTTTTAACTGAGAAACTGGACCATTTGAATCAAGTACTGCAATGTAAAGACAAAACTGTTGCTCTCAAGATCAGTGCAGTACTGTAAATAAATTTAGAGCTAAGATGGACATTTTCTCTGCACAGCTTGAAATGACAAAAACAATTGCAACTTATTCATGCGCACGCAGTGTTAAAACACAGTGTCAAAACACAGCGTCGAAACACAGCGTCTCTGCATTTGCAACTTTGGATGAAGTTGTAACAATGTACTCCCAAGTCATAAACAGATTAGTACAGGAACTTGATGACAGGTTTTGTCATTTTGAGAAGCTTAAACCACGTGTGTCATTTGTTACAAATCCTTTTATGAACGTAGATGTGGCATTCACTGCCGCGCAGCTCAGTGATTTGTTCAGTTTGAGTGATACTGATTTAGAGATGGAAATTTTAATGCTGTAAAATTGACATAAACCTTGAAGCCCATCAATTTGCACCAAACTTTTGGTGCTCTGTTGACAAAGAGAAGTACTGCGGGTATATAGCTGCAGGTATATGCACTGCAGCTATGAAAGTGGCCTGCTTTTTGGTTCAACAAATTTGTGTGAATGAAACTTTTCCAACATGAATTTTGTTAAAAAATAAACACAGAACACAACTGACTGATGCAGATTTACAAGATTCATAACAGATTGCTGTGTCAAATTATTCAGCATATTATAATGCACTGGTGAGAAGCATGCAGGGCCTACCACCTTCATAGTAAATGAACTGATGACTCAGAGACATTTTATAATGTTTGAACATCAGATATATCAGAAGTATTGCACAAAATTTTAAATCTAAAGAAATAATTTGGTAGCTTGTTCATGAAAATAAGTTTTGTTTCGATTCGCATAACAAATACAAGTAAGTGTCTGATTTAATGTTTTGAGTAAATAAATGTTTTATGTTTAAACATGTATTTATGTTTGTTATTATTGCTACAAACATGACTGATTACTGGGGCAAATTAGTATATTTTTGTGAGAAATCATTTCACAATCATAATTACTGCTGCTTTAATATCTATTATAATGGTATCCATACAGGTTTGTTCCGATCCGTTGCCATCCACTTATCCGGGGCCGGGTCATTGGGGCAACAGCCTCAGACGGTATATCCAGGCCATCTCACACTGGCTGCATCCTCCAGCTCACCCAAAAAGATCCTGAGACGTTCCCCAGTTAGCTGTAATACATAGTCTCTCCAGTGGGTCAGGGGTCTGCCTCTTGGTCTCCTCCCGGCTTTGAAAGTGAGATTGAGAATTTAGAAGATGATTCAGGGTGCGATTGGAAGCTAGTGAAGTTGCTGAAGAACCGGGGCGATGCGATGAAAAGATGGTTCTAGAGGAGTTTTATACCAACTGAAGTTGATAGAGAAATCTCCAAGGGAGGCCAGAAAATAGTCTAGACGAGAGGTGGCGAGACTGTTGACAAGGATGCCAGCGGTGTGGGACGTGAGGGAAGGACAGACATGATGAATGAAGATGAAAATAAGCAGACCAGGTAATGGAATCAAGGATGACACCCAGGCTCATGACTGTAGGGGAAATATAGGAGAGAAACTAATGTCTTTGGATCATGTGGATTTGGAGCCGATGAGAAGACCTCAGTTTGGACAGAATTCAGGTTGGAGGTGAGCCAGTTTTTTATTTCAGAAAGACAGCAGGTAAATGAGGAGGGAAGAAACATGGATGAATCATCATAATATACTTTATTATTAGAGTCAAGGTCTAATTTAGAAAGACTGATAGGGTTGCTGGGGTGACGCAGCCTATCCCGGCTGATTCAAAGTGAGAGGTAGGATACACCCTGAACAAGCCACCAGTCTATGGCAAGGCCACACAAAAACAACTATACACACACACACACACACACACACACACACACACACACACACACACACACACACACACACACACACACACACACACACACAAACACACACATTCATTCCTAGGAGCAATTTCATAGCAGACAATCAACCAAACATGTATATTTTTAGAGGGTGGGAGGAAACCAGAAAAAACCCACACATACACGGAGAGAACATGCAAACTCCACACAGTAAGGCCAGAACTATAACACCTGACCTTCTTGCTGTGAGGCCCAGAAAGAAACAATGGGTAAATAATAATAATAGTAATTTTTAATTCTAAGGTCGTTTGAAAAATTTCAAAGACACCAAAATAAAAAATAAAAATACACAAAATGTAAAAAGATTAAAAGCAGAGATAACATTAGAGCAGGTGTGAATTTAAACGAGGGGTGTTCTGAATAACGAGGATGGGTGGAGGGTGCGAAGACGAGCATAGGGAACCGTGAGATTGCTGGAAGAAGAAGACCTAAAAGAGCGAGAGGATGTGGCAAAATGAAGGAGATCAGAAGTTCAGAAAGGCCTTGAAGATGAGAGTAAGAATTTTGAATATAATTCTGAATTTAATCGGAAGCCAGTGGAGTTGCTGAAGGACCGGGGTCGCGTGATGGAAGGATGGAGATCTGGATAAAATCTGGAAGTCTTGAAATTTGTAAGTTTCGTTTAATAATGGAATAATAATAATAATAATTCTTACTTTCTTTGAGGTTTTTTTTTTATCTTAAATATTTCTTTGTGATGATAAAAAATGCAGAGTTTCTGAAAAAAAGAAATCCACCTCCCCAATCTCTCTGACACTCCCTGCTCAGCAGCTATTTAAAGATTCGTCATACAGAACAGATTGATTCTCTGATCCAGGGTTTACTACGAGCAAGGTGAGTGTTTTTAGACATAATGTTGGATCTAAAATTCATTTTTGATTTTACATTAAAACTATAAAATGTTAAGCTGATGTTAAAGCAAGTTTTGAAAATGTTCCTGCAAAAACATTAGTTACCATTTTAAAAAACATTCTGTTTAATCATTATGGAAATAAATATCCTCTGATTTTCAGTTTCTTTTAAAATGCTTTTGATCAAATGTTATGAAATGGTTTTCATCTTAACTTTGTTTTAACAATGTTTATTTTTCATTCGAGCAAAACCTAAAAAAAAAAATACATTAATTTTAAAAACAAAAATTTTTTATACCCTTTGGAAAAAGAAAAAAAATAATGTTCAATGTTTTTCCTTTTTTAAAAAAAAAAAAAAAAAAAATCAGATTTAAAAAAAATGTAAAAGATCAACAGCACGAAACAATTAAAACTACATTTCCCATCACTGGAAAAATATGTCAATTTTTAAATATAAAAAAATTGTTCTGGTCCAGATGCCTGAATCACCCCGTCTGGCTTCTCGCGACGAGGAGCTGGAGCGGCTCTACATCGATCTCCTCCCGGATGGCAGAGCTCCTCACCCGATCTCTGAGTGAGAGCCCAGCCATCCTGGGGAGGAAACTTGTTTCGGCCGCTTGTATTTGCGATCTCATTCTTTCGCTCACCAGCTGTGGGTGATGACCGTAGGAGGGTGTGGAAACATAGATTCTGGTTACCTGTGAGGGGTGCTCCGGAAGTACGGAGTCTCGGAGCCCTTGGTACGGGAGAATGAGAATTTTGAAGATGATTCTGGGTTCAATGGGAGCCAGTGAAGTTGCTGAAGAACTTGGTTGATGTGATGAAAACAGCGGATTCCAGAGGAGTTTTAGTCTAGACGAGAGGTGACGAGGCTGTTGACAAGGATGGCAGCGGTGTGGGACGTGAGGGAAGGACGGAGATGATGAAAATAAACAAACTGGGTGATGGAATCAAGGATGACACCCAGGCTCATGACTTGAGGGGAAGTAAAAGAGAGAAACTATTGAATTTGGATAATGTGGATCTGGAGCCGATGAGAAGAACCTCAGTTTGATCAGAATTTAGTTTGAGGAGGTTGGAGGTGACCCAGTTTTTTTTTTTTATTTCAGAAAGACAGCAGGTAAAGGAGGAGGGAGGAAACATGGAGGAATCATCATAAGCAACTTTATTTTAGAGTCAAGGTCCAATTTAGAAATACTAACAAGGTTGTGGGGATGATGCAGCCTGACCCAGCTGAATCAAGGTGAGAGAGAGGATACACCCTGAACAAGTCACCAGCCTATGGCGGGGCCACACACACACACACACACACACACACACACACACGCACGCACGCACGCACGCATACACACACGCACACACACGCACACACACACGCACGCACGCACGCACACACACACAGACACGCACACACACACGCACACGCACACACACACGCACGCACACACACACACAGAAACACACACGCGCACACACACACGCGCACACACACGCACGCACATACACACACAGACACGCACACACACACGCACACACGCAAACACACACACACGCACGCACGCACACACGCACGCACGCACGCACGCACAGACACGCACACACACGCACACACACACGCACGCACACACACACACACGCGCACACACACACGCACGCACGCACACACACGCACACACACGCACACACACGCACGCACACGCACGCGCGCACGCACACACACACACACATTCCTAGGAGTTCCTAGGAATCTCATAGCAGCCAATCAACCTAACATGTAGGTTTTTGGAGGGTGGGAAGACACCAGAAAATACCCACACATACATGGGGAGAACATGCAAACTCCACACAGGCCAGTGTTTCAAGCCTCACCCACACTTCAAAACTAGAAGACCTGACCTTCTTGCTGTGAGGCCCAGAGAGAAATAAAAGGTAAATAATAACTGTAATTTTAATTCTAAGCCCTTTTAAAAAAATTCAAAGGCACAAAAGTAAAAC
Organism: Neostethus bicornis; assembly: GCA_902685375.1. Classification (NCBI taxonomy): domain Eukaryota; kingdom Metazoa; phylum Chordata; class Actinopteri; order Atheriniformes; family Phallostethidae; genus Neostethus; species Neostethus bicornis. The sequence goes on along the minus strand of LR738553.1, from coordinate 41,775 downwards.
ACAAAATATAAAAACAATAAAAGCAGAGATCTGTGTAGTCCCTCATTCATCCAGGAGTGATCCATAGTAGAAAAAGTTTTAAAAAAGTCTTCTGGATAGAATTAAACTGTCCAGAAGACTTTTTTGAAACTTTTATAGTTTCAGAACTTTTATAGTAGAACTTTTTTCTACTTTTTATAGTAGAAAAAGTTTTTTTGAAACTTTTTCTACTATAATAAAAGCAGAGAAAAATCTTTATAGTAGGTGTGAATTTAAACGGGGGGTGTTCTGGATGTCAGGTGGGAGTGAGTTCCATTGATGGTGCTAACATGGCCATACGAGGAACTGTGAGATGGCTGGATGAGGAAGACCTAAAGAAGGTGAAGGTGAAGGCCTTGATAATGACTGTAAGAATTTTGAATATAGTTCTGAACTCGGGAACCAGTGGAGTTGCTGAAGGACCGGGGTCACGTGATGGAAGGATGGAGATCTGGAGAAATTCTGTCTTGAAGTTTCTTAATTAAAAAAAAAAAATAAAATAAATAAAAACCAGATCATTATTACTTTCTTTTTTTTTTTGAAAACTTTATTTAAAGATTTTCCATTTTTTATACAGACACACAAAAAAAAACAACTTTAAGTCAAGTTATATAGTAGTTACAAAATAGAGATGATTAAAGAACATGTCAACCAGTGGTATCTATCTGAGACTTGTAAAATATTTGGATCAGACATGAAACAAAAACAAAAAAAAAAACAAAGAAACCTGAAACAAACAAATCACAAACATAAGCTGCAGCTTTCTTCATAAGTACTGGTAAATAATGCTTAAAACCTTCTCCCCTATGTAAATGGCAGACCCTCAATGTATGTAATGAAAGGTACCCATGTTTTATAATAATTTTCTATTGAGCCCCGTTTACTATACCTTAGGTACTCAATTTGAAGACACATCATAGCTTCTCTGACCCACTGAACAAAAGAAGGAGGCTGTTTGTCCTTCCACTTCACTAGGATCAGTCTCCGTGCAAGGAGAGACAGAAAAGCCACTGCGCTCTCCTGATGCGAGTTGACGCCCTGTCTACTCTGGAGAACTCCAAACACTGTAGTGAATGGATTGGGATCTATTTTCCTCCCACAAAGATGTGAAAAAATTCCAAAAGCAGAGTCCCAGAACTTTTCTAAAGCAGCACACGACCAAAACATGTGAGCCATTGTTGCAGGTGACTGGTTGCATTTTGGACATCGATCATCACTGCTGTTGTATATCTTAGCCAGTCTTGCCTTTGTTAAGTATGAGCGATGGAAAACTTTGAATTATGTCAGACTGTGTCTTATGCAGATAGATGTTGAATGTATGCGGGTGATACTTCTGTTCCAGATTTCCTCTGGAATCTCCAGATTTAAATCCTGTTCCCAAGAGTCTTTCAAATGGTTTAATGAAGTAGGATTAATGTGATGCAATTGTTCATATATTTTGGAAATATGACTTTTGGTGATAGGTCGAGGCTGCAGGCAGTTTTCTAAAGGACCAGGAGATGATTGTGTTGGATATATGGGGAAATGTTTCCCTACAAAGCTGCGGACCTGTAAGTATCTGAAGAAATGCTTCTTAGAAATATCAAAATTTGCACAGATGTTTTCAAAGGACATTAATGAACCATTTGCAAATAAATCAGTAAAAAACATTATACCTTTACTACGCCAGACTTTGAAACCAGGATCATTCAAGGCAGGCGGGAAGAATGGATTTGAGGTAATTGGTGCATAAATTAGCGCTTGCTTGAACTCAAAATGGCGGCACTGGAGCCAGATATTCAGTGTGTTTCTGACCACTGGGTTTGTGAAGCTCATTTTTTCAGTTATTGGCAGAGAGGCACTCATAAATGATACAGGTGAAGCTGGAAAACCCGAGGTAAGTTCCATGGTGGACCAAAGAGGTCCTCTGCCTTCTCTGAATGTATGTAGCCAGACAGACAGTTTAACAATATTTGCTGACCAGTAATAATACAAAAAATTAGGCAAAGCAAGACCACCCTCAGATTTAGAGCACTGCAATTTAGACTTGCTAATCCTTGGGCACTTTTGATTCCAAATAAATGAAGATATTAATCCATCCAACTTACTGAAGAACACCCTAGGAAGAAAAAGGGGGACCATTTGAAAAACATACATAAATTTAGGCAAAACTGCCATTTTAATTGTGTTAATTCGCCCCGCCAATGAGATGGGTAAAGCTGACCATCTTGCCAAATCTGTCTTGGTTTTCTCCAAAAGTGAGCAAAAGTTCAATTTGAAAAGATTGTTATACGTATTTGTAATATGAATTCCAAGATACACAAATGATTGTTTTTCTATGGTAAATGGAAATTTTGAATAATCCAGGTCCCTGGCCAGTTGATTAATGGGAAAAAGTATACTTTTTCCTAAGTTCAGTTTGTACCCTGAAAGATTTCCAAAAATCCTAAGGAGTTCCAACAGTCGTGGAATGGACTTTTCTGGGTCTGTAATGTATAAGAGTAGGTCATCCGCATACATGGAGATCTTATGGACCTCTCTATTCCGACTGATCCCATTAATCCCTTTGTCCGTTCTAAGGGCTATTGCTAGAGGCTCTATTGCAAAATCAAAAAGTAGCGGGCTCAGTGGGCATCCCTGACGAGTACCTCTATGCAAAGGGAAATACTCAGAGATGGTGCCATTGGTACGAACAGATGAGAGGGGCATTGAATAAAGAATTTTAATCCAGGATAAAAATCCTGAGCCAAAACCGAACTTGCGCAGTACAGCTAGCAGATAGCCCCAGTCCACACGATCGAAGGCCTTCTCGGCATCAAGCGAGACGATTAATTCTGGACGGTCAATTGAGTGGTCAGAATATAAGATATTAAATAGACGTCTGATATTAAAATATGACTGGCGACCAGCAATGAAGCCCGTCTGATCTTCATGAATAATTCTAGGGGCTATTTTTTCCAAGCGAAGTGCCAGAACTTTTGTAAGAATTTTGTAGTCTACGTTAAGTAGACTGATTGGTCGATATGATTCACATTTCTGAGGATTCTTATTTTTTTTAAGATTACCAAAATCATGGCTTGGGATAATGTTTCAGGCAGTTTAGCAGTTCCATGGACTTCTGTAAACACCATACATAGTAAGGATGAAAGTTTGTCAGCGAATGCCTTGTAAAAGTCAGATGGAAACCCATCAGGACCTGGGGCTTTGCCACTCTGTAAAGAGCCAATCGCTGTTAATATTTCCGCAACAGATATGTGTTTCTCTAGTGTCTGCTGCTGATCTGAATCCAACAGAGGAATACTTAATTTTTCCAAAAAAGCTTCTATGTTGGCAGAATTACATGTACTTTGACTGGCATAGAGACCTTGATAGTAATTCTTGAAGGCTGTATTGATTTGTTGGGGTTCCGTTACTGTATGAGTAGAATCTGTTCTGATCTTTGTTATTGAATGATTAGAGATGGACTGACGCAACTGGTGGGAGAGAAGTCTACTTGCTTTTTCTCCATGCTCATATACCTGTTGTCTTGTTCTAAGCAATAACTTCTCCGTTGCCTTAATTGATAAAGTTTCAAACTCAGACTGTAGCAGAAGATTTTGTTTGTATAAATCAGGAGTTGGATTGCTAGCATATTGCATGTCAAGATTTGCTATGAGTTCAGTTAATTTCTTAAGTCTCTAATTTTTCTTTTTGTTTTTTTGGGCTGTGAAAGAGATGATTTGTCCACGTAAATATGCTTTAAGGGACTCCCAAATAACAGTTTTGGAAACATCGGGTGTGTCATTAACTTCCAAGAAGAATTCTATGTGAGAGGAAATAAATTTACAAAACTCTTTATCTGATAGCAAGGTTGTATCGAACCTCCACAAACGTTGCTGTGGCGCATGAGTAGTGGGAAATGAAATATCTACTTGAACAGGTGCATGATCCGATATGACAATCGCATGATATTGACACTTGGTAGTTTTAGAAATAAAGGTATTGTCCAACAAAAAATAATCAATTCTTGAGTATGAGTGATGCACAGCAGAGAAAAAAGAGTAATATTTTGCCAGCGGCTCGGTAACACGTAGCGGGTCAGAAACTCCATAACTTTGGAGGAATGTGTTAAGAACAGAAACAGATTTGGAGGTTGCTGCAGATAGGCGTGTACTTGATCTATCCAAATTCTGATCAAATACCAAATTTAGATCTCCACCCATAATGAGGTAATGAGTGTTTAAACCTTTTAACTTCCCAATAAGGCTAGTAAAAAATTGTGGGTTATCCCAATTGGGAGCATAGACATTAACCAAAAGAACTGGGAAGTCATACAACTTACCAGCAACAATAACAAACCGACCATTTACATCCCGAATCACCTCTGTACTGACAAAGGGAAGATTTTTTCTGACAAGTATAGCAACCCCCCTTGCTTTTATACTGAAGGCAGAGTGGTATACTTGCGAAAAGGAACCGTGTTCTAACTTGTATGCATCAGCAGAACACAAGTGTGTTTCCTGAAGAAATGCTATATCTGGTTTAAAGTTCACCAAATGAGCAAAGACTCTCCTCCGTTTGACTAATTGGTTAAGTCCCTTTACATTTCATGTGATAAATCTCGCAGAGTTGGGCCCAACAGTTTGTCTTAGATTAGTACAGGCAGCCATATCTACGGTGGATTCAGTTTATCATAAGGGTGCACAATCACACAGGAATGAGGTATAGATTTAAAGCTGCAGCAAAACACAAACCAAAAAAAAATACAAAAAACATAGACATTACCACACACACAAAAGCCCCCCTCCCCTTCCCAAACGAGCTCTAGTAACATGCAAACTTGCTCTCCCACCACTATACTTACTAACATAAGTGCCCATAACAGGAAATACCCATGATAAAAAAATCTTCCCATCCAACAAAATATAAACTCAAGTGTAACAAACATTCACCCCCCACCCCCAACTCACTTACTTTGTTCATTATTTATAATTACAATATATATATATATATATATATATATATATATACATAGATATTTAAGCTAGAATTAGAAGTAAATAGGAGTCCAGTGAGAGAATCTACTAACAGGCCTGGATCCATCACCAGTGTTGTACCTTTAATGGTCACTCAGTTCTCCTGCTGGCTGCTTTGCACCAGATGCTTCAGGATGTAGTCTTTGGCAGGAACAGGATCCAGGAAAATTTTTTCACCCAAACATGAAGAAACTCTCAGCCTTGCAGGGTACAGCATCCCATATTTCACACCTCGGCATCCCCGCAGCAGTTCTTTAACTTCTTTAAAAGCACCTCTCCTCTTCACCACGGTGGATGGAAGATCTGGAAAAATAAGGATCTTGTTGCCATCATGTACCAGAGATTCTTTCATTGCTGCTCTGCGAAGCACATCCAGCTTTTCTTGGTAGTAGTGAAACTTGACGATCAGTGGCCGGGGTCGCTGTCCTTTAGCAGGGGCGGGTTGTAGACTCCGATGCGCTCTATCCAGCGGAGCAGCATCCATGCCCAGGACTTCCTGAAGTAGCTTAGCCACAGCCTCAGCAGGACGCTGGCCCGATTCAAACCGCTCCTTCACCCCGAGAATACGAATACTGCAGCGGCGTTGCCTTCCCTCCAGGTCTTCAGTCTTCTCCGTCAGGGCTTTCACAGTAGCTCGTAGACTCTGAACTTCTTCCTCCACGTTCACCATCCTGTCAGAGTAATCACCGGTAGCACAATGCGGGCCCGATTGCTAGCGATGCTAGCATCCAGTGGGTTTAGTTTAGCATTAAACTCGCTTCTCAGACCCTCAAGCTGCTCTTTAAAATCCCGTCGGAGCGACTGTATATTTTCATTTAGCATTTGGCATTTGGATTCAATCTTTGAATCCAATGTAGAAATCTCGGTCAGTACGTTTTTTTCCGACTTTGTAATCGCTTCCATTAGCTTAGCCATATCAGAAGACACGGGGCTAGCAAGCTCGGACTTTTTGTTGCTTCTTTGTCCAGACATGGCAAAAATAAATTATTCAAACTGCTGTATGACACAAACAAAGTTTCCGGAGATGAGGGGTAGTCTTAGAGTGTTAGATAGTAAAGGATTTAGATGAAAAAATATAGTATTCCTGCGGAGCAACAAAGCTGCACGTCTTCACATGTCGAGGCTCAAGCCACTCCCCCCCATCATTATTACTTTCTTTGAGGTTTTTTTATCTGAAATATTTCTTTGTGATTAAAAAAAAAAAACAAAAAAACAAAAAACTGCAGAGTTTCTGGAGAAAAAGAAATCTGCCTCCGCTTTCTCCCTGACACTCCCTGCTCAGCAGCTCTTTAAATATCATCAAACAGAACAGATAGATTCTCTGATCCAGGGTTTACTACGAGCAAGGTCAGTGCTTTTAGACATAATGTTGGATCTAAAAGTCATTTTTGATTTTATATTAAAACTATAAAATGTGAAGCTGATGTTGAAGCAAATGTTGAAAATCTTCTTCTTCTTTCGGCATTTCCCTTCAGGGGTCACCACAGTAAGTTAGTTTCTTCCATCTAACCCTATCTGCTGCATCCTCTTCAGTCACACCAACTAACTTCATGTCGTCATTCACTGTATCCATGAACCTCCTCTTTGGTCTTCCTCTAGTCCTCTTTCCTGGTGGTTCCAAACCCAGCATCCTTCTTCTGATGTACTCTCTCTCTCTTCTCTGCACATGCCCAAACCATCTCAGTCTGGCATCTCTGTTTGTGCATTCAAAGATTTCACCAGTTGCCTTCACGCAAAGACCAAAATGGCATGTCCGTTCTTAGAGAATCCTTTTGATGTGAAGCCGTGTTAATTAGTAGAGAATTAAATTTATACCGAGAAAGAATTTTGAGGCTGCGACTTAATCATTCATCATATCCCCATGTGTTTTTATTTGAGAAGTACAGTTTCTTTTGGACTCCATAACATACATCAATAATCTTAACCATCCATACATCAAACACATCACCCAGCGCGGCTCTTCTATCGTGTGTTGCGTTTTTTTTTTCTTTTTTAAGTTGGAGATGCTGAGCACGTTAGTGCAGCCACAGTTTGCAGCAGCTGCACTGCTAGACTTAATCATTTAATATGTGAAATGTTTGTAAAGTCAGGTGGTCTACCTGTGACCTATGACATCATCATGTCTTACCTGTTTGAATTATGGTTTTATGTTTCATTTTTAGCTGCTGTCATGTTCTTTTAATGCTGACAGGATTATTTATAGAACTACATCAGTGCTGGTAAAGTTTAAAAACACATTTAGATTTATGTATTTATTGTTCTCCATAAAACATATTTTATAATAGGATCATCATTACTGTAAAAATCCCACCTCATCCACAATGAGAAGTTTAAAAAGTACTTTTAATTCATACTAATATTGATCTTAATTACTGAAGTAATTCTTTAAATGATTAAAAAATTAAGAACGATTTCCTATTTTACTGGAATATGACAACAATAAAAAAAAAAAAAAATAGTATACTTTATTCATCCCTCAATGGGAAAATTTGTGTACTGCATTACACTGCAGCAAGCTGTCATGAGCTCAGTGGGATTCGATCCCGTGAACACCCAGTCCAAGGGTGAATGTTCTACCACTGAGCTATTGCACGCCCCCGAGTCTGACCCTTATTCAGTAATTAGTTACACCGAACACTATGATTAAATGTAAACTTGTGTATTTATTCCAGGAGCTATTTCCATCCAGGCCTTTTCTCTCTGCTCCAAAGACATTTTCTTTTAAAGGTCCTATATCATGCCTTTTTTTCCCTTATTTTATCCTGTTCTATGTATCATTATATGCATAATTTTACATTCCGCCACAATGTCAACACAAAAGGTTATAAATAATACCCTGTTTGGGAGCGCAGTTTCATACCCGGAAGTCAAAACAGCTTGTTTCAGTTTTTTTTTCTTTTTTTTTCCCGGGACCCGCCCCGTTGGTTGCGATTGGTTGTCATTCATTGTGATTTCCCCACCCACCCAGCACAGCGTGGAGCGGGAGGGGCGAGACGTATTGAGTAAACAAAGCGTTTCGGAGGAAGGAATAAACTTTGACTGTAAATTTGACTGTAAACTTTTGACTGAAAATTCTGGGACAAAACATGTCAGCTGTATTCCGTTTGTACACGTCTATCGTGCCAAATTTGATGCTAACATCTATAAATACATTCGGAATATAGCGTTAGCATGCTAGCGCCAGTGTTACTTACAGCTGCAGGTTCCTCTTCTCCTCTGTTTGTGGGAACAGCTCCAGTTTGTAAAACCAGCTTTTTGGCAAAACCACTTTTGAAAAGGCCAAAGTTTTGAAAGCAGGTTTCAGAAAAATGCCGTTGGCACACGAAGACATTTGAGCTGGTGGTGTAATGAGGGTCTCAAAAAATAAAAGCTAACCACTCTTTACGTAGGTCTTCTGTCTTCGGAATAGTAAACAAAGTTGAGACATCAGCACAACCAAATTCACATTTTCTCTTTGTTGCCATGGTGTATACAGCTTTTGAGGAGAAAAAATACCGCCAAACAGATCCAAGTGAAACGGAAATGGGTGGATATGAGGGTGGAGAGCAGGTAGAAGTGGGGGAGGGTGTTTGAGCTGCAGGGGGCTGAACAAAAAACAGATGTACGTCACTATGTTCCACCAGTCGTTAGAGGTTTGGAGAACACGCCCCTTACTTTGAATTTAAATATCTCAAAATAGCATGAATCACAATAAAACACACTTTGGGGGATTGTTTGGGGTAGTACTAAGTAAAATAAAAGGTTAAAACCTCATAAAAGTCCGTTTTGCATGATATAGGACCTTTAAATAAAAATGTGCTTGTACTTGCTATATGTGTTCAATAGGACATCCAGCTCTGTCTGTTAGAAATATGCAGACTTCTTTGTTTGCTCCTGGTTCCATGGTCACTCCTAATGTCTGCACTCCATTGTTCAGGGCTTTTTATTCTCAAGGTGTATTTTCTAAACTATGAGTCAATCAACTTGAAGTTGGTTAAACCAGCTGTTTTCAGCTGATCTGAAACCGAAAACTCAGGGTTTTCAATCTCAGAGTTGACCAACTTAAGGTTTAGATTTAAACTCAAAGTTTCTTGAACTTCCTTCTTGAAACCGGCCCCTGGTGCAGTCCAAATCCACCCTGAACTCCTCTGTCACACCTACAGCACACCTCACCACTCTCTTACAGCCCTCATACATGTCCTGCACTGCTTTAACATACTTCTCAGTCACACCAGACTTCCTCATACAATACCATAGTTCTTTTCTGAGTACCCTGTCATATGCTTTTCTAGATCTAGAGACACAATGCAGCTCCCTCTGACCTTCCCTGTACTTGAAAAGGAAAATGTTCCTGCAAAAAAATACTTATTTTAAAGAAAAAATACATCTGTTTAATCATTATGAATAAAACCCCTCTCATTTTAAGTTTGTTTTAAAATTTTTTTGATCAAATTTTATAAAAGTGTTTTCATCTTAACTTTGTTGTTTATTTTACATTTGGGAAAAAACTAAAAGTATTTAAATTGCTTAAAAAAAGAATAGTTTTTCTTTTTGTTTAAAATAGTTTTACATTTTTTATGAAGACAGTTTTTAATTATTTTATCTACACATAATGTAATTTTTTTAAAAGTATAAATCAGTGGGAATGGGGAAATGAAAAATAACTACAATGCATCATTCTTTGGGTTTTTTTTTTTAAGAAAAGGGAAAAGTTTTCCTTTTTGCATGAATAAATATTGTTCTACCGTTTTTTTTCTAATTTTAATTTAGGTATTTAATTTAGGTATGGAATGAAAATGGAATTTTTATAAATGTCATTTTTTAAAAAAATAAATCAGATGGAGTGAAAAATAAATAAATCAGATGAAGTTAAAAAGATTTACAATCCGCAGCTATAAGAACTACATTTCCCAACACCGGAAATAGACGTAATTCTTTATTCTTTTTTTACATATTAGTAAATATAGTCCCCCTCTGGGGTTAGTTTTTATTATTTTTTTTACTGTATCGTACTCTACTGTAGTGTGACACCTTCTGTTTTTCAGTTTCTTTAATTAGTCTCAGTTGCTGGACCTTGGTGGCTGCTGATTGGAAGACTGGCCTGATGAGGTCATCCACTTGCCACTTTAGTATTTAAGACCAAGCCTAAGCTCATTACAATTCAATTTAATATTCAATTCAATAATAACTTTATTTATTCGTGAGGAACAGTGTTGTTTTCGTCAAAGATGACAAAAACTAAATGATTTAATTGACGATGCATTCTTTTATGACGATGACGTAACAATAATGAAATAAATAGTAGAAAAAGTTTCAAAAAAGTCTTCTGGACAGTTTAATTCTTGAACGAGATGTTTCGACTTCCATCCGGAAATCATTTTCAATCTGAATGAAATGGACAGAAAACTGGATCTATTTATACTAACCTGAGTAAAAGGTAAAAAAATAGTAAGAAGGGCTCGACCAATGAGCCTGTGTTACCTATGATGGCCGTGAATGGCTCCTATTGTAGCCACAGACCAGTAAATGACCCTATTATAAAAATGCTAAAAGCCTAGTGAATAGAGAATACCTGCTAACGAGAGGCGTGAAACTGGGTCACGAGGTGTCATCTTTAGTCCATGGCTTCAAAAGGCTGCTGTAAATACCGGGCAAAACGTATCTAACGCCTCCACTCCGATTCAGTGAGGGATTTTCTTTCATCACAAAGATGGCTTCCTTCACCCCTCCTTCAAACCAACCTTTGTCTCAACTCCACTTACTTTCAGTTTCGTGGTGGTTTCTACAGACAAATCCACGGCTGTGCGATGGGCTCTCCAGTGTCTCCTATTGTAGCTAATCTTTACATGGAGGAGGTCGAGAAGCAAGCCCTGAGCACTTTCCCAGGAAATCCGCCCAGTCACTGGTTCTGCTGTTGATGACACTTTTGTGAAGATCAACACGCAAGATCTGGAAGCCTTCACTTCACACATCAACGTTGTGGATCCTAACATCAAGTTTACACGTGAAGACTCCAAGGACAACCAGTTGGCCTTTTTAGACTGTGCTGTGATCATAGGAGAGGACGGGAATTTGCAACTGGAAGTATACAGGAAACCCACTCACACAGACCAATACCTACAGTTTGACACTAATCATCCATTGCAACACAAACTGGGCATCATCAGAACTTTGCAACACAGGGCTGAGGAGGTACCCACGAGCACAGAGGCTAAGAAGAAGGAGACACAGCATGTCCAAAAAGCCCTCTAGGTCTGTGGATACCCCAAATGGGCCCTGAATAGGGTGAGAACTTCCAAGAAACATGAGAAGAGGGAAACAGAAACTGAGAAGAGGAAAAATGGAGTCTCTATTCCCTACGTGTCAGGACTGTCCGAGAAGTTACAGAGAATCTTCAGACAACATGACATCCCGGTTTTCTTTAAACCGGTCAACACATTACAGCAGAAACTAGTACTTCCTAAAGACAAGATGCCTACAGAAAAACAGAGCGATGTACAAGTAGTTTATTCGATCCGGTGCAGTGAAGGGAGCTGCAAAGAACACTACATTGGTGAAACGAAGCAACCACTCCACAAAAGACTTTACCAACACAGAAGAGAAGCCTCAAGTGGTCCACAGTCTGCTGTACATCTGCATCTGAAATCCACCAAACACACTTTTGAGGACAGCGAGTTGAAGATTCTAAGTAGAGAGAAAGGATGGTTTGGAAGAGGGGTGAAAGAAGCCATCTTTGTGATGAAAGAAAATCCCTCACTGAATCGGAGTGGAGGCGTTAGATACGTTTTGCCCGGTATTTACTGGAGCCTTTTGAAGCCATGGACTAAAGATGACACCTCGTGACCCAGTTTCACGCCTCTCGTTAGCAGGAATTTCTATTCACTAGGCTTTTATCATTTTTATAATAGGTTCGTTTACTGGTCTGTGGCTACAATAGGGGCAATTCACGGCCATCATAGGTAACACAGGCTCATTGGTCGAGCCCTTCTTACTATTTTTTTACCTTTTACTCAGGTTAGTATAAATAGATCCAGTTTTCTGTCCATTTCATTCAGATTGAAAATGATTTCCGGATGGAAGTCGAAACGTCTTGTTCAAGAATTAAACTGTCCAGAAGACTTTATTGAAACTTTTTCTACTATAGATCACTCCTGGATGAATGAGGGACTACACGGAATAATGAAATAAATGCAAAATTTTGGTGACTAAAACTTGATGAGACGTTTGCAAGTTTCTGCTGATGAGACGAAAAAGTAACGAAATAGGCGTCAGACTTGCATATTTCTGTCTGTGAAAAGAAAAAAAAATACGGCGGCTGCGTCTGTCTCTCACGGTGGCACGCCCCCCACAATGCTGCACGTTCACACCATCTACACACACACCTGCAGCCATGAGGAGGTCACACACCATGGTGAAAACAGCAGCAAAGGAGCTTGGTGGTCAGAAACTTAAAGTTTTACACATATTTTTAAACAGCATGCTAACGTCAAGCTAATGCTAGCTTGTCGGCGCTGCTAACTTCCTAGTTAGCTTGGATGCGCTAACGACTGCTTTAAATGCATTCCATTGTTAAAGTTTTTATTTTTTTATTTTTTTTTTTACACTAAAACTAGACAAGAAACGTTCTAAGTCTTCCCTGACAAAAACTAGACAATTTTTTTTTTTTTTTTTTAAAATAAGACTCTTCCTACGCACCACCAGTATGTGTCGTGTGCCTCCAGGGGCGACAAAACAATTGACCACTGCTACGGCAATTTAACGGATGCATACAGAGCTTACAAGACGCCTCCACTCAGCACTGCAGCCCATAATGTAGTCCACCTTATTCCATCATACCGCACTAAGCTACAGCGAGAGGGTGTAGTGAAGAAAGATGTCAGACTGTAGGACAACGATGCCCAGGAGAAACTCTAGGGCTGCTTTGACTGCACAATGTGGGATGTGCTTACAGAGGGCAGTAGTCTAGAGGAGGCTACCGATATTGTAAAATCATACATCACCTTCTGTGAAAACATGTTGGTCCCCACAAAAACTGTAAAAGTGCTCTCAAACAATAAGCCATGGATAACTAAGTCACTCAAATCTATTTTGATCTAAAAGAAAATAGCTTTTAAGTCTGGAAATAAGGTTGAAGGCAAACTCATTCAGAACAAACTTAATAAAGTAATTACATCTGCTCAAAAGTTACATAAGGAGAGTGTGGTGAGACTCTTTCAAAATGGAAAAGATAAAGATGCCTGGTGGGGTGTAAAAACTCTGGCTGGCCTCCCCACTTCCTCCTCATCATCGGGACGTCCTGTGAAGGTGTCCATTTGCATGGCGGAAAATCTCAACAACTTTTACTGCAGGTTTGATCAGTGTGTCTACACTCAAGAGAGGGAGAAACTCTCAGGAGAGCTTTCCTCCATCGTCCAGACCACTGAGAGGCTGTTGTTATGGTGTGGAGCTGAGGCCAAAATATACCCTTGACACAACAGACAGGCTCAGATGAAAAATCACAAAGCAGATTTATTAGATTGATAAAAAGTCCAAATAAAGCAGACAAAACAGATAAACTAGGAAGGTTCTGATGAAGGAGCTGGAGCCAAAAACTGGATAACAGGCCAAGCATAATAAACAACGATCTGGCGAAGAGTGTGTCAAAAACTGTTCCATTTGTGCTGAAGCAGATGAGTAGATTAGTTTCAGGTGTGACTCGTTGCACAGACACAGACAAGAGGGAGGGGGGGAAACAGGACACAGAGGGGGAACAGAATACTCTCCTGACGGTACACCCCCCCCACACCCCAACACACACACACACACACACACACACTCCTGGATTTAGTTTTCACACCCCTCCAGGGATCCACCATATTTATAAAATTGGACTTCAGAAATGCTTATCATCTGGTACGCATAAAGGAAGGTGAAGAGTGGAAAACGGCTTTCAAGACGGCCCTTGGACACTTTGAATATTTGGTTATGCCATTTGGGCTAACTGATGCACCAGCTGTTTTTCAGTCTCTGATTAATGATGTGCTGCAGAATTTTCTCAATTGTTTTGTGTTTGTTTACCTGGATGACATTTTGATATTTTCACGGAACAAGGAGGAGCATCAGGTTCATGTTCATCAGGTCTTACAGAGACTGCTGGAAAACAAACTATTTTTTTTTAACCAATGTTTTTATTTGCTTTCAACAGCAATAACAGAAAAAAAATTACAGTAGCAATGGTTTTCTTTCTTTTTTTTTTAAAAAAAAAGCAAAAACAAAACATAAAACAAAAAAGTTATCGTTATGCAACAAATTTCAACATCTCACACTCTAATAAAAGTTATTTTTGTCTGAGGAATCTCAATAAGGGTGCCCAGACCTCTTCAAAATGTTGAGCTTTACCCCTCAAAATATAGGTTAGCTTTTCCAACGTGAAGAAAGTTGATATTTACTCTTTGATATTTTACTCTTTACCTTTATACATTTTAAAAAGAATAACATTTTACTTTTTATTCAATAAAGATATGCTTATGAATGTTTGTTTTACTTTGTATTCAATAAAGATATGTTCTTGAATGTTTATTTGCTAAGGTTGTGCTTGGATGATAAATGCTTGCTGAGTGTGATGAAATTCTATTGAATTTTGGTATGTAAAGGTCATTGGGGAGCAGACCACATGGAGCCACGAGAAGCCAACTTAAATCAGCGTGACTCCGGGAGGTTGTTTGTTTGTTTTTCAGGAATTAAGAAAGGAACATCGGTCTTTTGCATAAAGAAGAAATGGGAGAAGGAGAACAAATGACCAAGTGGAGGAAAGAGAAGGCACCTTAATTAATGAACATTCATGAATTGAATATCTGGTCTAACTCTGGCAAATTTCAGTGGGGTGTTGTCTCTCTTGTAACTTCACAGAAGCACACAGGTGTTTTTTGTCAGGGAACTGAGACCCAGATGCATCTGTTTTAGATTTTAATGTTGAGGAATAAATATTGAAAATTGGGAACCTTGTTGAATCCTGGTGGTATCTGAAATGCTTGGTAAACTTTAATAGTTTGTTTCTTAATAGTTTAGTTTGATCACCAGCCTTCTCTCTTCAGTCTGCACACGCAAGAAAGACCGAGTGGTGAGATTATTAATTAATGACTGTTAATTAAAGCAAATATTGGATTTAATCAAACCTGAGAAGAAAAAGTAAACCCCCAGATTCTTTCAAACGTAACACTTAAAGACATTTCTGTCAGCCAAGATTGTACAGTGGAAACTTTAGTCTCTCTCCAGGATAAGGCGACCATTCTCCTGGCCTGCAGTAGTCCAAGGGTGATGAGAGTTTTCACACCAGATGAAACCCTGAAGTTGTCAGGGTAAATTACCAAAACACAAAGCTTAGCTGTGTAAGGTATTGGAACGCCAGTTATTTCACATAACTTGCAGATTATGTGTTTCCAAAAATCTTGTATTTTAGGGCATTTCCATACACAATGGATCAGGGTTCCTTTTTCAGTCAGACATTTTACACAAGTATCTGGAATGCCAGGGGACCATTTGTTCAGTTTCTCAGGGGTTATGTATGTCCTCATTAACCATTTATGCTGGAAAAGTTTTAATCTAGTGTTTATTGTGTGTGTTTGTGCTCTAAAGCACGCCTTTTCCCACTCAGCCTCACAAATATTTTCTTTAATATCTGAACTCCATGCTGTCATTTTATTAAAACTAGATTCCTTGTCTGTAGAAACAAGCATGGCATAAAGTAAAGATATCTGCCGTCTACCGTAAATATGTTTCATAACCACACCTTCCAAACATAACAGCTGCAGTGTTTGAGTGTCACAGTGCTTTGATAGAATAAATTGTTTTAGCTGTAAATATTTGAAAAAGTGTTTTCTGGGTACAGAATATTTTGAACAGAGTTCATCAAATGACAATAGTTTACCCTCCACATATAAATCTCCAAGTTCTTGCCATCCCTGGTCCGCCCATTTCTTAAAACTTCCGTCTGCTGTGCCCGGTGTAAACTGAGTATTACCCCAGATGGGAGAGACGTGAGAAATAGAGGACATACTGCCAGTATGTTTCTGGGCTTTGTACCAGATGTCAATTGTGTTTTTAAGAAAAGGATTAGTTGTCTTTTTCAGTAGGCTCTTAATATCTGCAGAGTAAAGATAAAGATTAAGTGGAAGTACAGAGGATGACTGTTCGATAGAGACCCATGCTGGTACGGATTGTGTAGAAAAGTAAAACACAGCACGACGTAGCTGAGCAGACCAATAGTACCACTTAAAATTAGGGAGTTGCAAACTCCCTCGGTCATACGGCAAGTACAACAATTTTAGTCTGAGCTGAGGTTTTCTGTTGTTCCAGAGAAATCTGCAAAACAGGCTGTTGAGTTCTCTGAAGAAGGATTCTGGTAGCGACAGCGGAAGGGACTGAAAAAGATGCAGGAATTTTGGCAGAATAGCCATTTTAATTACATTAATTCAACCAATCAAAGATAGTGGGAGTTTGGTTCACCTTTCAAGTGTATCCTGTACCTCACTCATCAGCGGGTCATAATTAGGTGTAGCAATAAGACCCATCTGAGGAGTAACCCTAATTCCAAGGTAGGTAAACCCATCTTCAGCGTTTAAAAATGGTGTGTGTATAACTGGGTGGGCTCTCTCTTCTTTGTTTAAGAATAATATTGCAGATTTTTTGTCATTAATACTGTATCCCGAGAATTGACGGAACTTTCTAACTACCTCCAAGACTGGAGGAATACTAAACAAAAGATTTGATAAAAATAGAATGATGTCGTCTGCATAAAGTGATATTCTATGTTCATATCGTCCAATTGTTATTCCAAAAAGATTTGTCTGGTTTCTAATTGGCATAGCCAGGGGCTCAATAGCCAAAATAGACAATAGCGGAGATAATAGACAGAGATAATAAACAGAGATAAAGGGTGGAGACGGTGGCCGCGTGGTTAGCGCGTTCGCCCGCGGACCGGAAGGTTGTGGGTTCGCGTCCCACGGAGAGCACGTCTAGGGTCCTTGGAGAAGACACCTAACCCCCGCTTCTCCCACCATTGGCGCCGTTGAAGGGCAGCCTGCTGCGGTGTAAGGAGCGCAGCAAACAAATTTCCCCGGTGAGGGATGAATAGAGTAATTCAAAATAAAAAAAAAAAAAATAATAATGGGCAACCCTGCCAAGTGGATCTTTCCAATGTAATTTTTTCTGATAGGTTATAATTTGTCATTATGCAAGCTGTGGGACTTGTGTATAATAATTTGATCCAGTTTTAAAATTTTCTCCAAGTCCGTATCTTGGTAGTACATTGAATAAATAAGGCCACTTGATTCTATCAAATGCTTGTATTGCATCGAGAGATAATAGTGCTGTGTCCTTAGCATTATTCTTGTAATGTATTTTGTTTAAGACTTTGTGAATGTTGTGAAATCCTTGGCGATTTTGTGCAAACCCATTTTGATTTTTATGAACTAGGTGTGGAATATAAGGATCTGATCTTTTGGCGAGAATTTAAGTACTTGGGATCAACAGTCCAGAGCAATGGAGAGTGTGGAAAAGAGGTGAAGAAGCTTGTTCAAGCAGGCTGGAACGGGTGGAGAAAAGTATCAGGTGTGATGTGTGACAGAAGAGTTTCAGCTAAAATGAAAGGAAAAGTGTACAAAACCGTGGTGAGACCCGCCATGCTGTTTGGTCTAGAGACAGTGCCACTGAGGAAAAGACAGGAAGCAGAGATGGAGGTAGCAGAGATGAAGATGCTGAGGATCTCTCTGGGAGTGACCAGGATGGACAGGATCAGAAATGAGTATATCAGAGGAACAGCACATGTTAGATGTTTTGGAGATAAAGTCCGAGAGGCCAGACTGAGATGGTTTGGACATGTACAGAGGAGAGAGACCGAGTATATCGGCAGAAGGATGCTGGATTTGGAACCACCAGGAAAGAGGGCTAGAGGAAGACCAAAGAGGAGGTTCATGGATACAGTGAAGGAAGACATGAAGATAGTTGGCGTGACTGAAGAGGATGCAGCAGATAGGGTTAGATGGAAGAAACTGACTTGCTGTGGCGACCCCTGAAGGGAAATGCCGAAAGGAGAAGAAGAAGAAGATCTTTTGGCGAGAACTTTACAAAGAATTTTGGTGTCTACCTCCATGAGGCTAATTGGTGTATATGAAGAGCAGTTCGTTTTGTTTTTATTGGGCTTTAAAATTAACATTAGGTTAGCTACAAAGACTGAAGACTCCTTAGCAACACGGCTAGCTCGCCGTTAGCATTGATCACGCCATCAGTAGTCTGCACGGTTAATACCGGAGGATTTTTAGATTTGCGGTTCTTATGCGTCACATCTGCAATTGTTGTTTGTTTAGCCATCTTTTCTGGTCGTAGTAACGTGAGTAAAGTATGGGATTTAATATAGTTTTAGTGGAGTTTTGAGGAGCTCCCAGCTCAAGCTGCCATCTTGGTCAAGGCTCTGCCCAGTCTCATCGTGGACACCTTTAGTTATTTAATAGATTCATATTTTTGTGATCATTGACCTGGGTCTTGATCTCTCTGCTCCCAATCTATAAGAAAAACTTGACCTTGTGAGTAAAAAATGTCGTTTAGAAATCAAAATTGTTACTACTCTGGCTCAAAGAGCAGCAACATTAAGGGGAAGACCACACAAAGTAAAAGGTTTAAAGGGATTTATTATAAAGAATAAATACTAAAGATACAATAAAACAAAATAATGGCAGAGGATCAGACTGGCGTCCATTACAGAGAGCAGCCAGCAGCCTTTCTCTCCAGTGGGCGGGGCCAAGGTGCAGCTCCAGGCTCTGTGAGAACAGAAAGGCAGAAAGATTTAAAGGGCCACGACCCCAGGGTCGTAACACTCCCCCCCTAAAGAACAGGGTTCTACCCTGTTAATCAACGTATACAATACTTATCAGAATGTTGAAGAGTGCAGCCTCCAGTTCCACATCTCAAGCCATTCGTGGGAACCACCTGGAGCTAAATGGGCCAAGTCAACTTAATTACATTATCCAACATATACCGTACTTCTTTGTCAATCATTTTACGTTTTTCCTCAGAGACACGATAGAACCTTTGACAGATTGGCTTTGCATCCCCAACATCTATATCGTGTGATATCAAGTTGGTACGAGTGGGAGTGTCACTGAATAAAACGTGATATTCGTTAACCAATGCAGCTAACTGTTCAGCTTTATCCTTTGACAAATGACAAAATAGCAAATACTGAGAGCCTGATTTAGACTTTGGCAAAGGTCCAACGCAATCAATAATCAAATGTTCAAACGGATTTTCAACAGCAGGTATCGGCTTAAGAGGTGCAGGCTTAATTCCCTGATTCGGTTTGCCAGAAATTTGACAAGTATGGCAAGTCCTAATATACTTGGCAACATCACGTTTGAGAAGGGGCCAAAAGAAATACCTAAGCACATGATTATAGGTTTTCTTTACTCCCAAATGGCCTGTTCGGTCATGCGAACAAGACAACACCCTTTCTCTAAATTTTGTAGGAACGACTATCTGCAAACACGGACTACCCAAAAGATCAGAGCCCTGAGGCTGCCATTTCCTAACCAATACCTCACCCTGAAGAAAATACCCAGATGCAGAGCTTCGAAGTTCCGATGAAGGTTGGACTTTATCAAACAGCGCAGTCAGTGACACATCCGCTTTCTGTTCAGCAATTAACTCCTGCTGGGAAATAGAAAACATTTGAGGTAAATCAAACTGAACATCTGAGTTAGGGCAACATTCTTCTGATGTTTCAGACTTAGCCTTTTCCATGGCCCTGGTGACAGCACAAGCAGTGAACACCTCAGGAAAGTTCCGCCCACAGGAATCAGGAACTTTTGCTGGAACTGAAACTTTGATAGGACACTCTACAGGCCACACCTGGTCACCAGCTAAGTCATTACCCAAGATCACAGCAACGCCCTCTACTGGCAATTCTGGTCGAACAGCAATTTGCACATTTCCTTCAACAAAACCACTAGACAGAAAGATCCTATGCAACGGGGCACTAAGTGGTACCAAACTAACACCTCTCACCAGAACACAATCACCTGTACTTGTCTCTTCTGAAAAAGGCAAGACTGAAGAAAGAACAAACGAGTCTGTAGCACCTGTATCCCTCAAAATCTTCACTGGGACTTTCCCATGATCACCACAAAGTGACACAAACCCATCAGAAACAAAAGAGTCAAGACCAGAAAAACATTTGGATTCCACAACTGGGTCCCAGCACTGAGATTTCGCCTGAACAGTGAAAACCGCAGATTTAACAGTCTTAGTTCTCACTTGGCCACTTTTCCTTTGCAAAACGGGACAATCAATCTTCCAATGACCTTCCCCACAACAGTAGTTACAACTTTGACCCGACTTTCTAAAAGCACTAGGACTACTAGTCTCGAAGTTGTTACTCCTGGTAGAAGTAACAGAAGTACCAGTAGAAAAAGTAGTAGAAACACTCTTCCTAAATTTACCCTTGTGAGCCAAAACATAGTCATCAGCTATTGTAGCAGCTTCTGAAACAGTAACTACTCGACGTTCTCTAATATGAGTGGCAACTTCTGGCGGAACACAATCGACAAATTGTTCAAGAACCATAAGATCACAAAGCTTATCATACGAAGAAACCACCAAAGAAGAACACCACCTGTGAAAATGCTTGCTTAAGTCCTTGACAAACTCAACATGAGACTGGTTTTCACCCTTCCTCCAAGATCTAAAACGTTGCCTGTAAACTTCTGGAACCAACTCATAAGCTTTCAACACCGCTTCCTTAACAAGTTTATAGTCCTGGCTCTCATGTTCACTCAAAGCAGAATAGGCTACCTGGGCCTTCCCTGTAAAAACTGACTGCAACATTACAACCCTCAAATCATCCGGCCAACTTCTGGAATTAGCAACACGTTCAAAAAGTACGAAGAATGTATCCGGATCCTTTTCATCAAACCTTGGGACAAGACGCAAATTAGAAACCACATCAGACTCACTTCGAACGGAAGCAGAACTAAGCCTCTCCCTCTCAAACTGCCTCTTGTCCCTTTCCAAAGCTACTCTCATCTGCTCCATAGCCATCTGCGTCTCACACTGCACCCTGTCCCTTTCCAAAGCTACTCTCATCTGCTCCTTCTCCCTCTCCGCAGCCACCTTCTCCCTCTCCGTTTCTAACAAAAGCAACTCCCTCTTCTGTTCAAATGTCAAAATATCTTTAACCTCAGGGTTGTTTAGACCAACTTTCCCTGGCAAAATCCCATCACGTACCAAAGCAGACCACAAACACAACTTTATCTCATCTTTCAGTTTTCTAGCACCAATATCAACGGAATAATAATCAACCAACTGCAATAGTTGTTCCCTAGTAAAGCCATTTAACATCTCCTCAGTAGGGGACTCCGTAAAATCCTCCACAGATGACATGTTTGATGTAAAAAAAAAAACTAACTAGAGCACAGAATTGAGGTTTCCCCACTAACTACCTAACCAGAATCTAACTAAACTCACCCCTAGTCTTCAGGAGGCCTGGCGGTGGGTATTTATGCGCTCGAGGCTGCTAACCAGCCCCATACATACCAGCGGTACAGTACAAGTACTAATACCACGGCGCGCGCTCCCGAGCCGACGTAGGGAAAGGGTAGTGGGATGCTGCAACCCGCACGTACCTCCACTCTAAATGCCTATTGCAAAACAAAAAACAAGTGAATCTCATAAGGAGACAACACTTCTAATTCCTAACAGGGTAAGCCCCAACTCCCAGCATGTGCTCAAAAATACTAACAAAAAAAAAATGTAGGCTTCAATCAAAAAATTTTAAACAAAACTAAGGTCTGCCACAAAGTGTTAACTGGTCCCACTCACCCTGATCAACAGCCACACCAAACTCAATTTAACTCAGAACTTTGAAAAAAATTCACATTGTCAGCAAAACAAATCACACACACCTGTGTGGTCTCCCCCAGCCTGATTTGATTAGCAGCCATGATAGCCAACCAACCAACTAAATAACCAAACTTCTCCAAACTGAACTCAAAATGGGACAAAATTAAGCCAAATTAACCAAATTCAGTGAAGAAGAATTTCCAATTTCAAAACAAAAAAAAAAATTTTATACAGACTTTAAGTTACCCAATTGGTCTGATCCCGGACGAGCCCCCATTTGTTACTACTCTGGCTCAAAGAGCAGCAACATTAAGGGGAAGACCACACAAAGTAAAAGGTTTAAAGGGATTTATTACAAAGAATAAATACTAAAGATACAATAAAACAAAATAATGGCAGAGGATCAGACTGGCGTCCATTACAGAGAGCAGCCAGCAGCCTTTCTCTCCAGTGGGCGGGGCCAAGGTGCAGCTCCAGGCTCTGTGAGAACAGAAAGGCAGAAAGATTTAAAGGGCCACGACCCCAGGGTCGTAACAAAATACAAATACATTTATTTTAATTAAAAAATATTAAAAGGTTTGGGTTTTCAATTTAAAAATAGATGTTTTTACATTCTTTGAGGTTTTTGATCTAAAATATTTTTTCTTGTAATAAAAACTGCAGAGTTTTTGAAGAAAATAAATCATCATCCTCGTTCTCTCCGTGACACTCCCTGCTCAACAGTTATTTAAAGGTTCATCAATAAGAAAAGATTTATTCCCTGAACCAGGGTTCACTGTGAGCAAGGTGAGTATTTTCATGCATAATGTTGGATCCAAAAATTATTTTCAATTTTATATTAAAACTATAAAATATGAAGTAGGTGTTAAAGCAAACGTTGAAGATGTCCCTGTAATAAAATAGTTTTTCTTTTCCTCCACAGATGGCATCAAGACTTCTCGTGTTGTTCCTTCTCTCCTGTGTATGCAGCATTATGATTGTTTTTAAAGTGGGATTGAAATTAGTTCATGTTTTTATTTATGACTAATAAAGACAACAACAAACAATGACTGACATTAAGCAACAACAGTGTTAGAATGTGAAAGCTAGTTTCTAAACTCTTGACTTTTGTATTCACAGGGAATTGTGCTGGATAATGGACATCACCACAGTTCGTATCACTGACTCTCTACACACTCCAGTTTAAAGAGATTGATTAATTTCAAATACAAAAATTTCAATGTTCAATGGAAATTTTTGAAAAGAAAAACATTTTTGTCTACCATGAGACTTCAGGATAGTTGCTGAAATCTCTGTAAGTGTCCTTTTCCTTTGTTTCAGAACGATGTGAACCTAAATGGACAGAGTTTAACCAACGCTGTTACATTTTCAGATATAGGTTCGTGGAATTTGATCTTGCACAGGTACATGTCAGTCTGTCAGTCAGTCTGTCTGTCTGTCTGTCTCAGTAGAAGGATCCAAACTTTCTGTACATTACAACTCAAGACAAAGACACAATAAGAATTTAATCTTCAAGTCAGTGGATTGTAGAATTCTACATTGAGGCTAAAAACATTACATTCCAGGAAACGATGCATTCTGATGTGTGTAGCTCTTCTGGCTGTGCTCACCCTAGCGTTGAAAAACCATTAGCCACTGTGGCTAATCCAGCTTCATTTTTATTAGTCACATTAAATTTTCTTTAGCTACAAATTCTTTTTCAGTTATGATGTGCTCTGTGTCATAACGTGATAGTTTGTGCTTAACAGTAAATATAGATAAGCTTTTAGCTTTGTTCTTAACAAATCTGGTGTGATTAATTGCAGAATAGAATAGAATGTACTTTATCGATCTCTGAAGAGAAATTTGAGTGCTGCAGTGTAAACACATCAATGCCCCCTTTGCCCCTATCCACCGGCGTCTCATTCCAGTTGCACTGTGTCCAACCATGGAAACCGCAAAAAAATGTGTAAATTAGTGGTGTCAGTCAGTTAAAAAAATCTACTGAATTATTTACAGGATTTTGTAATTAAGTCATTGAATTAATTGCATTTTAATGTGTATCTGCTGAAGGTCTCCTGATAAAGAATTTGAATTCTAGAATATTAAAAAAAAAAAACTATGCTGTATTAATAATCAATTGAATACAGTAAGAAGAGAATATTTCAAATCCAATTTATTATTGGTGAACTGTGCCTCATGAGGCCAGGTGCATTATTAAAACAAAGCAAAACAAGGGTTAAGGTTTGTTAGGGTTCGTTTTTATCTTCAACAACAGAAAATGCGTGCAATCAGCAGCAACTCACTTTGCGATAGTATTTGTCAATTCTTTTGTTGTGGATTTGCTCATTTGCTTGCCAAATTCAGCTAGTTTGGTTTGGCGGAACGAGCTCCTGGTAGCCACACTCGCAACAGAGGAACTTAGCTGAACAGGTTTTGGGTTTAGATGGTATGTCAGGCTGGAGTTGCTCAGCTGGTAGGAGAACTCCTTTTTGCTACAAATTACTACGTTGTTATTTGTTGTCCCGTCTCTATTATTTTTGTACAAAAAATTGCCGTTCAGTGGCCCGACTTAGGAGCAAATCCAGGATTTTGTAAAAGGGGGGGGGGGGGCGTGAGGAGGCATTTTAAACTATTTTATATAGTTTAAAACAAACAAAAAATAAATGTATAGCAATAGCATTTCTGAAACATGGCTGTATGAGGAGCGGTGGTCTTTCAAAGTTTATAATATATATTTATAAAGTAGTAAGAACACTTTTGGTTTTTTTTGAGGACCAAAGGGGGGGGGGGGATTTCCCCACCCCTGCTCTCATAGTCAGAGTGTGCGCAGGGAGTATTAACACTATGGTGTAGAGACAATAGAGTTAAAACAATGTTAAAAAAGCTGTTCTTTGTTGTACGTTGCTTTTTCTTTTTTGTTTTCTTTAATGTTAAAGAGAATACAATGTTATGCAGAGCTGTACTTAAAACAATTTCATAGACAAATTATACTAATTGTAGACACGGCGGAGAGTGAGCGGGCGCTGAATATTTTGTTTTTCCTAGAGGGGCGAAACAGAAAATAATTGAGAAGCACTGAATTAAACCAAGATCTTTCAAAATGTTTGTTTCCGGAGAGAGTTTGACTCCGCCAAGGCTGCCCTTTTTCATGATTCTGTTCGTTACCTTTCTGGACAGTAAATCTAGGTGAAATCAAAGTGTCTGCTTTTTGCGGAATGTGGTCCGGTGGGGCAATTATGGCTTCATTTCCCGCACCATAGGCATTTGGGGGGGGAACATTGGGGGGAGACAGTGGCCGCGTGGTTAGAGCGTTCACCCGCGGACCGTAAGGTCGCGGGTTCGCGTCCCACGGAGAGCACGTCTAGGGTCCTTGGAGAAGACACCTAACCCCCGCTTCTCCCACCATTGGTGCCATTGAAGGGCAGCCTGCTGCGGTGTAAGGAGTGCAGCAAACAAATTTTCCCGGTGAGGGATGAATAGAGTAATTCATTTATTTTTATTTTATTTATTTACCGTTGCCGGTTTGAAGTCCAACTTCGGAAGAAGTAGAGGAGATAAAATCCGCTCTGGAGGTTTTGACCGGAGGAGGTGAAAGCTATCAGAGAGTAGCAAACACAGCTCCTGACACTACTGATTCTGGTCAACAAACTGTGGATTCATAGCGAGGAAAAAGATTGCTGCATCGATGAGCTGGAGAGACGAGTGGACGAGTTGGAGCAGTACACCTGCATGAACGAAGTGATCGTTACCAGAGTGAAAATCCGGTCTTGCTCGTATGCCAGTGCGGCTGCGGAGACTGCCTGCAACGGCCAGCCCAGCGAGGAGGAGATGCGATCCGTGTAGCAGCAGGTCGCATCCTTTCTCCCGAGCAAGGGGATCAACTTGGACCTGGAACAGATCGAGGCTTGCCATCCACTCCTGACGAAAACCAATGCAACACCAGCGGTGATACTGAAATTTGTAAACCGGAAAAACAAAACGGTTTTACTGAAACAAGGTCGCAAACTGAATGGTAGAAACGTTTTCCTGAACAAATATCTAACCAAACAAAATGCAGAGATTGCAAGAATGGCCAGATATTTAAAGAAAACACAAAAAATTAAACATACATGGGTCACAAACTGTAAAATCCTAATTAACTCAATGGGTCACCAGAGGAAGCTCAATTGTTGGTGGTGAAGAATAAAGAACTCAACAAATACCTGTGACTGTCTGAAGGAGTAAAACATCACAAATTATCAGTCCTATGATGCAACCAGACGGACCTAACCTGACACCAAATACAGTAAGAATGGATTCTGATTATTCACAATATGAAAACCTTCAGTTAAATATGTTTGATTACACCGAGTATAAACTGCAAGATGTACAGAATGACCACAATCCAGACAACAATTTTTACACAGAAATACAGAAGGACTGAGAATATTATACAAATGAGTGATTTGATATGCATATACAGTGAATACTAAAGAGTCTATTATACATTTCAACTGCAGTAGCCTTCGCTCCAATTTCTCTAAAATTTTACATAGTTTAAAACAAACAAAAAATAAATGTAAAGCAATAGCATTTCTGAAAGATGGCTGTATGAGGAGCAGTGGTCTTTCAATGAGATTGAAGGCTATTACATGCTCTTCACAAGTAAAAGCAGTCAAAAAGGTGGAGGTGTGGCTGTGTATATTAATCAAAACCTGAACAGTAAGAAGATCAGTAACTACTATTTAGTAATTGATAAACTTATGGAATGTGTTACAATAGAAACTGAAATGGAAAAGTCAAGAAAGGGGGAGCAGCATTGCAGCCAGTGACGCCAACATACTTAATAAATTGATAAGAAAGGCTGGCTCTGTCATTGGCTGCCAACAGGACACACTCGAAGCAGTGATGGAGAGGAGGTCACTGAATAAACTTTTATCCATCGTGGACAACCATGACCATCCTCTCTACCCACTTCTGGACAAGAAGCGGAGCTCCTTCTCTAAGAGGCTCAGACAGCTCCGCTCAAAAACCGCCCGTTACTGGAAATCTTTTTCAATTTTTAATCACTCATAGAATAGTAAATAACTGGTTCATGTTCATGTAATTCATCACTGTTTGTTAATTTATGCTTCTTATGTTACTTTTTTTTTTTACCTTCTTATGCACTTACAGTCTGTATTGACCTCAATGTTTTGTCACATTATTCCTTCTATTTTATTATTTTAATATTTTATTATTATTATTTTTAATTTTCCTTCTTGTATATACACTATTAATTTCTTTCTTTCTTGTTGCTGCTGTTACGCACAAATTCCCCATGTGTGGGATCAATAAAGTAAATCTAGTCTACTCTAATCTATCTATAGAAAACCTGGATCATGTGTTGATACATTTAGAGAAACAATGATGGAACTGTATGAAATATTAAATGACAGTAAAAGGATTTTTGTCTATGATGATTTTAATACTGATTTGTTGAATCAGTGCACTGCAGCAGGTAGCCACAACAGCACCACTGGTGGGAGCAGCTACGAAGTTAAGTGTCTGCATCAGGGACACCGTGGCAGCTTAGTGGAATTTGAACCGGCTTCTCCCGGTCCAAGGACAAACACTCTACCACTGGCAAGCAGTTGTGTGCCGTACATTGAGGACATTTGTTCGATGTGTCCTCCAGTTAATGGGAATTCAATTCAATTCCATTTTATTTGTATGGCCCAAAATCAAAGAATTTCTGTCTCAATGGGATCACACTGAAGATTCAGACAGATGAAAAACAAGAAAAGAGGAATGTATAAACACAAATACACGGCAAGAAAACTAACTAAAGTATGCTTGCTAGACAATATTGTCACATTCCTGCCCTTAGACTCCCCTTCACGATGAGGAAAAACTCCTAAAAAAAACCTATTAGTGGGGAAAAATGAGAAACCTTGTGGGGATCCACATGACAGAGAGATCCCTCCCCGGGACAAGCATCCAATGTGTCTAAAATTATTGTTTGAATATTAGCTTATTCTACTCTACAGCCTAATATCTAAAGAAGTCAATAAATGTTCTTCATCCTGATGGAAACACGGGAGACTCCTCAGCCCGGAGATGTCCAGGACGGGGATGAGTAGATGTTCTTCATCCTGATGGAACACAGGGACTCCTCAGCCCGGAGATGTCCAGGACGGGGATGAGTAGATGGATTTCATCCTGATGGAAACACGGGAGACTCCTCAGCCCGGAGATGTCCAGGACGGGGATGAGTAGATGTTCTTCATCCTGATGGAAACACGGGAGACTCCTCAGCCCGGAGATGTCCAGGACGTGGATGAGTAGATGTTCTTCATCCTGATGGAAACACGGGGACTCCTCAGCCCGGCGATGTCCAGGACGGGAATGAGTTGATGTTCTTCATCCTGATGGAAACACGGGAGACTCCTCAGCCCGGAGATGTCCAGGACGGGGATGAGTAGATGTTCTTCATCCTGATGGAAACACGGGGACTCCTCAGCCCGGCGATGTCCAGGACAGGAATGAGTTGATGTTCTTCATCCTGATGGAAACACGGGAGACTCCTCAGCCCGGAGATGTCCAGGACGGGGATGAGTAGATGTTCTTCATCCTGATGGAAACACGGGGACTCCTCAGCCCAGCGATGTCCAGGATGGGGATGAGTAGATGTTCTTCATCCTGATGGAAACACGGGGGGCTCCTCAGCCTGGAGATGTCCAGGACAGGGATGAGTAGATGGATTTCATCCTGATGGAAACACGGGGACTCCTCAGTCCGGAGATGTCCAGGACGGGGATGAGTAGATGTTCTTCATCCTGATGGAAACACGGGAGACTCCTCATCCCGGAGATATCCAGTACGGGAATGAGTAGATTTTCTTCATCCTGATGGAAACACAGGGACTCATCAGCCCGGCGATGCCCTTAACGGGGATGAGTACATGGATTTCATCCTGATGGAGCGGGGACGATGACGCACGGAAGTCTCCTCTCTCACTTGAGCTGGGAGTTTATTCCATAAAACTGGAGCTTGGTAGCTAAAGGCTCTACCTCCAACTGTACTTTTTGAAATCCTAGGAACCACCAACAGCCCTGCATTTTGTGAGCGGAGTGTTCTGCTTGGTTGATATGGTACTATAAGTTCACTAATGTAGGATGGAGCCATGGCGTTTAGGGCCTTGTAGGTTAGTAAGATGATTTTAAACTTGATCCTAAACTCAATAGGAAGCCAATGGAGAGACACTAGCACAGGAGTAATATGATCTCTTCTATGAGTTCTTGCTAATAGTCTTGCTGCTGCATTTTGAACCAGCTGAAGACTTTTTAGGGAAGACTTAGGGCATGCTATTAGCAAAGTGTTACAATACTCCAATCTCGATGTAACAAATGCATGGATGAGTTTTTCAGCATCACTTTTACATAAGATATTTCGGATTCTAGAAATGTTGCGCAGGTGAAAAAATGCAGTTTTATAAGCCTTTGCTATGTGAGCTTTAAATGATAAATCTGGATCAAATTTCTTTTGGTCATTGTAGCACTTTGAGATCTCCACTGGAGATATAAAGTGCATTTACAAATAAAATTTTTATTATTATTATTATTATTAAAACTCATAGGTTTCTAACGGTGAGGCCAGAGGCCACAGTTACTTTGTCAAAGAAGACTGCTTGGTCAGTAAAAACATCTCTCAGATTTTTAGGACCTATTATAATAACTTCAGTCTTATCTGAGTTTAAAAGGAGATAATTGATTGTCATCCAAGTCTTTATGTCCCTGATACAGGTGTTAAGTTTTTCTATATGGTCACTCTGGTCAGGTTTGACTGATAAGTACAATTGCGTATCATCTGCGTAACAGTGAAAATTAATACTGTGTTTTCTGATTATGTTTCCCAGAGGCAGCATGTAGAGCATGAACAGAATAGGTCCAAGAACTGAGCCCTGAGCGACACCAAAACTAACTTTGGTAGAAGTAGAGGACTGATCATTTACATGAACAAACTGGTATCTATCAGATAAATAAGATTTAAACCATTGAAGAGCTGCTCCTCTGATCCCTAAGTCATATTCTAATCTTTGAAGTAAAATGCTGTGGTCAATTTTGACAAAGGCTGCACTAAGGTGTAAAAGAACTACGATTGAAATTAGTCCCTTTTCTTTGGCTAATAAAAGGTCGTTTGTCACTCTAACTAGCGCAGTTTCTGTGCTGTGGTGTGATCTAAACCCTGATTGAAATTCTTCAAAAAGACTATTGTCCTGCAGGTGACGGTTCAGCTGCTTAACTACAACTCTTTCTAGAATTTTAGACATAAAAGGTAAATTTGATATTGGTCTATAGTTGGCCAGAATGCTGGGATCAAAATTGGTCTTTTTTAGAAGCGGTTTAATAACTGCATGCTTAAATAACTGTGGAACATATCCTGTTTCTGGGAGGAATTTATTGTAGTTAAAATAGGTTTGTTATTTACAGGTAACGTTTCTTTGAAAAGCTTAGTTGGAATTGGATCTAAAAGACAGGTTGATGTTTTGGAGCATGTAATAACATCTGTTAGCTCAGTTTGGTCTATAGCAGTGAAACAATCTAATGTTACAGAAGTTTTTAGAGAAGCTTTCATTTCTGCAGCTTCAGCCTGCTCTGGACTGATTGTAGGAATAAGTTCATTCAGTTTATGTTTTAAATTTGAGATTTCATCATTAAATATTTAATAAAATTGTCACAGCTGAGAGTAACTGGGATAGAAGGCTCTATTGTGTTGTGACTGCTGGTTAGCCTGGCTGTAGTGCTAAAAATAAATCTAGGATTATTTTCATTCTCAGTCAGTCAGTCAGTCATCTTCTTATTCGTCTGTCCCTTTAAGGGTTGCGGAGGGTGCCGGAGCCCATCCCGGCCAATTTAAGGCGAAGGGTAGAGTACACCCCGAACAGGTCGACAGTCTGTTGCTGGGCCACACATACAACCATCCACACGCACACTCATTCCTAGGTTCAATGTTGGCACCGGCCAATCAACCTAGCATACATGTTTTTGGCGAGTGGGAGGAAACCAGAGTACCAGGAGGAAACCCATGCAAACACAGGTAGAACATGCAAACTCCACACAGAAAGGACAGTGTTCCAAGTCTCGTCCCCACCCGGGACTTGAACCCACGACCTTCTTGCTGTGAGGCCACTGTGCTACCCACTGCGCCAACGTGCTACCATTATTTTCATTCTCTGCTGTTAAAGTTGAATAGTACTGGTTTTTAGCTTTACGCAAAGATTTTTTATAATCTAGGAGGCCACATTTCCAGGCCTTCTGAAATTGATCTGAACCAGAACGCCGCCATTCTTTTTCTAGCTTACGGGTTTCTTGTTTAAGAGAGCGTGTATCAGAGTTAAACCAAGGTGGCACTCGGTCCCGTCTAATAACTGTGGAATTCAAAGGCGCGACAGAATCTAGTGAGTCCCTAAGACTTTGGAAAGCACTATCGACATACTGGTCATGAATACTGCGACTAGAGCTGCAAGAGGTATTGTCAGTAAAATCATTTAATATGGTACTAAGTATTGGCTGAATTTGAAGTTTAAACTCAGACACAGATTGCTCAGATAATGTTCTTCTAAGTTGTGTTTTTTTCATTGGGGCGGACACATTTTTTAATAAAAACTGAAACGTAATTAGAAAATGGTCTGAAAGTACAGGGTTATGAGGAAAGACGCTTAGCTGACTAATCTCTACACCATAAGTTAAAACTAGGTCCAAGGTATGCTTGTGACAGTGAGTAGGTTCTTTTACATTTTGTGTGAAACCAACATGATCTAGTAAAGCAGTGAAAGCATTTCCTAAGCAGTCGCTAGAGTCATCAACGTGAATATTAAAATCTCCTACTATTACTATTTTATCAGAATCTAAAACTACACTGGACAGAAAATCAGAGAACTCAGTTAAAAATTCTGAATAAGGTCCTGCCGGACGGTAGATAATTATAAATAAAATTGCTTTTTGTTTTTTCTGGTTTTGCTGGTTAATAGATAGTACGATACTTTCAAAGGAATTATATGTGTATTTCATTTTAGGGGTAAGAAGTAAGCTAGACTGTGATATTACTGCTAAACCACCACCTTTACCAGAGCTTCTGGATTTTATGTAGTTATTGTGACTTGGAGGCGTTGCTTCATTTAGCCTTACATAGTCATCTTGTAGTAGCCAAGTATCAGTTAGCGCTAGTAGACTAAGTTTGTTATCACTAACTAGTTCATTGACTAGAAGGGACTTTGAAGAAATTGATCTGATGTTCAGTAGGCCACATTTAACTATATCATAATTCTGCTCATTGTTACTGAGACTGTTGGTGGTTATCACTTTTAAGTTTCTGGGTCTCACTCCTTTCACTTGTCTTTCTGTGTATAAACTAAAGCTAGGTCCTGCTGAGCTAAGCCTGTGTTGGGTTTGCACCAGCGCAGAAGGAAGCTCAGAGGAGAGTTTTAAACTACTGCTCTGTGCCTTGGTCTCGTCTCTGGATTGTCAGGTTGAACGACTGAGGCTGTCACGAATGTTCCTAGAAAGAAGAGCGGCACCTTCCAAAGTGGGATGGATACCATCTCTCCGCATGAGACCAGGCTTCCCCCAGAACGCAATCCAGTTATCTATAAAACCAATGCCGTTCTCTGGGCACCATCTAGCTAACCAGCGGTTGAATGATGAAAAGCGACTATATTTCATCATTGACTAAGTTCGGCAGGGGACCAGAGAAAATTACAGTGTGTGACATTGACTCAGCTAACTCCACATGTCTGACTATAGAGGAGCCAATAAATAACAAGAGTTGATGGTTCAGCGGGTGCGTCGCTGAGGGGAGAGAACCTATTTGTCATGTAGAGCCTCGGGTGCTCTAAGGTAGTGCGTCCAGCAAAACTCTTCTTATTCTTCACTGGTACAAACCCATCCTGTGTATTCCCTGGCTGCAGGGGAGGTGCTGGGGTAGAAGCTAGCTGTGTCAGGTTTAGTCAGGAAGTCAGAGTGTTTTTGTTTATTTTCTGTTTTATTTTGAAATCACTCACGTTATTTCCTTTAAAGGTCCTGTGTTCCTCTTGGGTGTGTTTCTCCCTGGTCTGATCACCACTCTTCCCTAATGTTCTACACCTGGTTCCTATTTTCTCCTGCCAGTATTTAAGGGGTTCTTTTCCTCACTCCCCTGCGGGTTTGTCTTGTCTTTCTGGTCTTCCCTACTCGTCAGTTGATGTTTGGAAGCAAATCTCGTATTTTCTAGCTCAAAGTTTTGAGATGTTTTTTTGAGAAGTTTTTGGACAGACTAACCAACAGCTAACTGCTCTCAGGGATCAGGTGCTTCAGATATCACGAGGATTGCAGCAGCTCAGTTCATCTCCCCCGCTGCCAACCAGCTCTCCGGGTCCGGATACGCCTACACCGGCGCCAGCACCTGTCCCATCGGCTTCCGGAGCTACACCCATGCCACCTCCAGAACGATGGTCTGGAGATTCAGGTTACTGCCGACCCTTTCTGACTCAGTGTGAATTATTTTTCCAGCTCCACTCGGCCTCCTTTCCTTCAGACCTGGAGAAAGTGTCATTTATCATCTCCCGACTATCAGGACGAGCTGAGAGTTGGGCCACGACCGAGTGGGCGCGCTGTTCCTCTGTCTGCGCATCCCTACAGGCCTTCAGCGAGGCCCTGGCCTGGGATTTTCAGCGGATCAGACCCAGGAGAGATGCTGCCAGGGCTCTATTTTGGATAAAACGGGGAGAACGTAGAGCAGCCGACTACGCCATCGAGTTCAGGTCTCTGGCTGGCCACAGTGATTGGAATGCCACTGCTTTATATGATGCCATCCTACGTGGACTCTCTGACCAGATCCAAGACACTCTGTTACCCCTGGATCTACCACCCTCTTTGGATGAACTGATTGCATTGGTAATTCGGGTGGACGACAAGCTGTGGGACAGGAAAGTTAATCGCTTGTCTTCTCGTCTGAGGGAGAGACTTCAGGGATTTGATCGTCCTGCACTGAACCGTTCTGTTTTTGCTCCCTCAGGTGCTTCGACCACTCCCCCCAAGCCTGAGGAACCTATGCAGTTAGGACGCAATCTACTCACGCCAGCTGAACGGGAGCGTCGGATATGGTCAGGTGAGTGCCTCTATTGGGGTCAGAGAGGTCACATAGTCAGGAACTGTCCGAAGAACCCAAAAGTCCCCGCTTGTCTCTGAAGGTGCGCACATTGGCAAGCGGGGAGCTTATGTCCACCACATCTGGTTCTTCTCTTTGCATAGAGGTTACTATTTGGTCTAAGGAGAGACCCTTAGTTGATAAAGCCCTAGTTGACTCTGGTATTGAGCAGAACCTCTTAGATCTTAAGCCGGCCAGACAGGCGGGCATTACTTTTGAGACTCTTCGTCAACCCCTCAGAGTCACGTCTCTTGATGGTCTTTTGGTCTCCACTGTTAAATATCGTTCTGAACCCGTTCATCTAGTGGTGTCGGGTAACCATCATGAACAAACCAGATTTTTTCTTCTCGATTCCCCCCAGAACCCAGTGGTGTTGGGTCACCCCTGGTTAGTTCACCATAACCCAGTCATTGATTGGCCCTCCAGCCGGTTGACTGGCTGGAGTGATCATTGCCACGCCGCCTGTCTGCGTTCAGCTCACACCCCTCTTTCTGACCTCTCAGACCCAATGGTGGTGCAGTCCTCACCTGATCTATCTCGGGTTCCAGCACCAGTATCACGATCTTGCCGCAGTACTTAGCAAGGATAGGGCATGTTCTCTGCCTCCTCATCGTCCTTATGACTGCGCCATAGACCTTACTCCTGGGGCCACGCTGCCTACCTCTCGTTTGTATAGTTTGTCCAAACCGGAGCGTGAAGCTATGGAACAATACATATCCGACTCTTTGGACTCTGGCCTGATTAGGCCGTCTTCGTCACCGGTCGGTGCAGGGTTTTTCTTTGTTAGTAAGAAGGATGGCTTTCTTTGTCCCTGCGTGGACTTTTGGGGACGTAACGCCATTACTGTTAAGAACAAGTACCCACTTCTGTTGATGAACTCTCCCTTTGACACTCTTCAGGAGGCCCGTATTTTCTCCACTCTTGACTTGAGAAATGCTTATCACTTGGTGCGTATTCGTTCTGGGGATGAATGGAAGACTGCGTTTAACACACCCATGGGTCACTTTGAGTACCTTGTAATGCCTTTTGGACTTACCAATGCTCCCGCGGTTTTTCAAAACTTAATTAATGATGTTCTGCGGTATTTTTTGCATTGCTTTGTTTTTGTTTATCTAGATGATATTCTGGTGTTTTCAAAGAGCCTTACCGAACATAAGCGGCATGTTCGATTGGTGCTCCAACGTCTTTTGGAGAACAGGCTGTTTGTGAAAGCTGAGAAGTGTAAATTCCATTCTTCCTCTGTTTCCTTTTTGGGTTTTGTAATAGCTCAGGGTGAAGTTAGTCCTGATCCTGAGAAGATAAAGGCTGTTCTGAAGTGGCCCATCCCAGTTAACCGTGAACAACTCTAGCGGTTCCTAAGGTTTGCCAATTTTCTTCGTAGGTTTATTTCGTGGGTTTAGTTCTGTGGTGGCTCCCCTCACGGGTCTCACTTCCTCTTCTGTTCCTTTAATTTGGTCAGCTGAGGCCGGGTCAGCCTTTAGCAAACTCAAATCTGTGTTCACCTCTGCACCCGTCTTTTCTCAGCCTGACCCGCTCACCAGTTTACTGTGGAGGTGGATGCCTCTGCTTTTGGAGTAGGGGCCGTTCTCTCTCAGATGTCGGGGGCAGGGGGTAAGTTGCACCCTTGTGCGTTCTTTTCCTGACGGCTTAGTGCTGCAGAACGTAACTATGATGTGGGCAATAAAGAGCTCCCAGCCATCAAGCTCGCTCTTGAGGAATGGCGTCACTGGTTAGAGGGGGCTGAACAACCATTCATAGTCTGGACGGACCATAAGAACCTAGCGTACATTTGGACGGCTAAACAATTAAACTCCAGGCAGGCTCGGTGGGCATTGTTTTTTGACCGTTTTAATTTTGTGATCTCTTTTCGCCCTGGCTCTAAGAACGTTAAACCTGATGCCCTATCCAGACAATTACAACCTGTGGAGAACCCTTAGGACTCGGGGACTATGGTACCTCCCTCTTGTGTCTTGCGAATGCTCACATGGCGGTTGACTGAGGAGATCCAGGAGGCTCAACGACAGGAACCAGATCCAGGTGGGGGACCAGCTAACAAACTATTTGTTCCCAGATCGGCACGAACAAAGATCCTCCAGTGGGCGCATGCCTCCCGTCTGACCTGTCATCCAGGGGCTCGCAGGACTGAATCCTTCATTTGTTGTCGTTTTTGGTGGCCTAGCCTGGCTAAGGATGTCAGGGAATTTGTGGCAGCTTGCCCCGTCTGCGCCAGAGGCAAGTCCAGCAACAAGCTTCCCTCTGGAGAACTGTGGCCACTCCCCGTACCTGAATGACCCTGGTCCCACATCGCCCTGGACTTTGTGACAGGTTTGCCCATGTCGAGTGGGAAGAACACTATTCTGACGGTGGTCGATTGTTTTTCTAAGGCAGCCCACTTCATTGCCCTGACCAAACTTCCCACTGCATCTGAGACAGCCCGATTAATGATCAGGCACGTTTTCCAGCTACATGGTTTGCCCAGTGATACAGTCTCAGATCGCGGGCCCCAGTTTGTCTCTCAGGTCTGGCGGGCCTTTTGTAAGGCTTTTGGTGTCACCGCTAGTCTCTCTTCTGGGTTTCATCCTCAGACCAACGGCCAGACAGAGAGGACCAATCAGGACCTAGAAGCAGCCCTCCACTACATTTGTGGCCGCCATCAGACCACCTGGAGCATAGTTCTTCGTTGGGTTAAGTATGCACATAATTCCCTCAAGACATCTGCCTCTGGTCTCTCCCATTTGAGTTCTTTCTTGGCTAATAACCCCCGCTTTTTGCGGAGGAGGGGGCGGAAATTGCAATGCCCTCTGTACAGCATCAGGTCCAGCGATGTCGGCGCGTTTGGAGAGAGGCCCGTGCGGTGCTGCTTCGTTCATCGGCGGCAAACAAGAGGCTTGTGGATCGACGTCGTTCCGCTGCTCCCCCATATGTGGTGGGTCAGTCCGTGTACCTCTCAACAGCCAATATCTGTCTCCACATGGAATCCAAGAAATTATCCCCCAGTACATCAATCCCTTCATCATTGAAATAGTTTTAAACCCGGTGACTGTGAGACTGCAGCTTCCTCGAACCCTGCGTATCCACCCTGTCTTTTATGTTTCTTAGGTGAAACCCCATGTTACCAGACCCCTTCAACCTGCCCCGACTCCCCCCCCCCACCGCGGCTCATCAACGATCACCCCGCATATAGTGTCCACCGACTCTTGGATGTCCGAAGGCGTGGCTGTGGGTTGCAATATCTGGTGGACTGGGTGGGGTACGGTCCTGAAGAGCGGTCATGGGAGCCGTCCTCTCATATCCTAGATAAGGGTCTCATTCGGGACTTTCATCGACGTCATCCGGACAAGTTTCGCAGTGCATCTGAAGACGCACATTGAGGAAGGGGTACTGTCAGGTTTAGTCAGGAAGTCAGAGTGTTTTTGTTCATTTTCTGTTTTATTTTGAAATCACTCACTTTATTTCCTTTCAGGTCCTGTGTTCCTCTTGGGTGTGTTTTTCCCTGGTCTGATCACCACTCTTCCTTAATGTTCTACACCTGATTCCTATTTTCTCCTGCCAGTATTTAAGGGGTTGCTTTTCCTCACGCCCTGCGGGTTTGTCTTGTCTTACTGGTTTCCCCTACTTGTCAGTTGATGTTTGGAAGCAAATCTCGTGTTTTTTAGCTCTAAGTTTTGAGATGTTTAGTATTTTGCTCGGTGAAAGGTTGTTTTCAGTTTGGATTTGTTAAATAAAAGACTTTGTTTGGAGCATCTACTGTCCTGCTTGGTATCCACACAACAAACCCTGACAAACTGGGCACGGCTGGCACTCCTAGTAACAGCCTAGCTAGCTACCTTAGCTTCTTTTGTGTGCAGCCGTGCTTCTAACTCATCTAACCTGGCATCCAAATCTAAGACGAGGCTACACTTTACACACCTGCCGCTATCCTCACTAAACATATGGCACATGGAGCAGGAGAGAGGAAAAGAGGAAGCCATGCTAATGCTAACGGTAGCGCTAAAGGTAAACAACACAGTCGCAAGCTGGAAGTTGCTTGGACAGCAAACAGTTAGACAGCGAGTTTTATGGTTAGAAAGCTAAAGACAGTACTTAGATAATTTATAATCTAAAAACATATCAAATCAATAACATAAACGCTGAGTTAAAAGCAGCACAAATACAAAAACTTTCAAAACTTAATGCTGACTTATCCGGAAAGGACCCGGTAATTTGAATGTGGTTAAATTAATGAGATCACTGTGTTTTGACGTGATTAAGACAACATCCTGTTTGCAGGTTCCCTCCGCTTCAGTGTGAGTTATAATGGAACAAATCCTCTCATCGATCTGTTTAGCTGGCTCTTCAAAGGTCGCTGAACATGTGTTAGCTTTTCAATACAGCTCAAAACCACTGCTGCAATTCAGCTGAAATTCAATCAATAATTAGGATAAATATGCAATCTTCCGCCTGCAGTACTCAAATTTCTCTTCGAGGATGAATAAAATATCTTCAATTCAATCAATAAAGAGCATCGTCCGGCATACAAAAGACATAAATATTCAACTCTACCGTTTATTCATGTGTAGATGTTAAATTTAAGAAAAAATGTCAGCATGGTAAAACTGTGTTTACATCTTTTTTATTAACTTTTTCCTTTTTAATTTTGCCAGAGATTATGCCAATTGGTTGGAGGGAATCTGGTTTCCATCCATTCAAGGAAAGAGGTCAATTTCCTTACTAGCCTGATCAAGTCTACGAACAAAGGACATATTCCTTGGACCTGGATCGGAGGTTACAATTCTATAGATGTAAGTTATTTACAGGATCTGAAAAATCAACAACACACTGTTAATATGTTTTAAAACCCAACAGGTGGAATTGGAATTATTTTTGCACTTTATTCTCAGGGTGTAAAATGGTTGTGGATCGATGGATCAACGTGGGACTATTGGAGTTGGTTTCCAGGACAGCCAGACAAAGGGAAAGGACCAGAATACTGTACTACCATAGGGGGACGAGGTAAAAATAAAATGATAAAATGTTACATCTTCATACAC
Source organism: Neostethus bicornis (assembly GCA_902685375.1). NCBI lineage: Eukaryota > Metazoa > Chordata > Actinopteri > Atheriniformes > Phallostethidae > Neostethus > Neostethus bicornis. Next base: position 2,759 of record LR738553.1, on the reverse strand, counting down.
ATTCAAATCTTTTACGCATTTAAATGGAAACTGCAGAAAACTAGAAAACATTTTTTTCAATTTAAATAAGTGCTATACAAGCTTCATTTTTAACATTTTTATTTATTGTTAAATATGCATTGTTTGGTACAAAAAATACCTAAAATATATTTAAAAACGGTTCATTTGTTTTTTTTTTAAAAGGGAACAAATCCAACTAAAGCAAATAACTAATCAACAGAAAAACCATCCACCTCTCCAATCAATGCCAGCATGTTCAAAGGAAATCCTCTTAGTATTTTATTTATCAAAGAAAAGCCTGAACCCTTCATTTTATATTTATTATTCATGAATGTATAATGCTTCATTAAATTTGTCGACAACTAAGCTGAGAAAAGTTTAGATCACTACTTAAGTAAAAATGACAATCCTTTGAACTTTACTTTGAACTCCTCTAACTCCACCCACTGACGTCTTTGTGGATATTTGTATAATAAAATCACATAATACACTTTAATAATATGATTAAAAAAACACTGTTTTATCCTGGTTATCAAATAGACCTAGGGTTACATGGAAGAAAGTGACTTGCTGTGGCGACCCTTCAAGTGAAATGCCAGAAGAAGAAGAAAATCAAATGGATCTCGGGCAGGCGGAGCCATATTGTTCATCTCCTGGGCTAACCGTTTCTTGCTAAAAAATGATTTACCTCTAATTTTGCTTTCTAGGTGCAATGGAATGGCATGATGAATTATGTACTGCTAAGGCACCATTCCTCTGTTCCAAAAAGATTTGAAGCAAATCTCCTTCACCGCCTCACAAACACTAAAAACTTCTCTGTTTTTGTTAAAATGAATCGATTAATCATTCCATCTATTCATGGATCTGTTCTTCCATCCATTTGAGGATTCTATGAGGGTTCTGAGGTGGGGTACACCCTGCAAGGTTCACCAGTCTTTAACACTTATAAAACACATCCTCTTTAAATGAGGGGTCAGTGATACGAAATAGCAGGGTTGTAACGTGGAGAAAAAAACCTCAAATGAATCTAATTTCTGAACATCATTTTAAATTTGATGTATGAAATGATTTTTTTTAAAGACGAATGTATTTGATGTTATTTCTGAAAGCGTGACCTCATTCATCTGTAACTCATTTCAAACCATCCTGGTTCCATGTTTGAATACATTTTCATGAATAATTTTATTCTGCATTCTGGACAAACCTGTTCAAATTCTAAAATGATTAAAGAATTACTGAATTTTTTTTAGGTTTTACTTGAGTTTTCTTCATATTTGTTTGAGTCTAATTTGATGGATTTTTTTGTATTTTTATTTTGGCTTTATACAAGTTGATGCTGCACAGTGGCCTCACAGCAAGGAGGTCGTGGTTTGAGTACCGGGTGGGGCCGAGGCTTGTAACACTGGTATCTCTGTGTGGAGTTTGCATTACTCCCACTCTCCAAAAACATACACGCACACACTCACGCACGCGCAAGCATGCTCAGACACAAACACACAGACGTATGCACGCACGGGTCAGGTTTTATTAGGAGTCCCTAACCCCGACTCCTCCTCCTACACTGACTCCTCCTAACACTCTGACTCATCCTCCTCTGACACTCCTCTTTCTCCGCCTCTCTGACTCCTCCTCCTACATTGACTCCTCCTTCCTTCCCCCTCCTCTTCCACTTCTTCTCCTCCAGTCCTGCTCCTCGTCCTCCTCCTCCAGTGTGACTTCTCCTCCTCCTCCACTGGTTGCATGCTAACACACACACACACACACACACACATAGGGTTAGGGTTAGGTAAGATTGCTATATCGACGATAACCCCTACACAGAATCACCAGCCATATAGTTTGGTATAGGTTATCGAAGTGTGGGAGGCACTGGCCGACGCATGTCGCCTAATGTTCCGGTAGCCGACTGTGACCCATTCAAAGACTTTGTGGTGATCCAGAACCAGTAACAAAGCTAACTTTAGTGCTCAGTCGGAACCGTGCTTTATTATCAGGAACAGATCAGTCACAAGTGTGAAAAATAAAGGGTTAGGGTTAGGGTTAGGGGTTAGGGTTAGGGTTAGGGACCTGTCCCCTCCAGGGGGCTGGTGGTGCACGGGCCCTCCTCAAACCACCAGATCCATCCGTCCGTGGCACCCGGTTCCATCTTTCTCGCCGTCCATAGTGGACCGTAGTCCAGCCGTTCAAGTCCATTTTTTTTCAAAAATATATACACAAAAAAAAGAAAAAAGAGACTCTATTCTTTTTCCTCAGAAAAAGTTTTTTTTATTAATTTTAAAAAAATTTTTAACAGCAAAAAAATTATTATAAATGAAAAAAATATATATGTGTGAATGAAAGAGAAGAAGAAAGAAAAAAAAAATTTAAAGAATGGCTTGCTAAACAAAAAACGTGACGTTTCGGCTTTTTGATAGCCTTCTTCAGACGTTATGAAATAAAATAAAACAAAACAAACTAGCAAGCATTCAGAAAGGGTTAGGTAAGATTGCTATATCGACGATAACCCCTACACAGAATCACCAGCCGTATAGTTTGGTATAGGTTATCGAAGTGTGGGAGGCACTGGCCGACGCATGTCGCCTAATGTTCCGGTAGCCGACTGTGACCCATTCAAAGACTTTGTGGTGATCCAGAACCAGTAACAAAGCTAACTTTAGCGCTCAGTCGGAACCGTGCTTTATTATCAGGAACAGATCAGTCACAAGTGTGAAAAATAAAGGAGAGAGAGAGACAGAGAGAGAGAGACAGAGAGAGAGAGA
>CACRXE010000007.1:884488-891988 GCA_902685375.1 Neostethus bicornis | reverse complement strand
TTTTATCCCCAAAAAATTAATAATTTTATTTGCATTTAAAAAATTAGTAGAAATTCAGATTGTTTTTGTTTCCGTCCAATCAGAATCATTTCCTTGTTTTTGTGCCTTTTTAATGTAAATATTATTCTATATTAATTTAATTTGATTGCTCGTTAAGAGGTTGCCGGGGCGACGCCTCGTGCTTTTAATCTGAAAAACTTTAGAAAATAAAACTTTATTTAATCAAAGTTGTTTCTTTGTTTTCTTCTTAGAATCAGGTCGCTATAGCAACGCCGTGTCGACCGTGTCCCTCGGGGACTCCTGTGGGGGGCGCTCCGGGGGTACGGAGTCTTAGAACCTTTGGTACGGGCTGTCCGGTCTCTGTATGCCCGGTGCCAGGGCTTGGTCCATATGCCCGGCAGTACGTCGACTCTGCCAAGGCTGCCCTCTGTGACTGATTCTGTTCATTACTTCTTCTTTCATCATTTCCCTCCAGGGGGCGCCACATCAAGTCAGTTTCTTCCATCTAACCCTATCTCCTGCATCCTCTTCAGTCACACCAACTATCTTCATGTCTTCCTTCACTGTATCAGTGACCCTGTCTCTAGACCAATCAGCATGGCCGCTCTCACCACACTGTCTCTAGACCAATAAGCATGGCCGCTCTCACCACACTGTCTTTAAACCAATCAGCATGGCTGCTCTCACCACACTCTCTCTAGACCAATCAGCATGGCTGCTCTCACCACACTCTCTCTAGACCAATCAGCATGGCCGCTCTAACCACACTGTCTTTAGACCAATCAGCATGGCCGCTCTCACCACACTCTCTCTAGACCAATCAGCATGGCCGCTCTCACCACACTGTCTCTAGACCAATCAGCATGGCCGCTCTCACCACACTGTCTCTAGACCAATCAGCATGGCCGCTCTCACCACGGTTTTTGTACACTTTTCCTTTCATTCTAGCTGAAACTCTTCTGTCACACATCACACCTGATACTTTTCTCCACCCGTTCCATGCTGCCTGCACACGCTTCTTCACCTCTTTTCCACACTCTCCATTGCTCTGGACTGTTGAGCCTAGATACTGTTGATCCGCTGGCCTTCTGCTGTTGGCATTAAAACAAGGCACTTAAGAGTCGTTTAGAAGGTACTTAAGCTTACTTAAGCTGCTTTTTGAACGACTCTGCTCCTCACTGTGCAGGCGACCCCAGGTAGAGAGGTCAGATGACCCCTTTCTGGGGAAGGACGGAGACCATGAATGAAGATAAGCAGACCGGGTGAAGGAATCAAGGATGACACGCAGGCTCGTGACTTGAGGGAAAATAAAAGAGAGAAACTATTGTCTTTGGATCAGGAAGCTCCGTGAAGCCCCGCCCCTCTTGAAAAAAAAAAAAAATATCCCGGTTATCAGGGTGAGGGTAGGATGGTAGATCCTGGTTACCATGGTGAGGCTAGGAATGTAGAGCCTGGTTACCATGGTGAGGCTAGGAAGGTAGATCCTGGTTACCATGGTGAGGGTAGGAACGTAGATCCTGGTTACCATGGTGAGGGTAGGAACGTAGATCCTGGTTACCATGGTGAGGGTAGGAACGTAGATCCTGGTTACCATGGTGAGGGTAGGAACATAGATCCTGGTTACCATGGTGAGGGTAAGAACGTAGATCCTGGTTACCATGGTGAGGGTAGGAACGTAGATCCTGGTTACCATGGTGAGGATAGGAACGTAGATCCTGGTTACCATGGTGAAGGTAGGAACGTAGATCCTGGTTACCATGGTGAGGGTAGGAACGTAGATCCTGGTTACCATGGTGAGGGTAGGAACGTAGATCCTGGTTACCATGGTGAGGGTAGGAACGTAGATCCTGGTTACCATGGTGAGGGTAGAAACGTAGAACCTGGTTACCATGGTGAGGGTAGGAACGTAGATCCTGGTTACCATGGTGAGGGTAGGAACATAGATCCTGGTTACCATGGTGAGGGTAGGAACGTAGATCCTGGTTACCATGGTGAGGGTAGGAACATAGATCCTGGTTACCATGGTGATGGTAGGAACGTGGATCCTGGTTACCATGGTGAGGGTAGGAACATAGATCCTGGTTACCATGGTGAGGGTAGGAACGTAGATCCTGGTTACCATGGTGAGGGTAGGAACATAGATCCTGGTTACCATGGTGATGGTAGGAACGTGGATCCTGGTTACCATGGTGAGGGTAGGAACATAGATCCTGGTTACCATGGTGAGGGTAGGAACGTAGATCCTGGTTACCACGGTAAGGGTAGAAATGTAGATCCTGGTTACCATGGTGAGCGTAGGAACGTAGATCCTGGTTACCATGGTGAGGGTAGGAGCGTAGATCCTGGTTACCATGGTGAGGGTAGGAATGTAGATCCTGGTTACCATGTTGAGGGTAGGAACGTAGATCCTGGTTACCATGGTGAGGGTAGGAACGTAGATCCTGGTTACCATGGTGAGGGTAGGAACGTAGATCCTGGTTACTATGGTGAGGGTAGGAACGTAGATCCTGGTTACCATGGTGAGGGTAGGAGCGTAGATCCTGGTTACCATGGTGAGGGTAGGAACGTAGATCCTGGTTACCATGGTGAGGGTAGGAACGTAGATCCTGGTTACTATGGTGAGGGTAGGAACGTAGATCCTGGTTACCATGGTGAGGGTAGGAGCGTAGATCCTGGTTACCATGGTGAGGGTAGGAACATAGATCCTGGTTACCATGTTGAGGGTAGGAACGTGGATCCTGGTTACCATGGTGAGGGTAGGAACGTGGATCCTGGTTCCATGGTGAGGGTAAGAACATAGATCCTGGTTACCATGGTGAGGGTAGGAACGTAGATCCTGGTTACCATGGTGAGGGTAGGAATGTAGATCCTGGTTACCATGGTGAGGGTAGGAACATAGATCCTGGTTACCATGGTGAGGGTAGGAACGTAGATCCTGGTTACCATGGTGAGGGTAGGAGCGTAGATCAACTTGTAAAGCCAGAGCTTTGCTTTTCGGTTCAGCTCTCTCTTTACCACGACGGATCGATGCAGCGTCCTAGTTATTGCTGACGCTGCACTGATCCGTCTGTCGATCTGCCGTTCCATCGTTCCCCCACTGTGAACAAGACCCAGAGATACTTGAACTCCTCCATTTGGGGCAGGACCCTGCCCTGACCTGCAGGGGGCATTCTCTTTTCCAGGCCTCACCTGAATCAAATAGAATTGATAAAAAACAATATGGTCTTGATTTGTTTCTAGATTTAACTTAAGTTTTTGATACAATCATAAACTATTATATAAAAAATGTGTCGATATGGGATCAGAGGTGTGTCATATCTTTAGATTAAATTCGATCTGTTCACATTAATAGAGCTTGATTTTAAATAAACTCTGTTACTAATACTGTTTATAGATGACACTGTGTTGAGGTGAAGATTTAGATAAATTAATATGTAAAATAATTATAATAATTAAAAAGATGGTTTGACTCAAACAAACTGACTTGAAATCTAAAAAAACCTAAATGTTTTAACTTTTCAAACCGTTCTTTAAAGATCAATAACAGATGACGTACAGATAGAGTTTAGAAAACAAATTATATTTTTAGAAATAATGATACAAAAAAACCTTAAGTTAGAAAAGTCATAAATTTTATTAAAGTAAAACCTGACAAAAAAATATGTCGTTTTGAATCAAAATACATTTTTATTTAATTAAAAATTTTTTACAAGGTTTGAGGTGTTTTGTCACCAAATTTAAAAACATAATTTTTTTTAACCTAAAAAAAATTTTTTATGATAAAAACTGCAGAGTTTCTGAAGAAAATAAGTCCTCGTCATCGTTCTTTCAGACACTCCCTTCAGCAGCTATTTATAGATTCATCAGAAACCATTCTGATCCAGGGTTCACTGGGAGCAAGGTGAGAGATTTTAAACACAAAATTTATTTTTAATTTGATATTAAAACTATAAAATGTGAACCAGGTGTTGAAGCAGGTGTTTAACCAGGTGTTTAACCAGGTGTTGAAGCAGGTGTTGAACCAGGTGTTGAACCAGGTGTTTAACCAGGTGTTGAACCAGGTGTTTAACCAGGTGTTTAACCAGGTGTTGAACCAGGTGTTGAACCAGGTGTTGAACCAGGTGTTGAACCAGGTGTTGAACCAGGTGTTGAACCAGGTGTTGAAGCAGGTGTTGAACCAGGTGTTGAACCAGGTGTTGAACCAGGTGTTGAACCAGGTGTTGAACCAGGTGTTTAACCAGGTGTTGAACCAGGTGTTGAACCAGGTGTTTAACCAGGTGTTAAACCAGGTGTTGAACCAGGTGTTGAACCAGGTGTTGAACCAGGTGTTTAACCAGGTGTTAAACCAGGTGTTGAACCAGGTGTTGAACCAGGTGTTGAAGCAGGTGTTGAACCAGGTGTTTAACCAGGTGTTAAACCAGGTGTTGAACCAGGTGTTGAACCAGGTGTTGAACCAGGTGTTGAAGACGACCCTGTAATAAATGAGTTTTTTTTTTTTCCTCCACAGATGGCATCCAGACTTCCCGTGTTGTTCCTTCTCTGCTGGGTGGGTGTGAAGCATGGTGGATGTTTAAAGTGTGATTTTAATGAGTTAATGTTTTTATTTATGATTAATAAAGATAACAAATGCTGGAGAGGTGGAGGAAATGCTGGAGAGGTGGAGGAAAAGCTGGAGAGGTGGAGGAAATGCTGGAGAGGTGGAGGAAAAGCTGGAGAGGTGGAGGAAATGCTGGAGAGGTGGAGGAAAAGCTGGAGAGGTGGAGGAAAAGCTGGAGAGGTGGAGGAAAAGCTGGAGAGGTGGAGGAAAAGCTGGAGAGGTGGAGGAAAAGATGGAGAGGTGGAGGAAAAGCTGGAGAGGTGGAGGAAAAGCTGGAGAGGTGGAGGAAAAGATGGAGAGGTGGAGGAAAAGCTGGAGAGGTGGAGGAAAAGCTGGAGAGGTGGAGGAAAAGCTGGAGAGGTGGAGGAAAGGCTGGAGAGGTGGAGGTTTGAAGATTAGTCAGAGTAAGACAGAGTACATGTGTGTGAATGAGAGGGATCCAAATGGAAAAGTGAGGTTACAGGGAGAAGAGATAAAGAAGGTGGAAGATTTTAAGTATCTAGGATCAACAGTCCAGAGCAATGGAGAGTGTGGAAAAGAGGTGAAGAAGCGTGTTCAGGCAGACTGGAACACAGGTCTAGAGACAGTGTGGTGAGAGCGGCCATGCTGATTGGTCTAGAGACAGTGTGGTGAGAGCGGCCATGCTGATTGGTCTAGAGACAGTGTGGTGAGAGCGGCCATGCTGATTGGTCTAGAGACAGTGTGGTGAGAGCGGCCATGCTGATTGGTCTAGAGACAGTGTGGTGAGAGCGGCCATGCTGATTGGTCTAGAGACAGTGTGGTGAGAGCGGCCATGCTGATTGGTCTAGAGACAGTGTGGTGAGAGCGGCCATGCTGATTGGTCTAGAGACAGTGTCACTGAGGAAAAGACAGGAAACAGAAATGTTTGTAGCAGAGATGAAGATGCTGAGGATCTCTCTGGGAGTGACCAGGATGGACAGGATCAGAGGAACAGCACATGTTAGAGGTTTTAAAGTCAGAGAGGTCAGACTGAGATGGTTTGGACATGTGCAGAGGAGAGAGAGAGAGTACATCAGAAGAAGGATGCTGGGTTTGGAACCACCAGGAAAGAGGACTAGAGGAAGACCAAAGAGGAGGTTCATGGATACAGTGAAGGAACACATGAAGATAGTTGGTGTGACTGAAGAGGATGCAGGAGATAGGGTTAGATGGAAGAAACTGACTTGCTGTGGCGCCCCCTGAAGGGGAATGATGGAAGAAGAAGAAGATAAACAAGAATAATAAACAACAACAGAATGTAAAACTTTCTAAACTCTGGTCTTCTGTCTTCACAGGGAATCGTGCTGAATACTGGACACGATAACGGTGTGTATCACACACTCTTTACACACTCCAGTGATGAACGGTGTGTATCACACACTCTTTACACACACTCTTTACACACTCCAGTGATGGACGGTGTGTATCACACACTCTTTACACACTCCAGTGATGGACGGTGTGTATCACACACTCTTTACACACTCCAGTGATGGACGGTGTGTATCACACACTCTTTACACACTCCAGTGATGAACGGTGTGTATCACACACTCTTTACACACACTCTTTACACACTCCAGTGATGGATTCATTTAATCGTTTAATGGAAATTAATTATTAAAAAAAGAAAGACGTGTTTCGGGCACGTCCCACCGGGAGGAGACCAAGGGGCAGACCCCGGACCCGCTGGAGAGACTATGTCTCACAGCTGGCCGGGGAACGACTTGGGATCCTTCCAGGTGAGCTGGAGGATGCAGCCAGGGTGAGAGAAGCCTGGGCTGCCCGTTTGAGGCTGTTTCCCCCGGCGACCCGACCCCGGAAAAAGCGGAAGATGACGGAACGGAACAAAGAAAGACAACATTAAAAGATCTTTAATTTAAATGTAATTTACCCGGATTTTACCCCCTGTTTCCATACCAACGCCCCGGAACACCAACCCCCCGCTCCCCCCCCAAAAAACAAAACAAAAAACAAAAGTGGCACCCCTCTTTAAACCTTCCACCCAGGAGCTCTCGCTCAGCGTGAGATCGGGCAAAAAAAATCCAGCCCGACCTGACCCGACCCGCGGGTATTAAAACCTGATCCTGCCCGCGGGTATTAAAACCTGATCCTGCCCGCGGGTATTAAAACCTGACCCGGTTGATATAAGGCGAAGGGCAGGGTACACCCCGAACAGGTCGCCAGCCTGTCACAGGGCCACACACATACAACCACACACACACACACACACACACACACACACATACAACCATCCACACACACACACACACACACACATACAACCATCCACACACACACACACACACACACACACACACACACACACATACAACCATCCGCACACACACACACACACACACACATACAACCATACACACACACACACACACACACACATATAACCATCCACACACACACACACACACACACATCCAACCATCCACACACACACACACACACACACACACACACACACACACACACACACACACACACACACACACACACACATCCAACCATCCACACACACACACACACACACACACACACATACAACCATCCACACACACACACACACACACACATCCAACCATCCACACACACACACACACACACACACACACATACAACCATCCACACACACACTCATTCCTAGGGGCACCTTGGCACCGGCCAATCAACCTAGCATTCATGTCTTTGGAGGGTGGGAGGAAACCCACGCAGACACAGGGAGAACATGCAAACTCCACACAGAAAGGACAGTGTTCCAAGCCTCGTACCCACCCAGGACTAGAACCCACGACCTTCTTGCTGTGAGGCCACTGTGCCACCCACTGCGACACCGTGCCGCCAAATTTTTGCCATTTTGTCTTCACGAGAAAAATTATTAGCAGCGTCTT
>CACRXE010000007.1:859488-864488 GCA_902685375.1 Neostethus bicornis | reverse complement strand
TTGTTGTAAGGCGGTGTGTGACTGAGACTGCGTCTTTTCGTACGGTGCGCCTAATGGTCGTGAAATTACGGTAATTTTCCTGCTCTCATTTATGCGTATCTAACACAAACTCAGCAGTAAGCTTAACTCCTTCTGAAAAACATGCGCAGAGTCAGGATGTAGCGTCCAAGCTCCATTTTAATGACTATGACAAAGATGTCTTCAGAACAGAGTAAAACTGTAAAACAGAAAGAAAATTTACACTTAACATAGTGCAAAAGTATGTTTAAAGTAGCTTATCACCATGAAAATAGGCCTACATGCGGTAATAAACATACAAACTAGCAGTAGCAAAATACACACTTCCAAGTGTCCTTTCACACAAATGAGACATTAATATTGTACTTTATGAACATATAAAACAAACTTACAGACTGTGATGTCAGAAAGGGGATTAGAAAAAATAGACGAATGGCGGTGGATAACTTGAAGCTAACTCTTATGCTAACTCACGAGCGGAAGCAAATCGCTGACTTCTCCTCACAACTTCCTGTTTCTAGTTCAGCCTCCAAAATAAAACACAGGAAACGGCCTTCAAAATAAAAGACAGAAAAACTTAAAGAATGTAATCTAACTCTGAAAATAAATATTCCGCACAATTATAAAGGGCAAGACACTCCCCGCCTGGTGTCTGTAAAGATGCCATATAAACCTAAAACATGCATTCAGTCCTTTGATTTCAGAAGAAGAATGACCTCGGTGACGGGCCGAAGGAATGTCTTTGTAGATCCATCTTTGGTCGTTTTAATCTCGATTTTTCGGACCTTTCCATCGCGTCCTGGAAAGGTTTTAGTCACAAGAGCCATGGGCCACTCATTGCGGCATGTCTGGGTGTCTTTTAGTAAAACAACATCACCTTCTTCGATGTTGGGACTTGACGTTTGCCATTTATGACGTACTTGTAGTGTATGCAGATATTCACGTTTCCAACGACTTCAGAATTGGTCTGCAAGCCTTTGTACTTGACGCCACTGTTGCTTGAACAAGTTTTTGTCGGTGAATTTTCCTGATGGAGGTGGAACACTCTGTTTCCGGGTGAGAAGCATCGCAGGGGTAAGTATTTGAGGAACCTCTGGATCAGAAGATACAGAAACCAAGGGTCTGGAATTGATGATGGATGTCACTTCTGCCATGAGAGTGCACAGGACTTCATTGGACAAGCTTGACGAGTGAATTCGCATGAGCAGTGAATCTAAGATCCTCCTTGCGACTCCGATCATGCGTTCCCACGCACCACCCATATGTGAGGAGTGTGGTGGGTTGAAGTGCCATGAACATCCTTGATTGTTTCTGTACTTCTGAACGTCTGATCCCTTCAGCACTTTGTGAAACTCCAACTCTCTGCAAGCGCCGACAAAGTTGGTTCCACAGTCTGAGTGAAGCTGTTCAGAGGGGCCACGGATAGCAAAGAATCTCCTCAAGGCGTTAATGAAAGACGACGTGTCCATCGACTCTATTACCTCTATGTGGACAGCACGTGTACTCAAGCATGTGAAGAGAACGGCCCAGCGCTTGTTTTGTACAACACCTCCTCTTGTCCGTTTGGCTGTCACAAGCCAGTGTCCGAAGACGTCCACACCAGTGTATGTGAAGGGAGATGAAGTGCTCAGCCGCTCTTGAGGGAGGTCTGACATTTTTTGGTTCTCTCTTTTCCCACGGAGCTTTCGACAGGTAACACATCCATGAAGAATGCTACTTATGCGTCTTTTGCTACTGATCAACCAGAAGCCGGCAGCTCATACAGCGCCTTCTGTAAAGGTACGGCCTTGATGTTCGAGAGGAGCCAGGTGGGGAGGTTCGGTCAGCTGGTTCACCCCTCCCTGTCCTCTCTAGACTCCTCCCCTTCCTGCATAAGCCCCTCCCTTTCCTTTACAGGCCCCTCCCTTTCCTCCACAGGCCCCTCCCACTGCTCTTGAGGCCACGCCCCCCTCCTCCCCCGGATCGAGAGGAGCCAGGTGGGGAGGTTCGGTCAGTTGGTGCACCCCTCCCTGTCCTCTCTAGACTCCTCCCCTTCCTGCATAAGCCCCTCCCTTTCCTCCACAGGCCCCTCCCTTTCCTCCACAGGCCCCTCCCACTGCTCTCGAGGCCACGCCCCCCGGGTCGAGAGGAGCCAGGTGGGGAGGTTCGGTCAGTTGGTGGACCCCTCCCTGTCCTCTCTAGACTCCTCCCCTTCCTGCATAAGCCCCTCCCTTTCCTCCACAGGCCCCTCCCACTGCTCTGGAAGCCACGCCCCCCGGGTCGAGAGGAGCCAGGTGGGGAGGTTCATTTAGTGGGTGGACCCCTCCCTGTCCTCTCTAGACTCCTCCCCTTCCCGCATAAGCCCCTCCCTTTCCTCCACAGGCCCCTCCCACTGCTCTCGAGGCCACGCCCCCCCGGGTCGAGAGGAGCCAGGTGGGGAGGTTCGGTCAGTTGGTGGACCCCTCCCTGTCCTCTCTAGACTCCTCCCCTTCCTGTATAAGCCCCTCCCTTTTCTCAACAGGCCCCTCCCACTGCTCTGGAAGCCACGCCCCCCGGGTCGAGAGGAGCCAGGTGGGGAGGTTCGGTCAGCTGGTTCACCCCTCCCTGTCCTCTCTAGACTCCTCCCCTTCCTGCATAAGCCCCTCCCTTTCCTCCACAGGCCCCTCCCACTGCTCTTGAGGCCACGCCCCCCTCCTCCCCCGGATCGAGAGGAGCCAGGTGGGGAGGTTCGGTCAGTTGGTGGACCCCTCCCTGTCCGCTCTAGACTCCTCCCCTTCCTGCATAAGCCCCTCCCTTTCCTCCACAGGCCCCTCCCACTGCTCTGGAAGCCACGCCCCCCGGGTCGAGAGGAGCCAGGTGGGGAGGTTCAGTTAGTTGGTGGACCCCTCCCTGTCCTCTCTAGACTCCTCCCCTTCCCGCATAAGCCCCTCCCTTTCCTCCACAGGCCCCTCCCACTGCTCTTGAGGCCACGCCCCCCTCCTCCCCCGGATCGAGAGGAGCCAGGTGGGGAGGTTCGGTCAGTTGGTGGACCCCTCCCTGTCCTCTCTAGACTCCTCCCCTTCCTGCATAAGCCCCTCCCTTTCCTCCACAGGCCCCTCCCACTGCTCTGGAAGCCACGCCCCCCCGGGTCGAGAGGAGCCAGGTGGGGAGGTTCGGTCAGTTGGTGGACCCCTCCCTGTCCTCTCTAGACTCCTCCCCTTCCTGCATAAGCCCCTCCCTTTCCTCCACAGGCCCCTCCCACTGCTCTTGAGGCCACGCCCCCTCCTCCCCCGGATCGAGAGGAGCCAGGTGGGGAGGTTCGGTCAGTTGGTGGACCCCTCCCTGTCCTCTCTAGACTCCTCCCCTTCCTGCATAAGCCCCTCCCTTTCCTCCACAGGCCCCTCCCTTTCCTCCACAGGCCCCTCCCACTGCTCTCGAGGCCACGCCCCCCGGGTCGAGAGGAGCCAGGTGGGGAGGTTCGGTCAGTTGGTGGACCCCTCCCTGTCCTCTCTAGACTCCTCCCCTTCCTGCATAAGCCCCTCCCTTTTCTCCACAGGCCCCTCCCACTGCTCTGGAAGCCACGCCCCCCGGGTCGAGAGGAGCCAGGTGGGGAGGTTCGGTCAGCTGGTTCACCCCTCCCTGTCCTCTCTAGACTCCTCCCCTTCCTGCATAAGCCCCTCCCTTTCCTTTACAGGCCCCTCCCTTTCCTCCACAGGCCCCTCCCACTGCTCTTGAGGCCACGCCCCCCTCCTCCCCCGGATCGAGAGGAGCCAGGTGGGGAGGTTCGGTCAGTTGGTGGACCCCTCCCTGTCCTCTCTAGACTCCTCCCCTTCCTGCATAAGCCCCTCCCTTTCCTCCACAGGCCCCTCCCACTGCTCTGGAAGCCACGCCCCCCGGGTCGAGAGGAGCCAGGTGTGGAGGTTCGGTCAGTTGGTGGACCCCTCCCTGTCCTCTCTAGACTCCTCCCCTTCCCGCATAAGCCCCTCCCTTTCCTCCACAGGCCTCTCCCACTGCTCTTGAGGCCACGCCCCCCTCCTCCCCCGGATCGAGAGGAGCCAGGTGGGGAGGTTCGGTCAGTTGGTGGACCCCTCCCTGTCCTCTCTAGACTCCTCCCCTTCCTGCATAAGCCCCTCCCTTTCCTCCACAGGCCCCTCCCTTTCCTCCACAGGCCCCTCCCACTGCTCTCGAGGCCACGCCCCCCGGGTCGAGAGGAGCCAGGTGGGGAGGTTCGGTCAGTTGGTGGACCCCTCCCTGTCCTCTCTAGACTCCTCCCCTTCCTGCATAAGCCCCTCCCTTTCCTCCACAGGCCCCTCCCACTGCTCTGGAAGCCACGCCCCCCCGGGTCGAGAGGAGCCAGGTGGGGAGGTTCGGTCAGTTGGTGGACCCCTCCCTGTCCCTCTCTAGACTCCTCCCCTTCCTGCATAAGCCCCTCCCTTTCCTCCACAGGCCCCTCCCACTGCTCTCGAGGCCACGCCCCCTCCTCCCCCGGATCGAGAGGAGCCAGGTGGGGAGGTTCGGTCAGTTGGTGGACCCCTCCCTGTCCTCTCTAGACTCCTCCCCTTCCTGCATAAACCCCTCCCTTTCCTCCACAGGCCCCTCCCTTTCCTCCACAGGCCCCTCCCACTGCTCTCGAGGCCACGCCCCCCCGGGTCGAGAGGAGCCAGGTGGGGAGGTTCGGTCAGTTGGTGGACCCCTCCCTGTCCTCTCTAGACTCCTCCCCTTCCTGCATAAGCCCCTCCCTTTCCTCCACAGGCCCCTCCCACTGCTCTCGAGGCCACGCCCCCCGGGTCGAGAGGAGCCAGGTGGGGAGGTTCGGTCAGTTGGTGGACCCCTCCCTGTCCTCTCTAGACTCCTCCCCTTCCTGCATAAGCCCCTCCCTTTCCTCCACAGGCCCCTCCCACTGCTCTGGAAGCCACGCCCCCCGGGTCGAGAGGAGCCAGGTGGGGAGGTTCGGTCAGCTGGTTCACCCCTCCCTGTCCTCTCTAGACTCCTCCCCTTCCCGCATAAGCCCCTCCCTTTCCTCC
>CACRXE010000007.1:851988-854488 GCA_902685375.1 Neostethus bicornis | reverse complement strand
TACCTCTATGTGGACAGCACGTGTACTCAAGCATGTGAAGAGAACGGCCCAGCGCTTGTTTTGTACAACACCTCCTCTTGTCCGTTTGGCTGTCACAAGCCAGTGTCCGAAGACGTCCACACCAGTGTATGTGAAGGGAGATGAAGTGCTCAGCCGCTCTTGAGGGAGGTCTGACATTTTTTGGTTCTCTCTTTTCCCACGGAGCTTTCGACAGGTAACACATCCATGAAGAATGCTACTTATGCGTCTTTTGCTACTGATCAACCAGAAGCCGGCAGCTCATACAGCGCCTTCTGTAAAGGTACGGCCTTGATGTTCGAGAGGAGCCAGGTGGGGAGGTTCGGTCAGCTGGTTCACCCCTCCCTGTCCTCTCTAGACTCCTCCCCTTCCTGCATAAGCCCCTCCCTTTCCTTTACAGGCCCCTCCCTTTCCTCCACAGGCCCCTCCCACTGCTCTTGAGGCCACGCCCCCCTCCTCCCCCGGATCGAGAGGAGCCAGGTGGGGAGGTTCGGTCAGTTGGTGGACCCCTCCCTGTCCTCTCTAGACTCCTCCCCTTCCTGCATAAGCCCCTCCCTTTCCTCCACAGGCCCCTCCCTTTCCTCCACAGGCCCCTCCCACTGCTCTCGAGGCCACGCCCCCCGGGTCGAGAGGAGCCAGGTGGGGAGGTTCGGTCAGTTGGTGGACCCCTCCCTGTCCTCTCTAGACTCCTCCCCTTCCTGCATAAGCCCCTCCCTTTCCTCCACAGGCCCCTCCCACTGCTCTGGAAGCCACGCCCCCCGGGTCGAGAGGAGCCAGGTGGGGAGGTTCAGTTAGTTGGTGGACCCCTCCCTGTCCTCTCTAGACTCCTCCCCTTCCCGCATAAGCCCCTCCCTTTCCTCCACAGGCCCCTCCCACTGCTCTCGAGGCCACGCCCCCCGGGTCGAGAGGAGCCAGGTGGGGAGGTTCGGTCAGTTGGTGGACCCCTCCCTGTCCTCTCTAGACTCCTCCCCTTCCTGCATAAGCCCCTCCCTTTTCTCCACAGGCCCCTCCCACTGCTCTGGAAGCCACGCCCCCCGGGTCGAGAGGAGCCAGGTGGGGAGGTTCGGTCAGCTGGTTCACCCCTCCCTGTCCTCTCTAGACTCCTCCCCTTCCTGCATAAGCCCCTCCCTTTCCTCCACAGGCCCCTCCCACTGCTCTTGAGGCCACGCCCCCCTCCTCCCCCGGATCGAGAGGAGCCAGGTGGGGAGGTTCGGTCAGTTGGTGGACCCCTCCCTGTCCTCTCTAGACTCCTCCCCTTCCTGCATAAGCCCCTCCCTTTCCTCCACAGGCCCCTCCCACTGCTCTGGAAGCCACGCCCCCCCGGGTCGAGAGGAGCCAGGTGGGGAGGTTCAGTTAGTTGGTGGACCCCTCCCTGTCCCTCTCTAGACTCCTCCCCTTCCCGCATAAGCCCCTCCCTTTCCTCCACAGGCCCCTCCCACTGCTCTTGAGGCCACGCCCCCCTCCTCCCCCGGATCGAGAGGAGCCAGGTGGGGAGGTTCGGTCAGTTGGTGGACCCCTCCCTGTCCTCTCTAGACTCCTCCCCTTCCTGCATAAGCCCCTCCCTTTCCTCCACAGGCCCCTCCCACTGCTCTGGAAGCCACGCCCCCCGGGTCGAGAGGAGCCAGGTGGGGAGGTTCGGTCAGTTGGTGGACCCCTCCCTGTCCTCTCTAGACTCCTCCCCTTCCTGCATAAGCCCCTCCCTTTCCTCCACAGGCCCCTCCCACTTCTCTCGAGGCCACGCCCCCCCCCGGGTCGAGAGGAGCCAGGTGGGGAGGTTCGGTCAGCTTGGTTGACCCCTCCCTGTCCCCTCTCTAGACTCCTCCCCTTCCTGCTATAAGCCCCTCCCTTTCCTCCACAGGCCCCTCCCACTGCTCTCGAGGCCACGCCCCCCCCCCGGGTCGAGAGGAGCCAGGTGGGGAGGTTCGGTCAGCTTGGTGGACCCCTCCCTGTCCCCTCTCTAGACTCCTCCCCTTCCTGTCATAAGCCCCTCCCTTTCCTCCACAGGCCCCTCCCACTTCTCTCGAGGCCACGCCCCCCCCGGGTCGAGAGGAGCCAGGTGGGGAGGTTCGGTCAGCTGGTGGACCCCTCCCTGTCCCCTCTCTAGACTCCTCCCCTTCCTGTATAAGCCCCTCCCTTTCCTCCAAAGGCCCCTCCCACTTCTCTCGAGGCCACGCCCCCCCCGGGTCGAGAGGAGCCAGGTGGGGAGGTTCGGTCAGCTGGTGGACCCCTCCCTGTCCCTCTCTAGACTCCTCCCCTTCCTCTATAAGCCCCTCCCTTTCCTCCACAGGCCCCTCCCACTGCTCTCGAGGCCACGCCCCCCCCGGGTCGAGAGGAGCCAGGTGGGGAGGTTCGGTCAGCTGGTTGACCCCTCCCTGTCCCCTCTCTAGACTCCTCCCCTTCCTCCATAAGCCCCTCCCTTTCCTCCACAGGCCCCTCCCACTGCTCTCGAGGCCACGCCCCCCCCCCCCGGGTCGAGAGGAGC
>CACRXE010000007.1:829488-831988 GCA_902685375.1 Neostethus bicornis | reverse complement strand
TAAAACAGAAAGAAAATTTACACTTAACATAGTGCAAAAGTATGTTTAAAGTAGCTTATCACCATGAAAATAGGCCTACATGCGGTAATAAACATACAAACTAGCAGTAGCAAAATACACACTTCCAAGTGTCCTTTCACACAAATGAGACATTAATATTGTACTTTATGAACATATAAAACAAACTTACAGACTGTGATGTCAAAAGGGGATTAGAAAAAAATAGACGAATGGCGGTGGATAACTTGAAGCTAACTCTTATGCTAACTCACGAGCGGAAGCAAATCGCTGACTTCTCCTCACAACTTCCTGTTTCTAGTTCAGCCTCCAAAATAAAACACAGGAAACGGCCTTCAAAATAAAAGACAGAAAAACTTAAAGAATGTAATCTAACTCTGAAAATAAATATTCCGCACAATTATAAAGGGCAAGACACTCCCCGCCTGGTGTCTGTAAAGATGCCATATAAACCTAAAACATGCATTCAGTCCTTTGATTTCAGAAGAAGAATGACCTCGGTGACGGGCCGAAGGAATGTCTTTGTAGATCCATCTTTGGTCGTTTTAATCTCGATTTTTCGGACCTTTCCATCGCGTCCTGGAAAGGTTTTAGTCACAAGAGCCATGGGCCACTCATTGCGGCATGTCTGGGTGTCTTTTAGTAAAACAACATCACCTTCTTCGATGTTGGGACTTGACGTTTGCCATTTATGACGTACTTGTAGTGTATGCAGATATTCACGTTTCCAACGACTTCAGAATTGGTCTGCAAGCCTTTGTACTTGACGCCACTGTTGCTTGAACAAGTTTTTGTTCCAGCCAGGCTGGGGAGGTTCAGTTAGTTGGTGGACCCCTCCCTGTCCTCTCTAGACTCCTCCCCTTCCCGCATAAGCCCCTCCCTTTCCTCCACAGGCCCCTCCCACTGCTCTTGAGGCCACGCCCCCCTCCTCCCCCGGATCGAGAGGAGCCAGGTGGGGAGGTTCGGTCAGTTGGTGGACCCCTCCCTGTCCTCTCTAGACTCCTCCCCTTCCTGCATAAGCCCCTCCCTTTCCTCCACAGGCCCCTCCCTCTCCTCCACAGGCCCCTCCCACTGCTCCCGAGGCCACGCCCCCCGGGTCGAGAGGAGCCAGGTGGGGAGGTTCGGTCAGTTGGTGGACCCCTCCCTGTCCTCTCTAGACTCCTCCCCTTCCTGCATAAGCCCCTCCCTTTCCTCCACAGGCCCCTCCCACTGCTCTGGAGGCCACGCCCCCCGGGTCGAGAGGAGCCAGGTGGGGAGGTTCAGTTAGTTGGTGGACCCCTCCCTGTCCTCTCTAGACTCCTCCCCTTCCCGCATAAGCCCCTCCCTTTCCTCCACAGGCCCCTCCCACTGCTCTCGAGGCCACGCCCCCCGGGTCGAGAGGAGCCAGGTGGGGAGGTTCGGTCAGCTGGTGGACCCCTCCCTGTCCCCTCTCTAGACTCCTCCCCTTCCTGCATAAGCCCCTCCCTTTCCTCCACAGGCCCCTCCCACTGCTCTGGAAGCCACGCCCCCCGGGTCGAGAGGAGCCAGGTGGGGAGGTTCGGTCAGTTGGTGGACCCCTCCCTGTCCTCTCTAGACTCCTCCCCTTCCTGCATAAGCCCCTCCCTTTCCTCCACAGGCCCCTCCCACTGCTCTCGAGGCCACGCCCCCCGGGTGGAGAGGAGCCAGGTGGGGAGGGTCGGTCAGTTGGTGGACCCCTCCCTGTCCTCTCTAGACTCCTCCCCTTCCTGCATAAGCCCCTCCCTTTCCTCCACAGGCCCCTCCCACTGCTCTGGAAGCCACGCCCCCGGGTCGAGAGGAGCCAGGCTGGGGAGGTTCAGTTAGTTGGTGGACCCCTCCCTGTCCTCTCTAGACTCCTCCCCTTCCTGCATAAGCCCCTCCCTTTCCTCCACAGGCCCCTCCCACTGCTCTTGAGGCCACGCCCCCCTCCTCCCCCGGATCGAGAGGAGCCAGGTGGGGAGGTTCGGTCAGTTGGTGGACCCCTCCCTGTCCTCTCTAGACTCCTCCCCTTCCTGCATAAGCCCCTCCCTTTCCTCCACAGGCCCCTCCCACTGCTCTCGAGGCCACGCCCCCCGGGTCGAGAGGAGCCAGGTGGGGAGGTTCGGTCAGTTGGTGGACCCCTCCCTGTCCTCTCTAGACTCCTCCCCTTCCTGCATAAGCCCCTCCCTTTCCTCCACAGGCCCCTCCCACTGCTCTGGAAGCCACGCCCCCGGGTCGAGAGGAGCCAGGCTGGGGAGGTTCAGTTAGTTGGTGGACCCCTCCCTGTCCTCTCTAGACTCCGCCCCTTCCTCTCCAGACTCCTCCTCTTCCTCTCCAGACTCCTCCCCCTCTTTTAAGGCCCCACCCCCTCTGCACCCCCTCCCTCCTGCTGCTCCTGGAATCCATCCACAGGTCTGAACAGGTCAAGAACAAGCTGCTGTGTGGAGGAGACAGCCTGGATCTGTGAGTGTGTGTGTGTATGAGTGTGTGTGTGTATGAGTGTGTG
>CACRXE010000007.1:807242-817242 GCA_902685375.1 Neostethus bicornis | reverse complement strand
CATTGCGGCATGTCTGGGTGTCTTTTAGTAAAACAACATCACCTTCTTCGATGTTGGGACTTGACGTTTGCCATTTATGACGTACTTGTAGTGTATGCAGATATTCACGTTTCCAACGACTCCAGAATTGGTCTGCAAGCCTTTGTACTTGACGCCACTGTTGCTTGAACAAGTTTTTGTCGGTGAATTTTCCTGATGGAGGTGAAACACTCTGTTTCCGGGTGAGAAGCATCGCAGGGGTAAGTATTTGAGGAACCTCTGGATCAGAAGATACAGAAACCAAGGGTCTGGAATTGATGATGGATGTCACTTCTGCCATGAGAGTGCACAGGACTTCATTGGACAAGCTTGACGAGTGAATTCGCATGAGCAGTGAATCTAAGATCCTCCTTGCGACTCCGATCATGCGTTCCCACGCACCACCCATATGTGAGGAGTGTGGTGGGTTGAAGTGCCATGAACATCCTTGATTGTTTCTGTACTTCTGAACGTCTGATCCCTTCAGCACTTTGTGAAACTCCAACTCTCTGCAAGCGCCGACAAAGTTGGTTCCACAGTCTGAGTGAAGCTGTTCAGAGGGGCCACGGATAGCAAAGAATCTCCTCAAGGCGTTAATGAAAGACGACGTGTCCATCGACTCTATTACCTCTATGTGGCCAGCACGTGTACTCAAGCATGTGAAGAGAACGGCCCAGCGCTTGTTTTGTACAACACCTCCTCTTGTCCGTTTGGCTGTCACAAGCCAGTGTCCGAAGACGTCCACACCAGTGTATGTGAAGGGAGATGAAGTGCTCAGCCGCTCTTGAGGGAGGTCTGACATTTTTTGGTTCTCTCTTTTCCCACGGAGCTTTCGACAGGTAACACATCCATGAAGAATGCTACTTATGCGTCTTTTGCTACTGATCAACCAGAAGCCGGCAGCTCGTACAGCGCCTTCTGTAAAGGTACGGCCTTGATGTTCCACTTTGTCATGGTAGTAGCTTATGAGCAGAGTGGAGACGTGATGTTTGCCTGGCAAAACAACTGGATGTTTCTCCTGATCGCAGAGATCAGCTTGCTTCAACCGGCCTCCGATTCTCAACAATCCATCTGATCCAAGGACTGGATTGAGTTTTGACAGTGGACTTTTCTGGTTTACGTCAACTCCTTTTGAGAGGGCAGTGAACTCTTCATTAAAGCAGTCCTTTTGTACAGCAAGAAGAATCGCTGAAGTAGCTTGAGATAGCTCGTCCGCTGTGCGAGGTTTGCTACACTGATGCCAGCCAGTACAATCTATAACATTTTTGTTTGTTGACTTGAAACAACGAGCTACATGGATGAGGTTTGCAACTGCTCTTAGCAATGACTTCCAAGTTGAGAATTTTTCGAATCTCTTCGGATTGAGCGACTTATCATCGCGGCTGGTAACGCAACTTGTCACTTGCGGTCTGACATCAATGTCCGACTCTGGATCAATAAGCTCAAATGTTTGTTGCTGATCACATACTGTTTGAGGCTTGTGAAGGAATGCTGGACCTGTGAACCAGTTTGTTTTGGTGAGCAGAGAGGCTTGAACGGATCTGGATGCATGGTCACTTGGGTTATGTTCTGTGGGCACATAACGCCACTGCTTTGGCTCTGCGTGACTGTTGTCAAAGATCTTCTGCATGAAAGCGACAAACTGTTCTTTCATCTTTGGCTTGCGCTCTAGCGTACGCAGCAGTGAGGAGAGACGTGTCATAGCTAGGTCTCGATTGTTTGGCAAAGGTGGTCTTGGAGACTTGAAAGGAAGGGGGGCGACCCAACTGTTGGATTCATCCTGAAAAACTTGTTCATCCATGACTTTGATAAACTGTTCGTCCTCTACAGAGAAGGCACGTTTCTCATCATTTGCAGTTCTAGCAAAAACAGTGAGCCCGAGGGAGTCAGCGTCCATGTGCAAGCGACCGTTTCTGTGTCCGTTTGTTTGGCTTGGACTGATTACTTGGTTAAGATGGACGTGACTTGTGCATGGCTGAAAAAGTGTTGGTCTGCCATCTCCCAGTATGTTTGTTTTGTAGCTGTGAACTGTGGGCTTATGGACTTTTCCCAAACACACATCACCGACCAACACCCATCCAAGGTCAAGTCTTTGAGCAAATGGTGTATCTCCAGGGCCATTTATCTGTTGTCTCACTTTATGTGCGCGAAGAATGTCACGACCCAGAAGTAGAAGGATCTGAGCATCATTGTCCAGAGGTGGGATTTCTATGGCGAGATCCTTGAGATGGCGGTGGTGGAAAGCAGCCTCAGGTGTTGGTATTTCCTCACGATTGTCCGGTAAGTCCTCACATTCAATCAGTTCTGGGAGTGAAAAGCTTATTCCACCTTTAATTGCTTCAATCTGAAATCCAGTTGCTCTTCTGCCAGATGTTGTGGTCAGTCCAGTACACGTTCTCAGAGTGTATGGATAAGTGATGGCTTCGATTTTGAAAACATCGAAAAACTGCGACCTGGCTAGAGACTTGTTGCTCTGATCGTCGAGCATTGCATACATTTTCACTGCTTCATGTGGGTGGTTCTTTGGGTAAACCTTGACAAGACAGATCTTCGCGCAAGATTTTGACTTCAGAGCGTCTCCGCAAACCTCGGTACAGAGAGGACTGACTACTGAATTTGCCTCTTTTTCTTGCTCCCCGCCGTTATCTTGTGGGGGGTTTGACTCTTTGTTCGCCCATTTAGGCGGACCAGGGTGAAGGGCCGATATGTGACTTTCACCGTTACACTCATCACATTTCACCGTGACTTTGCAATCCCGGGCGAGATGAGAATAAGATGAACAACATTTGAAGCAGATGCCTTGTTCTTTTAGATAAGCCTTTCTGTCTTCGAGAGTCTTAAGTCTGAATCCTCGACACTTCTTTAGGGGGTGGGGCTTCTTGTGGATAGGGCACTGCTTGACTAAATCGTCTTTAGAAGGCACTTCCGTTGGACTTTCGTCGTTTGTCACCTTGGTCTTGTGCACCGAAACCGCACCTCTTGGACTGACTCGCCTCTGCACAACCTGTTCTGAACGAACGTTGTTTCCAGAATATGAAAAGCTGGGATCGTTCCTTATTTTAGCTTGGTGGCAGACGAAAGAGGTGAAATATGAGAATGGTGGATAACTGACTCGAGACGTTTCTTTGTACTTAGATCCCTGGTTGAGCCACTTTTCCTGTAGGCTGTATGGCAACTTCTCCACAATTGGCTTTATACCACGTGCGGTATCCAGATATGACAAGCCTGACAAGTATCCATCTTCTTTAGCTGCGAGCACCTCGTTTAGTAGATCTCCGAGCTCTCTCAACTTGTAGTTTTCTTTATTAGAGATCTTTGGAAAATTATCAAGCTTCGAGAAGAGAGCACTCTCGATGACTTCTGGAGCACCGTAGCAATCATCGAGCCTTTCCCACGCTGTTTGTAATGCGGCGGCTGGATTGGCTATATTGACCGCTCTGAGACGTTTGACGTGTTCACTTGATTCTTTTCCCAGGCACTTCAAGAGCAAATCCAACTGTTCACTCGCAGACAGATCCACGTCTCTGATCGTGTTGAAAAACGAGGACTTCCACGCCCTATATGTTTCGGGCCGGTCATCAAAACGCGATAGGCCAGTGCATACGAGTTCTTTACGAGCTAAATATTTTGCCATATCCGTCATTACTGAAGATTCTGCTCTACGTGTGTGGGATGTGTCCGCGTAGTTTGGAAAGCTTGACTTGGGTTTAAACTCTGTCTTTACACTGCTTTGAGTGGGGTTTTTAGTGTGCTGTTGTGGAGACGGATGATAGTTGAGCGCCATCTGGTGGGGGTGAGAGGGTACTGTCCTTTGTGGACTTTGAGATGATGCTGACCAGGAATCTATCACAACATAGTCCTGTGCTCTGAAGATGTGTGGTGTTGGGGGGTAATACCGGGGCTCAATACATTGCTCTGGGGTGTCCTGACGGTAGACTGGAGCAGGCCTGTCGTCAAGGTGACCATTTTGTTGTTCGACGTAATGGCTTACACGTTCATGTGTATTTTGGGCTGGAACAGGGGAGCTTCTCCTGCTACGGGTTTCTCCGTCCTCTAGATCTGCTGCTGCTTCCAGTGCTTCTGCTTTGGCGTTAGCGGCTGCAGCCTCTCTTTCATAATGTAAAGCTTCCAGATCGGCTTCCAGATCGGCTACCAATTTGGCTTTTTCAGCTTCCAATTTGGCTTTTTCAGCTTTTATGGCTTTTTCTTTTTTAGCGAATGCTACACGAGCGCGAGCGGCTTCAGCATCTGCTCTGGCTTTAGCTGCTGCGGTGCTCACAGATGAACGATTGGAACTGGAACTTCTGAAAGTCTTCACTGACCCGCCATCTTGGGAGTTATTGTTGGGTCTAGAATACTGAGTAGGCTCCGGAGTGAATTCCTGGTTTACTTCGTCCATGTTTGATTATGTGCCGTGCTGTCCTATTTTGTTATCCGATTGCGTAAGGTCTCTTTATTATTTTATTTTTTTTTTTTTTCAAGTCCTTTTTACTGTTACAGTCTTTTTACTGTAACAGTCCTTTTTTCTTCTAAAGTCCTTTTACAAAGAGTCTTTTTACTTTCCTGCTCTCATTTATGCGTATCTAACATAAACTCAGCAGTAAGCCTAACTCCTTCTGGAAAACATGCGCAGAGTCAGGATGTAGCGTCCAAGCTCCATTTTAATGACTACTGTATGAAAAAGATGTCTTCAGAACAGAGTAAAACTGTAAAACAGAAAGAAAATATACACTTAACATAGTGCAAAAGTATGTTTAAAGTAACTTATCCCATGAAAATAGGCCTACATGCGGTAATAAACATACAAACTAGCAGTAGCAAAATACACACTTCCAAGTGTCCTTTCACACAAATGAAACATTAATATTGTACTTTATGAACATATAAAACAAACTTACAGACTGTGATGTCAAAAAGGGGATTAGAAAAAATAGATGAAAGGCGGTGGATAACTTGTAGCTGGCTAACTGTTATGCTAACTCACTAGCGGAAGCAAAATAGCTGCCTTCTCCTCACAACTTCCTGTTTTTTCTAGTTCAGCCTTCAAAATAAAACACAGGAAACGGCCTTCAAAATAAAATACAGAAAAACTTAAAGAATGTAATCTAACTCTGAAATAAATATTCCGCACAATTATAAAGGGCAAGACACTCCTCCCCTTCCTGCATAAGGCCCTCCCTTTCCTCCACAGGCCCCTCCCAATGCTCTCGAGGCCACGCCCCCCGGGGTCGAGAGGAGCCAGGTGGGGAGGTTCAGTCAGCTGGTGGACCCCTCCCTGTCCTCTCTAGACTCCTCCCCTTCCTGCATAAGCCCCTCCCTTTCCTCCAGAGGCCCCTCCCACTGCTCTCGAGGCCACGCCCCCCGGGTCGAGAGGAGCCAGGTGGGGAGGTTCGGTCAGTTGGTGGACCCCTCCCTGTCCTCTCTAGACTCCTCCCCTTCCTGCATAAGCCCCTCCCTTTTCTCCACAGGCCCCTCCCACTGCTCTGGAAGCCACGCCCCCCGGGTCGAGAGGAGCCAGGTGGGGAGGTTTGGTCAGCTGGTGGACCCCTCACTGTCCTCTCTAGACTCCTCCCCTTCCTGCATAAGCCCCTCCCTTTCCTCCACAGGCCCCTCCCACTGCTCTGGAAGCCACGCCCCCCGGGTCGAGAGGAGCCAGGTGGGGAGGTTCGGTCAGCTGGTTCACCCCTCCCTGTCCTCTCTAGACTCCTCCCCTTCCTGCATAAGCCCCTCCCTTTCCTCCACAGGCCCCTCCCTTTCCTCCACAGGCCCCTCCCACTGCTCTCGAGGCCACGCCCCCCGGGTCGAGAGGAGCCAGGTGGGGAGGGTCGGTCAGTTGGTGGACCCCTCCCTGTCCTCTCTAGACTCCTCCCCTTCCTGCATAAGCCCCTCCCTTTCCTTTACAGGCCCCTCCCTTTCCTCCAGAGGCCCCTCCCACTGCTCTCGAGGCCACGCCCCCCCGGGTCGAGAGGAGCCAGGTGGGGAGGTTCGGTCAGTTGGTGGACCCCTCCCTGTCCTCTCTAGACTCCTCCCCTTCCTGCATAAGCCCCTCCCTTTCCTCCACAGGCCCCTCCCACTGCTCTGGAAGCCACGCCCCCCGGGTCGAGAGGAGCCAGGTGGGGAGGTTCGGTCAGTTGGTGGACCCCTCCCTGTCCTCTCTAGACCCCTCCCCTTCCTGCATAAGCCCCTCCCTTTCCTCCACAGGCCCCTCCCACTGCTCTTGAGGCCACGCCCCCTCCTCCCCCGGATCGAGAGGAGCCAGGTGGGGAGGTTCGGTCAGTTGGTGGACCCCTCCCTGTCCTCTCTAGACTCCTCCCCTTCCTGCATAAGCCCCTCCCTTTCCTCCACAGGCCCCTCCCTTTCCTCCACAGGCCCCTCCCACTGCTCTCGAGGCCACGCCCCCCGGGTCGAGAGGAGCCAGGTGGGGAGGTTCGGTCAGTTGGTGGACCCCTCCCTGTCCTCTCTAGACTCCTCCCCTTCCTGCATAAGCCCCTCCCTTTCCTTTACAGGCCCCTCCCTTTCCTCCAGAGGCCCCTCCCACTGCTCTGGAGGCCACGCCCCCCCCGGTCGAGAGGAGCCAGGTGGGGAGGTTCGGTCAGCTGGTGGACCCCTCCCTGTCCCCTCTCTAGACTCCTCCCCTTCCTGCATAAGCCCCTCCCTTTCCTCCACAGGCCCCTCCCACTGCTCTGGAAGCCACGCCCCCCGGGTCGAGAGGAGCCAGGTGGGGAGGTTCGGTCAGTTGGTGGACCCCTCCCTGTCCTCTCTAGACTCCTCCCCTTCCTGCATAAGCCCCTCCCTTTCCTCCACAGGCCCCTCCCACTGCTCTGGAAGCCACGCCCCCCGGGTCGAGAGGAGCCAGGTGGGGAGGTTCGGTCAGTTGGTGGACCCCTCCCTGTCCTCTCTAGACTCCTCCCCTTCCTGCATAAGCCCCTCCCTTTCCTCCACAGGCCCCTCCCACTGCTCTTGAGGCCACGCCCCCCTCCTCCCCCGGATCGAGAGGAGCCAGGTGGGGAGGTTCGGTCAGTTGGTGGACCCCTCCCTGTCCTCTCTAGACTCCTCCCCTTCCTGCATAAGCCCCTCCCTTTCCTCCACAGGCCCCTCCCACTGCTCTCGAGGCCACGCCCCCCGGGTCGAGAGGAGCCAGGTGGGGAGGTTCGGTCAGTTGGTGGACCCCTCCCTGTCCTCTCTAGACTCCTCCCCTTCCTGCATAAGCCCCTCCCTTTCCTTTACAGGCCCCTCCCTTTCCTCCAGAGGCCCCTCCCACTGCTCTCGAGGCCACGCCCCCCCGGGTCGAGAGGAGCCAGGTGGGGAGGTTCGGTCAGCTGGTGGACCCCTCCCTGTCCCCTCTCTAGACTCCTCCCCTTCCTGCATAAGCCCCTCCCTTTCCTCCACAGGCCCCTCCCACTGCTCTGGAAGCCACGCCCCCCGGGTCGAGAGGAGCCAGGTGGGGAGGTTCGGTCAGTTGGTGGACCCCTCCCTGTCCTCTCTAGACTCCTCCCCTTCCTGCATAAGCCCCTCCCTTTCCTCCACAGGCCCCTCCCACTGCTCTGGAAGCCACGCCCCCGGGTCGAGAGGAGCCAGGCTGGGGAGGTTCAGTCAGCTGGTGGACCCCTCCCTGTCCTCTCTAGACTCCTCCCCTTCCTGCATAAGCCCCTCCCTTTCCTCCAGAGGCCCCTCCCACTGCTCTCGAGGCCACGCCCCCCGGGTCGAGAGGAGCCAGGTGGGGAGGTTCGGTCAGTTGGTGGACCCCTCCCTGTCCTCTCTAGACTCCTCCCCTTCCTGCATAAGCCCCTCCCTTTCCTCCACAGGCCCCTCCCTTTCCTCCACAGGCCCCTCCCACTGCTCTCGAGGCCACGCCCCCCGGGTCGAGAGGAGCCAGGTGGGGAGGTTCGGTCAGTTGGTGGACCCCTCCCTGTCCTCTCTAGACTCCTCCCCTTCCTGCATAAGCCCCTCCCTTTCCTCCACAGGCCCCTCCCACTGCTCTGGAAGCCACGCCCCCCTCCTCCCCCGGATCGAGAGGAGCCAGGTGGGGAGGTTCGGTCAGTTGGTGGACCCCTCCCTGTCCTCTCTAGACTCCTCCCCTTCCTGCATAAGCCCCTCCCTTTCCTCCACAGGCCCCTCCCACTGCTCTTGAGGCCACGCCCCCCTCCTCCCCCGGATCGAGAGGAGCCAGGTGGGGAGGTTCGGTCAGTTGGTGGACCCCTCCCTGTCCTCTCTAGACTCCTCCCCTTCCTGCATAAGCCCCTCCCTTTCCTCCACAGGCCCCTCCCTTTCCTCCACAGGCCCCTCCCACTGCTCTCGAGGCCACGCCCCCCGGGTCGAGAGGAGCCAGGTGGGGAGGTTCGGTCAGTTGGTGGACCCCTCCCTGTCCTCTCTAGACTCCTCCCCTTCCTGCATAAGCCCCTCCCTTTCCTTTACAGGCCCCTCCCTTTCCTCCAGAGGCCCCTCCCACTGCTCTCGAGGCCCCGCCCCCCCGGGTCGAGAGGAGCCAGGTGGGGAGGTTCGGTCAGTTGGTGGACCCCTCCCTGTCCTCTCTAGACTCCTCCCCTTCCTGCATAAGCCCCTCCCTTTCCTCCACAGGCCCCTCCCACTGCTCTGGAAGCCACGCCCCCCGGGTCGAGAGGAGCCAGGTGGGGAGGTTCGGTCAGTTGGTGGACCCCTCCCTGTCCTCTCTAGACTCCTCCCCTTCCTGCATAAGCCCCTCCCTTTCCTCCACAGGCCCCTCCCACTGCTCTTGAGGCCACGCCCCCCTCCTCCCCCGGATCGAGAGGAGCCAGGTGGGGAGGTTCGGTCAGTTGGTGGACCCCTCCCTGTCCTCTCTAGACTCCTCCCCTTCCTGCATAAGCCCCTCCCTTTCCTTTACAGGCCCCTCCCTTTCCTCCAGAGGCCCCTCCCACTGCTCTCGAGGCCACGCCCCCCCGGGTCGAGAGGAGCCAGGTGGGGAGGTTCGGTCAGCTGGTGGACCCCTCCCTGTCCCCTCTCTAGACTCCTCCCCTTCCTGCATAAGCCCCTCCCTTTCCTCCACAGGCCCCTCCCACTGCTCTGGAAGCCACGCCCCCCGGGTCGAGAGGAGCCAGGTGGGGAGGTTCGGTCAGTTGGTGGACCCCTCCCTGTCCTCTCTAGACTCCTCCCCTTCCTGCATAAGCCCCTCCCTTTCCTCCAGAGGCCCCTCCCACTGCTCTCGAGGCCACGCCCCCCGGGTCGAGAGGAGCCAGGTGGGGAGGTTCGGTCAGTTGGTGGACCCCTCCCTGTCCTCTCTAGACTCCTCCCCTTCCTGCATAAGCCCCTCCCTTTCCTCCACAGGCCCCTCCCACTGCTCTGGAACCCACGCCCCCCGGGTCGAGAGGAGCCAGGTGGGGAGGTTCGGTCAGCTGGTTCACCCCTCCCTGTCCTCTCTAGACTCCTCCCCTTCCTGCATAAGCCCCTCCCTTTCCTCCACAGGCCCCTCCCTTTCCTCCACAGGCCCCTCCCACTGCTCTCGAGGCCACGCCCCCCGGGTCGAGAGGAGCCAGGTGGGGAGGTTCGGTCAGTTGGTGGACCCCTCCCTGTCCTCTCTAGACTCCTCCCCTTCCTGCATAAGCCCCTCCCTTTCCTTTACAGGCCCCTCCCTTTCCTCCAGAGGCCCCTCCCACTGCTCTCGAGGCCACGCCCCCCCGGGTCGAGAGGAGCCAGGTGGGGAGGTTCGGTCAGTTGGTGGACCCCTCCCTGTCCTCTCTAGACTCCTCCCCTTCCTGCATAAGCCCCTCCCTTTCCTCCACAGGCCCCTCCCACTGCTCTGGAAGCCACGCCCCCCGGGTCGAGAGGAGCCAGGTGGGGAGGTTCGGTCAGCTGGTTCACCCCTCCCTGTCCTCTCTAGACTCCTCCCCTTCCTGCATAAGCCCCTCCCTTTCCTCCACAGGCCCCTCCCACTGCTCTTGAGGCCACGCCCCCCTCCTCCCCCGGATCGAGAGGAGCCAGGTGGGGAGGTTCGGTCAGTTGGTGGACC
>CACRXE010000007.1:794742-802242 GCA_902685375.1 Neostethus bicornis | reverse complement strand
AGGGGTAAGTATTTGAGGAACCTCTGGATCAGAAGATACAGAAACCAGGGGTCTGGAATTGATGATGGATGTCACTTCTGCCATGAGAGTGCACAGGACTTCATTGGACAAGCTTGACGAGTGAATTCGCATGAGCAGTGAATCTAAGATCCTCCTTGCGACTCCGATCATGCGTTCCCACGCACCACCCATATGTGAGGAGTGTGGTGGGTTGAAGTGCCATGAACATCCTTGATTGTTTGTGTACTTCTGAACGTCTGATCCATTCAGCACTTTGTGAAACTCCAACTCTCTGCAAGCGCCGACAAAGTTGGTTCCACAGTCTGAGTGAAGCTGTTCAGAGGGGCCACGGATAGCAAAGAATCTCCTCAAGGCGTTAATGAAAGACGACGTGTCCATCGACTCTATTACCTCTATGTGGACAGGACGTGTACTCAAGCATGTGAAGAGAACGGCCCAGCGCTTGTTTTGTACAACACCTCCTCTTGTCCGTTTGGCTGTCACAAGCCAGTGTCCGAAGACGTCCACACCAGTGTATGTGAAGGGAGATGAAGTGCTCAGCCGCTCTTGAGGGAGGTCTGACATTTTTTGGTTCTGTCTTTTCCCACGGAGCTTTCGACAGGTAACACATCCATGAAGAATGCTACTTATACGTCTTTTGCTACTGATCAACCAGAAGCCGGCAGCTCATACAGCGCCTTCTGTAAAGGTACGGCCTTGATGTTCCACTTTGTCATGGTAGTAGCTTATGAGCAGAGTGGAGACGTGATGTTTGCCTGGCAAAACAACTGGATGTTTCTCCTGATCGCAGAGATCAGCTTGCTTCAACCGGCCTCCGATTCTCAACAATCCATCTGATCCAAGGACTAGATTGAGTTTTGACAGTGGACTTTTCTGGTTTACGTCAACTCCTTTTGAGAGGGCAGTGAACTCTTCATTAAAGCAGTCCTTTTGTACAGCAAGAAGAATCGCTGAAGTAGCTTGAGATAGCTCGTCCGCTGTGCGAGGTTTGCTACACTGATGCCAGCCAGTACAATCTATAACATTTTTGTTTGTTGACTTGAAACAACGAGCTACATGGATGAGGTTTGCAACCGCTCTTAGCAATGACTTCCAAGTTGAGAATTTTTCGAATCTCTTCGGATTGAGCGACTTATCATCGCGGCTGGTAACGCAACTTGTCACTTGCGGTCTGACATCAATGTCCGACTCTGGATCAATAAGCTCAAATGTTTGTTGCTGATCACATACTGTTTGAGGCTTGTGAAGGAATGCTGGACCTGTGAACCAGTTTGTTTTGGTGAGCAGAGAGGCTTGAACGGATCTGGATGCATGGTCACTTGGGTTATGTTCTGTGGGCACATAACGCCACTGCTTTGGCTCTGCGTGACTGTTGTCAAAGATCTTCTGCATGAAAGCGACAAACTGTTCTTTCATCTTTGGCTTGCGCTCTAGCGTACGCAGCAGTGAGGAGAGACGTGTCATAGCTAGGTCTCGATTGTTTGGCAAAGGTGGTCTTGGAGACTTGAAAGGAAGGGGGGCGACCCAACTGTTGGATTCATCCTGAAAAACTTGTTCATCCATGACTTTGATAAACTGTTCGTCCTCTACAGAGAAGGCACGTTTCTCGTCATTTGCAGTTCTAGCAAAAACAGTGAGCCCGAGGGAGTCAGCGTCCATGTGCAAGCGACCGTTTCTGTGTCCGTTTGTTTGGCTTGGACTGATTACTTGGTTAAGATGGACGTGACTTGTGCATGGCTGAAAAAGTGTTGGTCTGCCATCTCCCAGTATGTTTGTTTTGTAGCTGTGAACTGTGGGCTTATGGACTTTTCCCAAACACACATCACCGACCAACACCCATCCAAGGTCAAGTCTTTGAGCAAATGGTGTATCTCCAGGGCCATTTATCTGTTGTCTCACTTTATGTGCGCGAAGAATGTCACGACCCAGAAGTAGAAGGATCTGAGCATCATTGTCCAGAGGTGGGATTTCTATGGCGAGATCCTTGAGATGGCGGTGGTGGAAAGCAGCCTCAGGTGTTGGTATTTCCTCACGATTGTCCGGTAAGTCCTCACATTCAATCAGTTCTGGGAGTGAAAAGCTTATTCCACCTTTAATTTCTTCAATCTGAAATCCAGTTGCTCTTCTGCCAGATGTTGTGGTCAGTCCAGTACACGTTCTCAGAGTGTAAGGATAAGTGATGGCTTCGATTTTGAAAACATCGAAAAACTGCGACCTGGCTAGAGACTTGTTGCTCTGATCGTCGAGCATTGCATACATTTTCACTGCTTCATGTGGGTGGTTCTTTGGGTAAACCTTGACAAGACAGATCTTCGCGCAAGATTTTGACTTCAGAGCGTCTCCGCAAACCTCGGTACAGAGAGGACTGACTACTGAATTTGCCTCTTTTTCTTGCTCCCCGCCGTTATCTTGTGGGGGGTTTGACTCTTTGTTCGTCCATTTAGGCGGGCCAGGGTGAAGGGCCGATATGTGACTTTCACTGTTACACTCATCACATTTCACCGTGACTTTGCAATCCCGGGCGAGATGAGAAGAAGATGAACAACATTTGAAGCAGATGCCTTGTTCTTTTAGATAAGCCTTTCTGTCTTCGAGAGTCTTAAGTCTGAATCTACAACATTTCTTTAGGGGGTGGGGCTTCTTGTGGATAGGGCACTGCTTGACTAAATCGTCTTTAGAAGGCACTTCCGTTGGACTTTCGTCGTTTGTCACCTTGGTCTTGTGCACCGAAACCGCACCTCTTGGACTGACTCGCCTCTGCACAACCTGTTCTGAACGAACGTTGTTTCCAGAATATGAAAAGCTGGGATCGTTCCTTATTTTAGCTTGGTAGCAGACGAAAGAGGTGAAATATGAGAATGGTGGATAACTGACTCGAGACGTTTCTTTGTACTTAGATCCCTGGTTGAGCCACTTTTCCTGTAGGCTGTATGGCAACTTCTCCACAATTGGCTTTATACCACGTGCGGTATCCAGATATGACAAGCCTGACAAGTATCCATCTTCTTTAGCTGCGAGCACCTCGTTTAGTAGATCTCCGAGCTCTCTCAACTTGTAGTTTTCTTTATTAGAGATCTTTGGAAAATTATCAAGCTTCGAGAAGAGAGCACTCTCGATGACTTCTGGAGCACCGTAGCAATCATCGAGCCTTTCCCACGCTGTTTGTAATGCGGCGGCTGGATTGGCTATATTGACCGCTCTGAGACGTTTGACGTGTTCACTTGATTCTTTTCCCAGCCACTTCAAGAGCAAATCCAACTGTTCACTCGCAGACAGATCCACGTCTCTGATCGTGTTGAAAAACGAGGACTTCCACGCCCTATATGTTTCTGGCCGGTCATCAAAACGTGATAGGCCAGTGCATACGAGTTCTTTACGAGCTAAATATTTTGCCATATCCGTCATTACTGAAGATTCTGCTCTACGTGTGTGGGATGTGTCCGCGTAGTTTGGAAAGCTTGACTTGGGTTTAAACTCTGTCTTTACACTGCTTTGAGTGGGGTTTTTAGTGTGCTGTTGTGGAGACGGCTGATAGTTGAGTGCCATCTGGTGGGAGTGAGAGGGTACTGTCCTCTGTGGACTTTGAGATGATGCTGACCAGGAATCTATCACAACATAGTCCTGTGCTCTGAAGATGTGTGGTGTTGGGGGGTAATACTGAGGCTCAATACATTGCTCTGGGGTGTCCTGACGGCAGACTGGAGCAGGCCTGTCGTCAAGGTGACCATTTTGTTGTTCGACGTAATGGCTTACACGTTCATGTGTATTTTGGGCTGGAACAGGGGAGCTTCTCCTGCTACGGGTTTCTCCGTCCTCTAGATCTGCTGCTGCTTCCAGTGCTTCTGCTTTGGCATTAGCGACTGCAGCCTCTCTTTCATATTGTAAAGCTTCCAGATCGGCTTCCAGATCGGCTTCCAATTTGGCTTTTTCAGCTTTTATGGCTTTTTCTTTTTTAGCGAATGCTACACGAACGCGAGCGGCTTCAGCATCTGCTCTGGCTTTAGCTGCTGCGGTGCTCACAGATGAACGATTGGAACTGGAACTTCTGAAAGTCTTCACTGACCCGCCATCTTGGGAGTTATTGTTGGGTCTAGAATACTGAGTAGGCTCCGGAGTGAATTCCTGATTTACTTCGTCCATGTTTGATTATGTGCCGTGCTGTCCTATTTTGTTATCCGATTGCGTAAGGTCTCTTTATTATTTTTTTTTTTTTTTTTTTTCAAGTCCTTTTTACTGTTACAGTCTTTTTACTGTAACAGTCCTTTTTTCTTCTAAAGTCCTTTTACAAAAAGTCTTTTTACTTTCCTGCTCTCATTTATGCGTATCTAACATAAACTCAGCAGTAAGCCTAACTCCTTCTGGAAAACATGCGCAGAGTCAGGATGTAGCGTCCAAGCTCCATTTTAATGACTACTGTATGAAAAAGATGTCTTCAGAACAGAGTAAAACTGTAAAACAGAAAGAAAATATACACTTAACATAGTGCAAAAGTATGTTTAAAGTAACTTATCCCATGAAAATAGGCCTACATGCGGTAATAAACATACAAACTAGCAGTAGCAAAATACACACTTCCAAGTGTCCTTTCACACAAATGAAACATTAATATTGTACTTTATGAACATATAAAACAAACTTACAGACTGTGATGTCAAAAAGGGGATTAGAAAAAATAGATGAAAGGCGGTGGATAACTTGTAGCTGGCTAACTGTTATGCTAACTCACTAGCGGAAGCAAAATAGCTGCCTTCTCCTCACAACTTCCTGTTTTTTCTAGTTCAGCCTTCAAAATAAAACACAGGAAACGGCCTTCAAAATAAAATACAGAAAAACTTAAAGAATGTAATCTAACTCTGAAATAAATATTCCGCACAATTATAAAGGGCAAGACACTCCTCCCCTTCCTGCATAAGCCCCTCCCTTTCCTCCACAGGCCCCTCCCAATGCTCTCGAGGCCACGCCCCCCGGGGTCGAGAGGAGCCAGGTGGGGAGGTTCAGTCAGCTGGTGGACCCCTCCCTGTCCTCTCTAGACTCCTCCCCTTCCTGCATAAGCCCCTCCCTTTCCTCCAGAGGCCCCTCCCACTGCTCTCGAGGCCACGCCCCCCGGGTCGAGAGGAGCCAGGTGGGGAGGTTCGGTCAGTTGGTGGACCCCTCCCTGTCCTCTCTAGACTCCTCCCCTTCCTGCATAAGCCCCTCCCTTTCCTTTACAGGCCCCTCCCTTTCCTCCAGAGGCCCCTCCCACTGCTCTCGAGGCCACGCCCCCCGGGTCGAGAGGAGCCAGGTGGGGAGGTTCGGTCAGTTGGTGGACCCCTCCCTGTCCTCTCTAGACTCCTCCCCTTCCTGCATAAGCCCCTCCCTTTCCTCCACAGGCCCCTCCCACTGCTCTGGAAGCCACGCCCCCCGGATCGAGAGGAGCCAGGTGGGGAGGTTCGGTCAGTTGGTGGACCCCTCCCTGTCCTCTCTAGACTCCTCCCCTTCCTGCATAAGCCCCTCCCTTTCCTCCACAGGCCCCTCCCACTGCTCTTGAGGCCACGCCCCCTCCTCCCCCGGATCGAGAGGAGCCAGGTGGGGAGGTTCGGTCAGTTGGTGGACCCCTCCCTGTCCTCTCTAGACTCCTCCCCTTCCTGCATAAGCCCCTCCCTTTCCTCCACAGGCCCCTCCCTTTCCTCCACAGGCCCCTCCCACTGCTCTCGAGGCCACGCCCCCCGGGTCGAGAGGAGCCAGGTGGGGAGGTTCGGTCAGTTGGTGGACCCCTCCCTGTCCTCTCTAGACTCCTCCCCTTCCTGCATAAGCCCCTCCCTTTCCTTTACAGGCCCCTCCCTTTCCTCCAGAGGCCCCTCCCACTGCTCTCGAGGCCACGCCCCCCCGGGTCGAGAGGAGCCAGGTGGGGAGGTTCGGTCAGCTGGTGGACCCCTCCCTGTCCTCTCTAGACTCCTCCCCTTCCTGCATAAGCCCCTCCCTTTCCTCCACAGGCCCCTCCCACTGCTCTGGAAGCCACGCCCCCCGGGTCGAGAGGAGCCAGGTGGGGAGGTTTGGTCAGCTGGTGGACCCCTCCCTGTCCTCTCTAGACTCCTCCCCTTCCTGCATAAGCCCCTCCCTTTCCTCCACAGGCCCCTCCCACTGCTCTGGAAGCCACGCCCCCCGGGTCGAGAGGAGCCGGGTGGGGAGGTTCGGTCAGCTGGTTCACCCCTCCCTGTCCTCTCTAGACTCCTCCCCTTCCTGCATAAGCCCCTCCCTTTCCTCCACAGGCCCCTCCCTTTCATCCACAGGCCCCTCCCACTGCTCTCGAGGCCACGCCCCCCGGGTCGAGAGGAGCCAGGTGGGGAGGTTCGGTCAGTTGGTGGACCCCTCCCTGTCCTCTCTAGACTCCTCCCCTTCCTGCATAAGCCCCTCCCTTTCCTTTACAGGCCCCTCCCTTTCCTCCAGAGGCCCCTCCCTCTGCTCTCGAGGCCACGCCCCCCCGGGTCGAGAGGAGCCAGGTGGGGAGGTTCGGTCAGTTGGTGGACCCCTCCCTGTCCTCTCTAGACTCCTCCCCTTCCTGCATAAGCCCCTCCCTTTCCTCCACAGGCCCCTCCCTTTCCTCCACAGGCCCCTCCCACTGCTCTCGAGGCCACGCCCCCCGGGTCGAGAGGAGCCAGGTGGGGAGGTTCGGTCAGTTGGTGGACCCCTCCCTGTCCTCTCTAGACTCCTCCCCTTCCTGCATAAGCCCCTCCCTTTCCTTTACAGGCCCCTCCCTTTCCTCCAGAGGCCCCTCCCACTGCTCTCGAGGCCACGCCCCCCCGGGTCGAGAGGAGCCAGGTGGGGAGGTTCGGTCAGCTGGTGGACCCCTCCCTGTCCCCTCTCTAGACTCCTCCCCTTCCTGCATAAGCCCCTCCCTTTCCTCCACAGGCCCCTCCCACTGCTCTGGAAGCCACGCCCCCCGGGTCGAGAGGAGCCAGGTGGGGAGGTTCGGTCAGTTGGTGGACCCCTCCCTGTCCTCTCTAGACTCCTCCCCTTCCTGCATAAGCCCCTCCCTTTCCTCCACAGGCCCCTCCCACTGCTCTTGAGGCCACGCCCCTCCTCCCCCGGATCGAGAGGAGCCAGGTGGGGAGGTTCGGTCAGTTGGTGGACCCCTCCCTGTCCCCTCTAGACACTTCCCCTTCCTGCATAAGCCCCTCCCTTTCCTTTACAGGCCCCTCCCTTTCCTCCAGAGGCCCCTCCCACTGCTCTCGAGGCCACGCCCCCCCGGGTCGAGAGGAGCCAGGTGGGGAGGTTCGGTCAGCTGGTGGACCCCTCCCTGTCCCCTCTCTAGACTCCTCCCCTTCCTGCATAAGCCCCTCCCTTTCCTCCACAGGCCCCTCCCACTGCTCTGGAAGCCACGCCCCCCGGGTCGAGAGGAGCCAGGTGGGGAGGTTCGGTCAGTTGGTGGACCCCTCCCTGTCCTCTCTAGACTCCTCCCCTTCCTGCATAAGCCCCTCCCTTTCCTCCAGAGGCCCCTCC